>CM076582.1:240482767-240929859 GCA_034641835.2 Pinus albicaulis
GGAGACGAGATTTTCGGCGGTTTAAATACCCACAAATGCTCAACACCACGATGAGGATTCCTACCGCAGGAATAGCCACCAGTAAATATATCTTACTCGCTCTATTTCGTTGTACGGGATAGGCTGCCAATGAGGTTAAATTCTGTCCGCTCTGAAGGCAGAAAGTAGCGTCCGGGCCAAGGGAGTCATAACAATTGATGCCTCCTCCCACATAAATAATCACAAACAATGGGCAATTCGATTTTCCTCCGGATACTTCATTCAGCAACACCAGAGCCATCGCCATGGCCTTCAAGCATTTATTGCATTGAAAATCAGCCGGGAGAGATGCGTTGCATTTCAGCTTCATGTCAGACGAATCCACCCTGCTCTCGAAGGTGCTCCGATTCCCAATTCCGAGGCAGGTGCTCGAATCCGACACCAGGCTTTGAGGCCTCACAGTGCAGCCGCTGAACAGCTGGGCTCCTATCCCGGTCCGGGCTTCCAGCTGCCTATGAAATTCGTTTAAACACACAGCCGCCGTGTAGTTAGTGGGCATAACGAAGGAAGCGGTGGTGTGCATCCATGAAAAGTGGAGGATCTTGATTAAATCGCGAATGCTTTGGCAGCGGTGAGATATGTGTGGCGCAGAACATTGGGCAATCAACCATGGATGAGCGTCTAGCTCTGCACTTATATTCAGCGGACAAGATCCAGTGCCGGCTTCCGATGACATGTTCAATGTCTTCGCCTTAATTGCTGTGAAATTAAGCAAAAAAATAATACGTAACCAGAAGCTCTTATCCATGACAGCGTTCATCGCATTGGTTCCAGCAGAATGATTCATAGAATCATATCAGTTGAATAGAAGTACATCAAAAGCCTGTGAAACTGGGCAATTTCTACCCACCCAGGTGCCGTGCCTCTTCTACTCTTCTGGAGGGCACAATCAATGGACTTGAGCAGGCAAAAATCGACCGATCTTGTCAACAACGTCAGGGATGATGCCTCTAGTTGATGTGGTTTAATGGTGGTCTCAACAGGTTGTGGTTCAGGCGTGATTTTTTAACTGGAAAGAAAGTCAAGGATGATTCAAAATTCAGTTGATGTGGTTCACAGGTTTTGTGGATCTGGCATTATATCTTAACTCGAAAAAAAAAGTTGGGGATAATGCAAAATTCAGTGAGAGTAGGTGCTTTTGTGAGATTCATGACAGGAAGTAAAGGACAAGCCTGAGGAATTGATGTAATATTGGTGTTGTATATGAGTAAACTCTAATTAATAATGTAAAAAGACATTTCATCTTAAATCTATCATTCCAACAAATCTCTATTAAATTTTAAACAAATTAAACCAAAGTACTTTACGGATATACTACGCCGACCCCAAAAGTCTGCTAGAGTGTGGTGAGATATATGGGATGATTTCAAAGCGGTCGATGACGAATGCCATTCCCATTTATCTATATTTTTACTCAATGGTTTGTCTACCATCAAATATAGAAATCAGTCAGAGAGGGAGAAAAATCAATTCAACTGACACAGAGTGACAGTCGATGTATAAATTTCAAAAATGTATGGCATCGTTAACCAAAACAAAATTGTGTTTATAATTTTAAAAAATAATAATATTGTGATTAAAAACTATATACATTAATATATGTATTTAATATATAGAAATGGTATTTATTTGTATGTATTATATTTAGTAATGTAATTGTGTTAATGGATTGTTTATCAATTTAACAAAGATTAGTGAACCATAATTATAATTAAAAATATTTAAATATATGTATTTAATATATGAAATGGTATTTATTTTGTATGTATTATATTTAGTAATGTAATTGTGTTAATAGATTGTTTATCAATTTAATAAAGATTAGTGAATCATAATTATAATTAAAAATATTTAAATTATAAATTATTATGGTTGAATTTATTTTTTTAGATTAATATACAGTTGATTATAAATTATAAATAACTATGATTATTTACATCTACTTATAATTGATTAATATATATGTTTCTTACATATCTTAATAGATATAGTAATATATGTAATGGTAAATTATATATAGATATTAATTAGTGTATATCAATATATAATATTTTTAATGGCGAAAGATATGTGGTTTTTTCTAAGAGGATATATGTTTGAATTTAAAAAGAATAGAGCATGTATATATTTAAACATAAAATAGTTAAAGTTAGTGTATAAGAATCTCTTTTTTATAAAATAAAATATTTCTTTTCTTATTAATAAAACAAACTCTACTTGTCTAATAACCACAAAACCTTGTAAATATATATGTGTGTGTAGGTGTAGCATCCCAATCCCAACTTTTTATAAGAAATTTTAAGAAACTGTTATGAAGTGCATATTGCTATCCTTCATTTCCATTGAGACTCATGTAAATGTTTTTACAACTCAAGCACTTGAAATTAATATTTTGTATGGAGTGGTAATGAAGGGAAAGTGTTCCATTTTTTATTAAGTATTTGATTTCTATTATTAAGCTAGGTATCAAACACCCTCATGTCTAGGGACATACTGAATTTATGTATGAATGTATGTATAATTTGAAATGTTTTTATTAAAACTCTTTTATAAGTTTAATATAAAATTAGGTAACTTCATCACCCACCTTTACTATGTCACTTTGGTCATATTCGCCATAACTGGTGCTATATGCTACTTCAATACTATATGTCATCATCAAAACAACATACTAATATGTATATCAATATAAATCATACCTAATATATATTCCCTTGAGACAGTGTAGAAACAAATATTAAGGAAATGACATGTGAAGGGTGAAACCCTACATAGTTAAATGCAATATTATACCATATTTAAATTACCCACCTTCAACTCACTTCTTGAGCCCCACTTTCCATCACCACCATTACATATTTCTTTAATGTCATTTTCCATCACTAGACAACATGATATATATACTATAATAAATCTCATCCAAAGAAGTTGATATATAAACCAATATAATTATCATATCCCTAGTATAAGTACCTTGACATAGGTATAAATCTTGCTTCCTTTAAATATATATCGTGTACGAAGGGTATACACATACTAGGTTGTGTTGGTGATGGCAAAGGGCATTGAAGTGACACATAACCAGTGAATAAGGTTCAGGGGCTAAAGAAACACAGTAGAGGTGGACGATTTAACCAACGTATGGCATGGGATTGATCCAAGTAGCGTTTAGCAATCTAAAGGTCCTTGTCACGACACTATATCTAAATTTTTTTTAATTAGTTCTTAGGGAGAAATCCAAATTTTGCATGGTGAATATCCTTGTCCATGGCGACATATGAATGGCATGGTTGGCTTTGCTTTTTTTGAACAAATAAATTGCATCAGGTTTTAGAGGTATCTCATCATAACCTTACACATAAGGTTTTGAGGTTTTTGTGATAGACTTATTGTTGTGGAAAAAAGTGAACGTTCATTAAGTGATTATGTATATATATCTTTTCATGGCATTATTTAGGGGCATGTTGACAACAAGGGATACGTGATTTTTAGAATCCTAGAGAGTTTCTAGTTCAAAAAAATGTCTTTGTGTCTCCTTCCTCTAACTTACCTTGTCATCTTCACTTTATTGAGCAAGTATAATTGTTTTAAATTTCCTAATTCATATCTCTTTCTTTATATACCTCTCTTCATATTTGCATCCTAAAATGTTTTTTCTATATGTTTTCATAGCTTATATAAGTAAGGGTACATATTTTCCCCTCTAATGATGTTTCATTACATATTTACTTCAAGGAGCATGTTTTTTTAGGTGCTTTGATTTAGTTATTCTATACTCAAGGATTCTTGCTTCATTTTATTGTTAGTTATCACGCTATATTTGTATTTTTCAAAATTGACTTCCTTCAACAACCCATAATTCACATGTTCATTGGAACAAACTCTCTATGATGTCGCATTTGTTCACTATATTTATTCTTTCTATTTATAGATTAATAGTGTGCTTGAGTTGGTTTTGGGTGCAATATTAGTTGGTTGATGGAAGTGCATTCATCTTTGGATGGGATTTCTTACCTTATGTCTCACCTTGCTATTTGTTTCTCTCTTGTAAGAGGAGTAAGCTAATCTTGTAGCAAAATGACCCTTTTTCTAGTCACAATGCTAGTAAGAATTTAAAGAATTTTTTTATGTCTCAATAGAATAGAGTTCCAACAGGATCCAAATTTTATACTAATGTAATGATACCTATGGAGGTTTTATTGAATTTTAAATCAACTAGATCATGAAAAAATCAAGATGATATCTCTAACTAGCTATATCATCATGTTTTGACAACCAATGAAAAGTTTGTTATAAGATTGGATGACTAGTCCTTGAGGAAGATTTTTCCCCTTCCTTTTTTGAGGATATACTAACTTACTTAATTTCTCTTCTCTTATGTCTAAAAATTCAATTTCCATTGCCTCTACATTGATGTCATTTAATTTATAATTAAATAATCATAAATTTTACAAATAAACTTATCTTTTGAAAACAATCTCTTAATTTTATTCTTATAAACATCTCTACTATCCTACATAATTTTTAAAAAACACACTTACATTGTCAACCAAATCCAACTTCTATGATAGGTTGGTTTGAAAATGAATATTTTAGCTCCCTTTGTTACACAAGAGAGATCCCCATAACAATCTCTTTAACATGTGGAAGAGGTGGAAACATTATTGGTTTTCATTTTCACCCATTTAAGTCTAAACTTTTCTCCACAATGTGATATTGCTTCATGTATTTCATGATTGCTTTTGGAAATGAGTGGCATCATTCAAATCACATAAGTGGAGGCTTATAGGCAACCAGTATTAAATATATTTTCCTTATGGGTTTGTTTTAACCTCGCAAATTTACACCTTCCGGGGAATAAGGACTGACACTTCTAATAAGAGATTTGTTGTGTGTTTTTCGTTCACTCATTTGTTTCCCCAAAACAAATCCTTGTATGTCGGTAGCCACACTTCCCGAAAGAGAGTATGGTCCTGCGTTACCTACCTAAAGTTTGTGCCATGCCTACCTAAAGTTTTTGAGGGGACGAAGCCAACCTTACGAAATAAAGGTAATAGAGCATAAAGAAAGCAAGCTAGTACAATAAAATTTTGGAGATTTGCATTATGTGACGACATATTTGCTGTGTCTTTTTTGGTTCACTGATTGGTTTCTTGTTACGACATATTTGTCGTCTCGTTTGTTCGTATAAACAATGCTGGTCCAAGGCAAGCTAAGCTTAACGTAATCAACGTACACATGATAGAAACGTCGTGCATTCACATAAAGGCCGAAAAGAGAATTAATTGAGAGTACGCATATCACCAAGACAAGGTTGCATAATTAGGGTGGCCCAAGTGGTTGTTTCTACCATATTATAGGATTCTATAGACTAGATAAATTGAGAGCTTTCAAGCTTTCCTCATAGCCCAGGGCTAAGGGCTTTGTTTCTGAGTTTTCTACTTTTTCTTATTGGGTAGGGAACTTTGTTTTTGTTTTTTATTTTTTTTGTTTTCCCGTGGCCACAAATAGAGTTTTGTAGTTAATTTTTGGTTGAGTACTAATTATTTAAATAATTTATTTTGTCCAAATCACTTAGAAATTATTTCCAATTTCATCCACATAAAACACTTTTTTCATAGATATGGTTTATTTTCTTATTTTTGTTTGTTAATAGTCATTTATTTTAGCTTGTGCATTTAACTCATTCATGGTCATCATTATGATTTGTATTAATTTTGTTATATAATATTTAGTTATCTAGGGTTAAAAAAAAGGTAAATTTTGTTTATTTTAATATTCAATTGATTGATAATTTATGATGTGTAGACTATTTAGTTTGAGTGGGGTTTAGTCTCTACTAAGTCTTAGGTCCAAACCCCATGGGGAGGGCTTGAGGATGGAAGTAAATTTTGGGGAAATTAAACTATCCCAAGAGGTTTCCAAGTTCGACCAAGATTCAGACAGTCCTGGTGATGACGTTCCCGTAGTGGGTAGATTGTTATTCCAACCCATAGATGGGATTGCACTCGCTTGGCTTAGCCATATATAAAAAAAATATATTCAATTGATTAATATGGCTATGTGGAACATAATAAAGATAATTTACTTGTTGATACATCATTTCCATGTTTAACATATGCTCTTTAAGTTTTTGAACTTTACATACTCACCCACCCCTCCCCCCCCTTGCCCCCCCACACACACACCAAAATATACTAATAGCTTTTATGGGTACATATTGTACATAGCATCCCAATCCCATCTTTTTACAAGGAATTTCAAGAAAATACTATGGATTGCATATTACTAGCCTTCTTGCTCATTGATAATCAATATAAATGTTTTTACAACTCAAACTTTTGAAGTTAATATTTTGTATGGAGTGGTGATGAAGGAAAAGTGATTAAAAGTTCTAGTCATTACTAGGTACTTGATTTCTATTATTAGATTGAGTATCAAATGCCCTCATGTGTAAAGACGTATATGTATTGCAATATTTTTGTATGTATGTATGTATAATTTGGAATGTTATTATTAAAATTCGTTTGTAAGTTCAAAGTAAATATAGATAACTTCATCACCCACATTTACTATGTTACTTTAGTAATATTTGCCATTGTTAGTGTTATATGTTATTTCAATACTCTTTATCATCACCAACACAACATACTAATATGTATACCAATATAAACTACACATAATATATATGCTCTTGAGACAAGGTGAAACATAATATTGTGACAATGGCATGTGAAGGGTGAAAATCTACATGGGAATATGCCATATTATACCATAGTTAAATTACCCACCTTCATCTCACTAATTTAGTCCCACTTTCCATCACCACTATGACATATTGCTTTAGTTACATTTGTCATCATTAGACAACATGGTATATATACTAGCATAAATATCATCTAAAGAAGTTGATATATAAACCAATATAAATATCATCTCCCTAATATAAGTACCTCAATATAGGTATAATTATTGACTTAGTATATATATCGTGTACCAAGGGTATATAAATATTAGGTTGTGTTGGTGACGACAAAGGCAACTGACGTGACACATAGCGAGTGGCTAAGCTTAAGGGGTTAAGGAAACTCAATATAGGTGGATGATTTAACCATTGTATCGCATGGGATGTATCCATGTTGTGTTTAGAAATCTAAAGGTCCTTGTCATGACATTGTGTCTAAAATTGTCATGAGTGGTTTGTAGGGAGAAATTCAAAATTTGTGTGGTGGATATGCTTGTACATGGCGAGGTATGAAAGGTATGGTTGCCTTCGGTTTTTCTGAACAAGGTAATGACATCATGCTTTAGAGGCATCTCATAAAAACCTTACACATAAGGTTTTTAGGTTTTTGTGTTAGATCTATTGTTGTGGCAACGAGGGGAGAGTTCAATAAGTCATTATGTATATATATATATATATATATATATATCTGTATGGCACTATTTAGGGGCATGTTGACCACAAGGGATTCATGAAGTTTAGGGGCCTAGAAGAGTTTCAAGTTCAAATAATGCCTTTGTGTCTTCTTCCTCTAACTTACCTTATCATCTTCACTCTTTTAAGAAAGTATAATTGCTTTAAATTTCCCACTTCATATCTCTTTATTTATAAACCTCTCTTTAGAATTTTCATCCTAAAAAGAATTATAAATATATGTTTTCATAATATATATAGGCGAGGTTGCATTTTTTCCACTCTAATGGTGTTTCATTACATATTCACTTCAAGGAACATTTTTTTCTAGGTGCTTTGATTTGGTTATTCTATACTCAAATATTATTACCTAAATGTTTTTTTTTATTGTTAGTTAGCATTTTGGAATTCTCTTTTCAGAATTGGCTACCTTCAATGACCCATAATTCACATGTTCATTGTAACAAACTCGCTAAGATGAAAACTTAGTTCACTATACGTATTCTTTCAATTTATAGATTAATAGTGTGATTTGAGTTTGTTTGGGTGCAAGATTAGTTGGTTGATGGAAGTGAATTCACCTTTGGATGGGATTTCCAACCTTATGTCTCACCTTGCCATTTGTTTCCCTCTTTGAAGAGTAAGCTAATATTGTAGCAAAATGACCCTGTTTTTAGTGACAATGCTAGTAATAATTGAAAGAAATGTTTATATCTCAATAGAGTTCCAACATGATCCAAATTTTATGCATAATGCAATGATATCTATAGAGGTTTTGTTGAATTTTGAACCAACCTAAATCATCAAAAAATCAAGTAGAGCTCTAGATTGATGAAAACTCTAACTTGCTATATCATCAGATTTTCACAACTAAAGAAAATTTTGTTATAAAATTGGACGACTCCATCAAAGAAAAAAAAATCTCCCTTTCCCTTTTTGAGGATATATTAACTTACTTCATTCATCTTCCCTTATTCCTCTTCCCTTATATCTAAAAGTTCCTTTTTTGTTACTTCTACACTAAAGTCATCTAAATTTATTCCCTTATATCTAAAAAGTTCTTTTTTGGGTTACTTCTACACTAAAATCATCTAAATTTATTTTTTAATTTATTGTTAAATAATTACAACTATTACAATTAAACTTATCTTTCAACAATGATCTTTTATTTTATTATTCTAATACTCTACTCTCTCACATAACCTTTACACGTACATTGTTAACCAAATGCATCTTTTGAAATTGGTTTAAAAATGAATGTTTAGGTCCCCTTTGGTGCATAACAAACACCCCATAATAGTATCTTTTAATTTATTATTCTATATAGTGGATGATGTGCAAACATTATTGTTTTTCACCCATTAAAGTCTAAAGTTTTCTCCAATAACACATGTATCTCATGATTTCTTTTGGAAGTAAGTGGCATTGTGTAAACCACATAAGTGGCAGCATTATAGGCTAGCAATATTATATGTATTTTCCTTGAGTGTTTGTTTTGACCTCACAAATTTACACCATCCACATTAATAACTAAGTTGTATATTATTATATTTGTAGCATGCGGTGTATACATTAACTAGTTATTGTTTTCCATTTGACTCAAAACTTTGAAGTTTATCTAAAGTTAAATATTATGAATTGAAATTCATTATTTTTAAATAATATTTATATTCATTTATCTAAAATATTGGCTCAAATCTTTGAGGTGTTATTATGGAATGATGGTAGGATTCATCGTAATTTGAACTTTTGTACTATAAGACTTTTGGTGTGGTAAAGCATACCAGTTCAATTGTTTTCGTGCCCCATGAATCCTATCGGTAAGGTTAGACTCTGTTGCGTATCAAATGTTATGTCCTACACTTATAACCTAAGTTAATAAACTGTAGTGTTATCACTTTTGTGCTCAACGTGTACCGACTTTCATTGAATGAGGAATATATTTCAACCTTTTTCTTGTTAAATTTTACGAAGATGCATACTTCCCTATTTAATATATCTCTAGCGTGCATGCGTGAATTTATTTTCACTATTGTCTCTTTCTTTCCATCTTGTATGTAGCTCTTCTTTATTAATTGTCTATTAACGATAATTTCCCATACTTGTAGACATTGCTACTACATCAGAATGCATAGGAGAACCATATCTATCGTATGCTAAATCGCGAATGAAATTGCAAATTTCTTATAATTATAATTTTTTTTAATTTTTTTTTTCCTCAATTTCATGTGTCTTTGTGTGTGTCTTTGTGTTTCCGCTCTTTAGTACTTAGTATTTTTTTTGTGTTTTCACTCAATGAAAATTATTAGTTTCAACTTTCTTTGTGTTTTCACCCTTTTAATATTTAGTATGAAGAGTTATTAAATATGGCAATACTTGTGAATAATGTATTTTTGTTATCATTAATATTCAAATTTTATAAATGATCTTTTTATAAGTTTAGGTGTCTTTTTGGACTTTCACAACTATCATTAAAAAAGAGTTTTGAGCTTCATTAACATAAATAACTTCATCCAATTAACATAAAGCACAACAATAGTAATTAAGTTAACTATTATATGGTAAATTAATGGTTAAGCACCACAATAATAATTATGCTAACTATTACATGGTTAGTTAATGGTTGAAATTGGACAATGCTAACAATTTTGCATGGTAAATTTTTTTTTGGTTGGGTATTACTTTTGTTTTGAGCAAAACAAATTGTAGCTTCTACATAGTTTAACATTATGGACTAAATTTTATTATTTTTTATTAATATTTAGAATATTTTATCTACAATATGATTAGTTCAGGTCTTATCCACAACAAGCAAACTGATTATTACAGTCTTACTTTGCTAAGGACTAATAATAACAAAATGAAATGTTTCCATGTTTCTAAATTTTTGTGTTGATTTGAATATGAGGAATAGGTTTGAAATATTTATCCACAATATTCATTTTAACTCCATGTTTAAATTCCAAACCATGACCCATCATTCGGAGAAATATTGATGAGAGAAAGGATAGGAGAATAGGTGTAAATAAATGGATAAAAAAGAAAGAAGGAAGAATTAAACATGAAATCCAAGAAATAATAAATTAGAATAAAGTAATAGTCCTCTTTGTTATATATTTATTTACACCTCTTCTCTTATCCTTTCTGTCATCAATATTTCTCCCGATGATGGGTCTTGGTTGGGTCTTGGTTTGAACTTGAAACATTGAGTTAAAATGAATATTGTGGATAAATCTCTGCAAACCTATCCTCAAAATGAGATCTTATTAACCATTAATTAATTAAAATGTAACTTGATTATTTTATAATATTTGAATTAATTTTATGATATATATTATCAGTTAAAAATTTTAAATAAAAATTGCTAGTTAACAAATTTAAAATTAACAAATACAAAATTAAAATTAACAAATACTTGGATTTACCAACCATAAAACCTAAACTAACTGGATTCTAAACCGTAAAACTAACTTGAATTCACTATTTTTACTTTAATTTAGCTATATTTAAACTAAGCTAAAGGTAATAGGTACTAGCTACTATGTAGCACTTGTAAGATATTTGTTGTGTATTTTTTGTTCACTTGTTCGTTTCCCTAAAACAAATCCTTGTCCGCATACAACAAAATTTTGGAGATCTCATCCTATTATAGAAGTATCTAAGAGGAAAAATATATGGGTGAAACTCCCTACCCTTCCTTTGGAGTTGTGCTCAATGAAGTAAATCATGGAGATTGCCAGTAAAATTGGGAGGTTCTACTATGTAGCACTTGTAAGATATTTATTATGTATTTTTCGTTCACTTATTTGTTTCCCTAAAACAAACACTTGTCTGAATACAACAAAAGTTTGGAGATTTGATCGTATTATAGAAGTATCTAAGAGGAAAATTATATGGGTGAAACTCCCTACCCTTCCTTTGGAGTTGTGCTCAATGAAGTAAATCATGGAGATTGCCAGTAAAATTGGGAGGTTCTACTATGTAGAAGAACATTATGCAGGTCTATTGGATAAAAGAGTAGTTGGTTACTTGTGGAAGTATACCTCTCTCGTAAATTACTGGCAATAATTGAGATATATTGGGGCCCTTATCTATAATATAACAAGTGGATTATTCGGGTATTCCAGATCACTATGTGGGCTATTATGAAATTGGAGACTTAATTGAATTCCCCCAATGTTTCAATGGTGGATGTCCCGGGACTAGACATACCACCATTTCTAATATGTTTCCCACTATTTATAGGCCATTTGAGAAGCATCTTCAAACTCTCGATGTTTCCTAGCTGCCGGAATTAAAAGAGGTTAAATTATACAAAAGCTAACAAGCCTATTTTGAAGGAGCCCGCGGAGAAGGTAAACAATCTACAAATAGAGAATAATGGATCGAAGAACATTTAGGTAGATGGGATGCATCATATCCCCTATTACTCCACCAACCAATCCAAAGGTAAGGATCTATTTTTTCACCACGATTCGAGACCTTCATCAAGCTACCCCATTTCCTACAAATACATTAAGAAAGAGGTATCTTGTCCACTCTATGATGATGCAGAATTGGAAAATATAACAAGCAATATATCGTTGGGCTTGGAACCTCTATCTGTAAACGAGAATGAGGCTTCACCTACACTTGAACAGAACATGCATGGGATGTAAGGAAAATAGAATAATATTAAATATTAAAAAGTTTCTCTATGTGGGGATATTGACAGGGAGCTCAATGAAAGATTCTGAGAGTCTGTAGAGCAATATTTGTATCCATAATTCGAAATACATCTAAGCATGCTAATGAAGACGTATAGATGCCTGAATCATGGGAACTTAGAATAGTGAATCTCACTACCTCAAACTCATAATGATGATTATGTCCCTAACACATGGGGTTTGGGATTGGCTTAAACTATATGATCTCTCCAAAATATTATTTGTTTGAAAGTCTTAGTTGTTGTACTGATTCAGGAAACAATGTAAAGAAAGGAGAAGGTCATGGAAACACTTTTGGAAATGCGTCCTAAATGGGTTGTTTGTGCAACGAGTGCCTCTAGAAATTCCATAGGACTAGATGCAATGTGGGATCCTAGATAATTTTATTTGAAATCCAACAACATGTTCCCTAGCATTATACTTATGAGAAATTATAGGGGATTTCCCAACCAGATTCGAATATAAAAAATTTACGCTCCATTTAATAGTTGAAAATATTTTGGGAACACACTCGACTAGAGCAGAATTCTAGAAATATGCTTTCTAATTTTTGTAGGGGATTTAAATTTTACATTGGAAGCAGAGGAATGTTGGAGGCATAGGAAAAATTTGGATCGATTCGAAGGATACCTAAAGGAGTTGTTAAGTCAAAAAACTCTCAACGATATAATTCCTTGTCCACTTTTCCCAACGTGGACGAATGGTCGAGCAAGGGTGAGGGGCATAGTGAAAAGGTTAGATAGATTTCTTGTGCAATATTATTTTCTTGAGAAGCTCAAAATTTGTTGGCATATTCCTTGTATTTTAGTGTCTCCAATCATGATGCGATACTTATAAAGTTGCATGGAGAAAATGATTCAAAGGCCCTACCATTTCAATTCAATCCCATGCAGTTGAATGAGCAGGAATTTACTGAGCTAGTTTATAAATCATGGTCTCAACCCTTAAAATACAATACATAAATGTCAATGGAGAAGATAAATAAAAAAATAAGCATATTAAATAATGAGGTTCAAGCTTGGATAAATGAGCGTAAGAAGTGATCCATATTTATGCAGGAATGCAACAGAATACAAAAATAACCATAAACATAGAAATACAGCAGAAATAAGGCTTCATTTCATTAATATCAAATCACAGAAATATGCTTACAAACATGATGGAAATAAAATAGCTAGGGTTCTGGTAGCGAATCTATGAGACGAGATGTGGCGACTACAGACCTCTAAACTATATTACAATGAGGCTCAAGGGCTTATTTATTATGGAGAAACAATGGATAATTCTAAACGTTCGAAAACCTAACCCTAGTAGATGAAGCGCCAAAACTATGGGCCCCATTTGGGTAAATTGGTGGTTCAACTTCCCAGGGATGTAACTTCGACATACTATCTCTGTTTGGGGCTTCAAAACTGCTGCAGAAGTTTAGGACTTGAAAAAATGCTAAAAATAGTAAGTTGTGGAAAAAAAACTGAAAGAGACAATGGTGGGGCCCCAAGTGAAATAGGCGGGTGGTCACCAATATCCACTTGGATCATTCCTCCCCCCTTAGGAAGCAATGGTCCCCATTGCATTGAGTTCCTCCATGAGATGAGGAAACTTCTGTTGAACTTGGTCCCTGGTGAACCACTTGCCTTGGTGCAGGAGTTGGCCAGCTTTGACAACCCGATACAGTTGGATCTTCTGTCAGCATGTGTTCTTGATTTGCATGTCTATGATAGATTCTGTGGTGGCCTGTTCCATGCAGTCTGGGTTTAACTCTTTTGGTGTGAGTTCTTCTGCAATGTCAGAGTTGTCCAATAGAGGTGGGAAGTAGGGACGAAGGCGGTCTACATTGAATATTGGGTGCAGACCAAGGAATGGTGGAATACTGAGCTTGAAGGAATTGTTCCCTACAGCCTTGGTGATGGTGTACAACTCATATCGGAGCGGGCGAATCTTGTGGTGGGGTCCAGTGAGGTGCTCCTTTTGCAAATGTAGCCACAATTGTTCGCCCACCTGGAAGTTGTGTGGCACCCGATGTTGATCATGTCATTTCTTGTACTTAGCATTGGCTCTGTCCAATATGTCATGAACCTGTTGGCGGATGTGTTGACTGTGCTCGATGAAGTTGTTTTCTTTGTCAGCTTCAGACTGGACATAAGCTGAATTGGCCTGAGTAGCTGAAAATGGCATGGCTACGTCAATGGGACATAGTGGCTAGAATCCCAAGCCCACCTGAAAGGGGCTGTGGCTGGTTGAGCTGTAGACCCGATTATAACTGTGTTGTACATAGGGAAGGCTCTCATCCCATGTGTGTGGATGCTTTGAATTGGTCATGCATAGAATGTGCACAATCATCCTATTGACGACCTCTGTCTGGCCATTAGTTTGGGGATGGAAAGTTGTGGACTTGGTGAGCTTGGTTTCCAACATTGACTAGAGGCTGGACCAAATGTCTTCCAAAGGGCTGTTGTGTAATCTATGGCTTGTGGGGTCAAAGTGCACCTACTCGTTCAAAAAAGTTGCTGTGTGTTCTGCTTTGTGATATTCTCTTGCGAGGCCACCATAATGGCCACTCTTTGAAATCTGTCGTGATATAGCTGCATCGTTTCCATGCTTAGTAGAAGGAAGGCCTGACATGTAATCCATGGAGATGGATTCCCAAGGTCAACTAGGGGTAGGTAGCGAAGTATAGAGCCCTTGCTTCTTGATGGTCAGTTTGGCAATGGTGTAAGTAGTGTAGGATCTAATGTACTTCCTGACATCTTGTCGAAGGTTCGGCCAATAGAAATACTTCTGCAGTACTGCCACTATTTTCTCGACCCCAAAATACCCAGCGACTCAACTGTAGTGTACTTCCCATATCATCTTGGCATGCTCGCTTGAAGGAACACAAAGGTGTCCCAGGTGACATAATAGTGCATCTTGGAGGTGAAAATTTGGAACTTGCATACCCCCCAAGAGCGCCTTGTATGTGTAGCTGAATTTTGGATCGCTCTTATAGAGAAGCGGCCAATCAGAAGTCTCATGCACACAAGAGTTGAGAATGGTGGTTATGGCCACGATCGGTGGTCGGCTGAGGCAATCTGAAACATTATTGGTGCTACCCTTCTTGTACTTGATGTTCAAATGAAATTGTTGCAGATATGTGGACCACTTCTGATGGCGATCGTTCTACAACTTCCCTTGTGTCTGTATGAACTGCAAGGGTTGGTGTTCTGTGTGGATGATTGCCTCCTTCCCCAAAATGTAATGCTTCCATTGTCGACAAGCCTGCACAATGGAATATGAAGTATGAATATTTGTTTTAAAATGTTAGTGATTTTCATGCTAATTTTGCTAATTTTGAAATGTATTGATGCAGCATCAACTTTTTTTTTTTTTTTTAGAGCAGTGATTTTCATGCTAATTTTGAAACGTATTGATGCTGCATCAACCTTTTTTTTTAGAGCAGTGATTTTTATGCTAATTTTGAAAGGTATTGATGCTGCATCAACCTTTTCTTTTTTAAATGATGATTTCAGCCCATGGTAGGAGCGTATTGATCTTTATCATAATTTTTTTTTTTAGAGTGGTGATTTTCATGTTGGTAATAAAACACAAAACTTGATAATATATATATACTTATATATATATAAAAACAATAAAGGCAATAAAAATAAAAAAAAACAAAAATAGCTCATAAAAATAAAAAATTTAAACGAAATAAATTAAAAAAACAAAATATTTATTATATCAAAGGAAATATTAAATTTGAAGAAAAAAACACATAATTTAAAGAAAAAAAACAAAATTGACCAAAAAAAAAATAAAAATAATAAAAATCAACATTTTCCTTATTAAAAAAAACAATATATATATATATATATATATATATATATATATATATATATATATATATATATATTTAAAAAAAAAAATTAAAATAATTAAAATTACAAAATCAAAATTTAGAAAAAATAAAAAATTAAATTTTAAAATTTAAATTAAAAAAATAATAATAATAAGGAAAAAATACAAATTTTAAAATTTACAAAAAAAAAAAATTAAAAAAAAAACAATTAAAATTGAAAAAAAGAAGAAAAGAAACCATTTATAGATTTTAAAAATGAAAAACTAAATAAACGAAAAAATTAAGAAAAACAATTAAATTAAATTAAAGTTTAAAAATTTTAATAAATAAATTTTAAATTTTAAATTTAAAAATATTATTCTATAATATTAAATATAAAAAAAATTAAACAAATTGAATTTAAAATAAAAAAATTGATTAAAAAAATAATACAATTTTTGAAATTAAAATTAAAAAAAAAAAAATAAATTAAAATAAAAATATTAAAAATTAAAAAAAAAATTAAAAATAAAATAAAATCAAATAAAAAATAGATGTATATATATATTTAAAAAAAAAAAAAAAAAACGAATTTTATTTTAAATAAAAATATTAAATTAAAAAAAAAATTATTTATTTTTTTTTTTTTTTTTTTTTTGAAATTAAAAAAAGAAAAAAGAAAAATCAATTAAAAAAAAAGAAAAAAAAAATCAATTAAAAAAAAAAAAATTAAATCAATTAAAAAATAATATCGTGGTGGTCGGGGGTCGGGAGGCCGGCTGGGCCACCCCCGTGGCGCCGCACGGCCGGCCCCCGCCGCCCAGCAGGCGGGCTGCGCCGCCCCCGTGGTGCCGCCCGGCCGGCCCCCGCCGCCCAGCAAGCGAGCTGCACACGATTCTCGGAATCGGCCCTCCGCCTGTCGGGGGCCGGGTGGCCGGCTGGGCCGCCCACGTGGCGACGCTCGGCCGGCCATCGCTGCCCAGTGGGCGGGCCACGCCCCGACCACCACGACATTTTTTTTTAATTGATTTTTTTTATTTTTTTATTTTTAATTTTATTTTTAATTGATTTAAAAAAAAAAAAATTAATTTTTTTTTTAAATTTCAAAATATTAATTTTTTTTTTAATTATTTAAAATAAAATTCGTTTTGTTTTAATTTTTTTATTTTTTTGTTTTAAATTTATTATTATTATTTTTTTGTTAATAATTTTTATTAAATTTTGCCTTTTTTTTATTTAATTGATTTTTTTTTTTTTTTTTTAAATTTCATAATTTTTCTTTGTTTTTTTTTTTTTTTCTAAATCAGACTAATCTATTAATTTATAAAAGTACTGTTACAAAACTACCCTTGCTGTTGCTGTGTGAGCCAGCTAGCTGGGACTGATTATCATCACTGTTCTTGATTGTTTTGGGTTGCCCAGAGTGGGAAACCAACCCATTAAGCAGAATGTGCTGAGCCGCCCTTAGAAGGGAAACCGGCCAGAGGATTATACATAAAATGTAAACAACAATGTAAAAGCTAGAAACATCATACTGCTCATCAGTGGAGCAATTGAAACAGCAAAACTCAAAAAGACCAGAAGTGAATGAGCCAGGGGATTTAGCCCTCGTGCTCAGAAGACATTGGTTCCTCTTCAATCCTGCATGCATATTCATTCTCCTCGCTACTGTCCTCCTTTCCTGCATGGCTATCAGTCTGCAAATCTTTGTTGTCAGCTCCAGAACGCAGCTCCGTGGGAGGAGGGGGAGAGGGGCGATGGTCAATGGGGGGGGGAAGGGGTGGCGCAAGGCGGAATTTCCTCACGGAGCGAAACAGAGATGAAGGCGGTGATGATGGAGTCGAAGGAGGTGCAGTGGAATCGGAGCTCGGCATTCTGAGTAGTTTGTCTGATAGTGGCGCCTCGAATGCAACTTTCCCGGGGAATGGGCTGACTGGGAGGGGCACGGAAGTCAGAAGGTGGCTGACTGGAATGTGCCAGAGCTTCAGGAGGGCCAGGAGGCTCAGAGGCGGGAGGTAGCTGACATGGGAAGTCACCAGAACGCCTAGCACGAACACGACCTCGCCCTCTACCTGCATGAACATAATTCATAGCACGTCGTCCTCTGCCTCTTCCTCTGCCTCCACCACCGCGAGAGGCAGGCGGGGGCATGTGAGCGTCATCCTCAGAGGACGAGCTGAGCTCAGAAAGCGGGGAGGGAGGATTTTCAAGGGCCAGACCTCGACTCGTGCCCCTTCTGCAGCGCATGCGCTGCCTGAGGCGTGGCATAGCTAACGAGAGGTGGCGCGTGCGAGGACTGCCAAGGAGAGAGGGCGGAGCTTGAGGAATGGTGAGGAGGCTGCCAGGGTTCGGCCAACCAGACGGAGAAGCAATATAACCAGACGGAGAAGCAATATAACCAGACGGAGAAGCAATATAACCAGCGATACAATTGCGAGTGGAGAAATTGTCCGAGGAATGCAAATTGAGGCCAGAGAGAGCCGAATTACCTGCAGCGAGTTCTGTTGTAGCTCCAATTGAGGCCGAAGCACCGCAGAAGGGACTGTTGGAAAAATGAACGCCCGGGACGATCTCCAGACAGGCGAAAATGCTGCAGCGGCGTCCAGTCTGCGTTTTGCAGCTGGAATTGGCACAATCGAGCGAACAAACAGCATCAAGAGGGTTCAGAGGTCCGCCATGGCTCTCATTGTTCGGCATTCCCTCCATACTGCAGACATTCCACAAAACCATCACCATATACCCGAGAGCGATGGTGCAATAACTACCTCTCTGTTCAGATCGAGGCGTATTAATATCGCCAGCGGGTGTAGTGCCATGAGCCATGTGGGCACGGCGTGTGGGCAGCGTTGGAGGCTGCGCGCGAGCCCAAGGCTCATTAATTCCCTTCTGCAGCCGCATCCGCGATAATTTTTCATTGTTATTAACTTAGTTTTTTAATATAATTTTATAAAATTCAATAAATTATATATATATATATATATATTTAATTTATTTGGATTTAATATTTTTTTTAAATGTTTTACTTTTTTATTATTTTTTTTGTTAATTACATAAAATTTTTATATTTTTATATTTCAATTAAAATTGTGTATTTAAAATTAGATTTGTTTTTAATGAAACTTAATTTTTTTTTAAAAAAAATTTATTTAATATTTTTTTTTTCTTTTTTTCAATTTTCCATTTTTAATTGATTTTTAAAGTTTTTAAAGTTTTTCGTTTAACAATATTTTTTTTTCTTTTATATTTAAAATTTATTTTTTCTTTCAAAATTTATTTGTTTATTCATTTATTTATTAAAATTTAATATTTTTGATTTTAAATTTAATTTGTTATTTTAATATTAACTTTTTTTTTTAATTTAATAAAATTTGATGTATATACCTATTTTAATTTAAGTTCATATATATATTTTATTTTTTATAATTTAAATTTAATTTATTTTTTATAGTTTATTTGTTTTTTTAATATATATTGTTTTAAATTTGATATTTTCATTGTATTTTATTTTTATTTTTTTTTTTTAATTAATTTTTCTTTTTTTTTCCTTTTAATTTGAATAGTTTTTTTTTTTTTAATTTTTGAATTTTTAAATTTATTAAAATTTAATATATTTCCTTAAATTTAATTATTTGTTTTAATTTTTTTTTCTTTTTTTTTAAATTTAATAAGCATTTTCTTTTTCTTTTTTAAATTTAATTTCTATATTTTATTTTTTACAATTTCCTTCTTTTTTTAACTTGTTTTTTTTTTTTAAATTTAATATTTTTATTTTGTTTTTATTTTTATTTTTTAATTTCTATATTTTTTTAAATTTTAATCTTAATTTTTTTTGGTTTATTTTTTAAATTTTTTTTCCTTAAATTTTATGTTTTTTTAATGATTGAATTAAAATTTTTACTTTGTTTTTGTTTTTATTTTTTTTATCTTCATATATTTTTAAATTTTAAGCTTTTAAATGTTTTTATTTTTTTTCTTAAATTTTAGGTTTTTTTTTAATGTTTGAATTTTAAAAATTAAAAGATGTTACTTCTATTTTTAAAAATGCCAAAAGTACGACATAATTTTTTTTTTGTTATTCCAGCATCAACTGATTTTGTTTTGAGGGTGTTTTTTCAATCCTTTTTTCAAGAAACAATTTTGTTTTTACCATAATTTTATAAAATGTTGAAATTTGACCTTAAAAAAAAAAACGAAGTGTGTTCTGGAAGACACACTTTTTTTTTTGGGGTGTTTTTTCAATCCTTTTTTCAACAAACGATTTTGTTTTTAGCATAATTTTAGAAAATGTTGAAATTTGACCTTAAAAAAAAAAACAAGTGCATTCTGGAAGACACACTTTTTTTTTTTTTTGTGTTTTTTCATGTTTTTTGAGAGTTTTTGGGCTAGAGTTCCCGTTTTGAGGTCAGGTTACCTATTTCATCGGTAACAGTGTTCCTAGAAGAGTTGGGAATAAAACAAACAAATATGTTATGCATTGTGATAGTCAAAGAATTATTCACTTAACAAAAAAACCCAACATATCATTCTAAAGTGAATCCTATATTGATGTTAGACATCATTGGATTCCCTAGTTATTAAATGATTAGTTGCTATAGTTGGAGAAAATGCACACAAAAGAAAATCCAGTTGACATGTTAACAAAGTTTTTTCCAAGAGATAAGCAAGATTTTTGTAGAACCTTTCGTGATGTGATACAAAGGTGATATAATTTTGGGAAAAAAATAGTGGCTCTAATATTTTGGCTCAAGTGGGAAATTGTTAAGTGTGAGTCCAAATATAATTAAGAATCAATGCAAATATTTAGGTGTGGATGGGAGATTGTTAAGTGTGAGTCCAAAGACAATTAAGAGTGAATGCAAATATTTAAATGTAAGTGGAAATATTTAAATGTGAGTTCAAATATGGTTGAGTGAGAGTGTAAATATTTTTAATTTATTTTTCTTTCCAATATTATTTTCGAATGTAACAGAGACTTCTAGAATGTAATGAATACTTCTCCTCAATTGTAAACAAGGATCGAACAATTATTCTATAAATAAGATTTAGTTCATTGAGTGTTTAACATTGAGCAATTGAGAGTTGAGATCACAAGAGAAAGTACTTGTAATTATTATTGCTAGTAATAAAAGAGTTGTTGATATTTTCCCCATATGTTTTACTAATACATTTTTGCCTTTTTTTGGTGAGATATGGTTCTCAAACATTGTTTATTTTATTTTATTTATTAAAAATATTATATCTTCTTATGTATTTTTTTAACATAATAATTATTATAATTGACTTTTCATTGACTTGGATTTTTATTCGTCAAAATCCAAAATATTCTCAGAAAATGAAACCACCTAAATTTATTCCATGACTGAAATTGTAATTAGAAGGACTCCTTATGCTTCAGCAATTGGTAGTCTTATGTATTCCAAGGTATGTACCCGACCATATTTTGTGGGAGTTGTAAGTAGGTTTCTTGCAAATCTAGGAAAACAACATTGGCAAGTGGTAAGTGGATTTTTAGGTATCTCAATGTTATTAGTAGAATTATTTATGTTTTTGTAAGAAAAATTCCAAACTTGAAGATTATACTAATGCAAAATTGACTAGAGATGTGGGCATTAGAAACTCCACCACTGGTTATTTATATACTTTTGTAGGTGCAATAGTGTCTTGGGTGTCCATATTGTAGAAGGTCGTAGCTCTCTCCACAACATGTGGAACATGTATAGTTGCAATAGAAACTTGTAAAGAGATGTTATAGATGCAATTATTCCTAGAAGAGTTGGGAATAAAACAAGACAAATATGTTATGCATTGTGATAGTGAAAACATTATTCACTTAGCAAAAAACCCAACGTATCATTCTAAAGTGAAACCTATATTGATGTTATAAATCAATGGATTTCCTAGGTATTAGATGATTGGGTGCTACAGTTGGAGAAAATGCACACAAAAGAAAATCCAGTTGACATGTTAACAAAAATATTGCCAAGAGATGAGCAGTATTTTTGTAGAACCTTACGTGATGTAGTATACCTAGGAGGGATAATATGGGGTACAAAGGGAGGTACCCTAGGGAATAATATGATGTAATAATGTAAGAATGATAAATAAATGGGTCATAGTTAATAAATAAAGTGGTTAACCCACATTATACAACTGACCACAAGTAGCTAGGGAATAAAGTGATAAATCCATTGTATTGGATTTATGGTATTGAGAGACCCATGGTAATTACCCATGGTATTGTATGTATGAAGCCTATATAGAGGCTATAGACTATCCATTGAGAGAGTTCAAGGATTATTGTAGTCGCAAGCATATGGCTTGTGGAGTGATCTCCTTCCTTAAGGAGTGAATGTATGGTGTTGCCCTACCTCAAGTGTTTTAATATTAATGAAGCTCTAAAGTTTTATTGTCTATTGTGTTATTTCTTGGACATATTTTCCATTTCAAATATATTTGCAGCCTTGATACCAACAATGGTTACCATGGGTCTCTCAATACCATACATCTAATACAATAGACTTATCGCTTTATTCTGGTCAATGGTATAATGTGGGTTAACCATTTTATTTATTAACTATGGCTCCTTTATTTATCATTCTTACATTATTACATCATATTATTCCCTTTGGTACCTTCCTCTGTACCCCATATTATCCCTCCTAAGTATACTACAGCTGATGTGATACAAAGATGATAGAGTTTTGGAAAAAACTTAGTGGCTCTAATATTGGGATCAAGTGGGAAATTGTTAAGTGTGAGTCCAAATATAATTAAGAATCAATGCAAATATTTAAGTGTGGATGGGAGATTGTTAAATGTGATTCCAGATATATTAAGAGAGAAGGATAATATTTAAATGTGAGTGGAAATATTTAAATGTAAGTTCAAATATGGTTGAGAGAGTGTGTAAATATTTTTTATTTTATTTTTCTTTCAAATAGAATTCTAGAATGTAATGAAAACTTCTCCTCAATTATAAAGAAGGATCAAAGAATTATTCTATAAATAAGTTTGGGTTCATTCAGTGTTTAACATTGAGCAATTTAGAGTTTATCTCACAAGAGAAGGCGCTTGTAAGGCGCTTGTAATTATTATTGCTAGTAATAAAAGAGTTGTTGATCTATTCCCCATAGTTTTTCATAATACATTGTTGGCTTTTCCACTTAAATTTTTGGTGAGATGTGGTTCTCAATAATTTTTTATTTTATTTTGTTTATCAAAACATTATATATTCTCATGTCTTTTTTTTAACATTATAATTATTATAATTGACTTTTCATTGACTTGGTTTTTATCCATCAAGTTTCAAAAAATTCTAAAAAAAGAAAATCAACTAAATTTTATTCCATGACTGAAATTGTAAATAGAAGGACTAGTCCATGACTAAAATTATAATTAGAAGGACCCCTTATGCTTCAGAAGTTGGTATCCTTATGAATTGCAATTAGAAGGACCCATTATGCTTGAGTAGTTGGTATCCTTATGAATTGTAACTAGCAATTGCACCATATGTTGCAAAGGAAACACTGTAAAGCAGTAACATAGGAAATAGTACTATAGAGGAAAAAATATGTGATATGTTATCTGATTTAACTGAATATTTAACTTATAAATATGAATTATTTTTTTAAAAGAAATTATAGGTTTGGAGAATTGTTTGGATAAAAAAATTGGTTTTTTTATAACCTATCAAGGCTCTTCCTTTCATAGAGTGGTAACATAGGAAATAGTAGTATAGAGGAAAAAATATGCGATATGTTATCTAATTTAACTGAATATTTAACTTATAAATATGAATTATTTTTTTAAAAGAAATTATAGGTTTGGAGAATTGTTTGGATAAAAAAATTGGTTTTTTTTATAACCAGGATGAAATTTGAAGTAATTAAAGCAATAATTCCTTGGGTTAAGATAGGGGACATAATTACCATCCTTTTTCAAATACCTCTCTTTTAAGGTGGTTATAGATCATGTTGGGGCTAAAATTGTCAGGATTTGTGGTTCATAACCTTCTTAAGGTGTACAAAGAGTTTGTTTAGATTGGTACACTTGGTAGATGTATTAGCAAAGTGTCATTCAAGCTCATTCTAATATTATAAGATAGAGGAAAATACAAAAAAGGTTTATTAGAGGTCATTAGAATTTGGATAATATTATTACAGTTTGGAAAGGCATGGATGGGCTAGGTGCTAGGGTATTTAAATAAATATTTGATGTTTTTATTAAAAAATAACACTATTAGTAAGTCATTACTGGTGATCTATTTTTTTTGAATAATAATTTGGTAGGAATATAAACCACTATAAGTAAGTCATTAAGGGTAATCTGTTTTTCTTTGAATAATAATGAAAAAAGTCAATTTAAGTTGGGATATCACAACCTATAAAATCTAGTAATGATTGTCCCCACTATCCTTTAAACAATTAAATTATAATAAATTTTCTCACTATTAAAAAAAATTGTCCATCACTTTCTTCAATTTTGAGATTAATACATTTGACATGATTCAACTTCCTTGGGAAATAAGCGCATATTCGGAGGCTTTTACCTTTGTTGTCAAGCTAGAATTCTAAATCCTTGGACTTGAGGAAGAGGTGGTAGTCGAGACGATAGAACGATGGAGCTGTCACACCCATAGACAAAGAAATAAAGTTAACGACGAATCTTCTGGCAATTTGGAAGACTCGTTGATGAACATACAGATCACGATAGTAGAGACACCATTCTTTTTGAACTAGTTACACATCCCCTAAGGGGGGCCATCCAGGCAATGCATCGTTCATTCATTCTTTGTAACTATTGAAAATACGTAAGGTAGTCTCTACTGGTATCATATAGCAGCACAGTTATCCGGAGCGAAAGAGAGCTCATTCCGGCCCACATAATAAATGATATGGAAATTTTACTGGTGAAAATTTCTAAATACTGAAAATGGCCAAGGCAAATATCTTTGAATGCAAGGCAGACTAACCCATTAGTACCTTGTTGTTTTCTTATAAATGAATTCTCTGGTGGCATAACATAGTCTGTGCCTCCTTTAAAGTGCAAAGTAATATTTGGAAATACGAGACCAGGAATAAAATAGTAACAGAGCTTGGAAGCAGATGCATTAAATGGTTGTGCTGTAATGATTGAGTGGAAGGCATCTCGGACGGTATCCTGCTTCCACCAAATAAGTTAAAGTAGTTCCAGAATCAATGATAAGGCCTCCGCTTCCATCGGGTAGAAGATCGAATGTACCCTCAGGAATAGGGACTGGCTCCCCTACCACACTCAATCCTTCGAGGCCTAGATAGTATTGAGTTGGAAACATCGTGTTTTTAGCATGGCTTTAAAGGAGAGGGGTGCCACTATAAGCAACACCCAAGGTAGGAGCCTTACCTAAGAATAATGGGCTGACTTGTGAGGCATTATATATTGATCCTAAACAATAGGAGAAGATGGAGGATCCAATCTGTGAAACTAGAGAGAGTGGCCCTCTTGCCAGACCAACTATACCAATCGAGTTTTGAAAATAACCGGTTTGCTCGCGAGCACAGGAAAACGTAAGGCGCAGAAAGGAAGTTGTTGTTGTGGAACCTGTTGTCGCAAGACTGAACGTCTCTTTAGCTAAGACTCCAGAAGTACTATCAGCTCCGTAACTGAAATTGTAGGAGCAGTTTTCATGGAAATCGCAGTCAGCAGAATCGTTAAAGGCTGAACAAATATTGGTATGGCAGAAAACATTGTCGTAGGATGATGATTGGAAGGGATCATACATTGGATCATTCTGGCCCTTATTCACAGGTCATAGATCTACCACATACTTATTTTATAGAATGAACCACAATTAGTCCTTGGTTTCCCAAACCTCAAATCCCTACATCTCCCACCTCGCTACAAACAATCGATTTCCTCCTGCAGACAGCGAGATAATTTGATGGCCTCTCTTGCTCTGCTCAATAAAATTCATTCTGAATTTCTTCTCCTCCACCTCCGCCGATGACTTTGATATTGCAGGAACCTCTGACCAAACCTCCAGATCCTCTCCCCTGTTGCAGAAAACCTGTCTACCATAACTCAAGATCTTGGCATCAGGTGTACCCCCTTGAACAGCCAAGGTAGGGTTCGTCTCTGTGAAACGAATCCACGGATTCTACGACTATGAAAATCGCCTAAGGTCGGCCATTGCAAGGTTGCCTCTTATAACATTCACCTTGACGAGACTGCCAAAATCCTCGCTCACCACCACATCTGTGAAGGATAAAGATACCCAACATAATGCTCTAAAAAAAGGCCATGCCATTAAAACAAATTAGCAGGAGAACAACGACATAAATCACAGTGAGACAAAGAATACCATACCATACCATGGTAAAATAGGGAAGCCTCAAACGTGCCTTCCTGACTAAAAAGGGTTTCTAAGACCAGTGCCAATCCACAGAGACTCCTTGTATTCAGTCGGCTGTGTCCCATGTACTTCAAGAATTAAACAAGTTTTTAACCGGAAACGGGCTCAAATTTGCGCCGTTGCTGCCATGGCCATAAAAGACTCCATAGAACGCCATCGGCTTCCAGGATTCGAACTAGCTACTGCCCAGGTGGTTTCCAGCCACATTGTCAATGCAGATATATGCTTGTGTCAAATTTTCATCTGGCCACATTGTCAATGCAGATCTATGCCTATGTCAAATTTTCATCTGGTCTATTTCCCATTTTATGTAGATGTTTTAGAAGTTCATTATTTTTAAAACTGTTTTCTTATTTAATAAAACAATATTTAATAAAACAAATATGATGCACCTAATAGATGGAATGAATCTAAATTAATTGCAAATTTCTAAATATTTTAGAAAATTTATTTATAATGCTTAAATAACTAGAATGAATCTAAATTAATTGCAAATCTCTAAATATTTTAAAAAGTTGATTTATAATACTTAAACAACTGAATTTATAAAATTTCAATTATATTTTAAAATCTATTTAAATATTTAAATATTCTAAAAATATAATAAAAGAAAAATCATATAGCTAACATTCCAAAATCATCTCCAATTGAGTAAACAAACCTTATCCATCTTTCATCTCCCACCTCGCTACAAAAAATCAGTTTCCTCCTACAGACAGCGAGGTAATTTGATGGCCTCTCTTGCTGTGCTCAATAAAATTCATTCTGAATTTCTTCTCCTCCACCTCTGCCAATGACTTCGATATTGCAGGAACCTTCGACCAGACCTCTAGATCCTCTCCCCTATTGCGGAAAACCTGTCTGCCATAACTCAAGATCTTGGCATCAGGTGTACCCCCTTGAACAACCAAGGCAGGGTTCGTCTCTGTGAAAGGAATCCATGGATTCCACGACTATGACAATCGCCTGAGGTTGGCCATTGCAAGGTTGCCTCTTATAACATTCACTTCGATGAGACTGCCAAAATCCTCGCTCACCACCACATCTGTGAAGGCTAAAGATACCCAACATAATGCTCTAAAAAAAGGCCATGCCATTAAAACAAATTAGCAAGAGAACAACAACATAAATCATAGTGAGACAAAGCAAACCATACCATACCGCGGTAAAATAGGGAGGCCTCATACGTGCCTTCCTGACTAAAAAGGGTTTCCAAGACCAGTGCCAATCTACAGAGACTCTTTGAATTCAGCCAGCTGTGTCCCATGTACTTCAAGAATTAAACATTAAACTAGTTTTCAACCTGAAACGGGCTCAAAATTGCGTCGTTGTCGCCATGTCCGTCGAAGACTCCATAGAACGCCATCGGCTTCTAGGATTCTACCACCTAGGTGGTTTCTGGCCACATTGTCAATGCAGATCTATGCCTGTGTCAAATTTTCATCTGGTCTATTTCCCATTTTCTGTAGATGTTTTAGAAGTTAATTATTGTTAAAACTGTTTTCTTATTTAATAAAACAAATATGATGCACCTAATAGATGGAATGAATCTAAATTAATTGCAAATTTCTAAATATTTTAGAAAATTGATTTATAATGCTTAAATAACTAGAATGAATCTAAATTAATTGCAAATCTCTAAATATTTTAAAAAGTTGATTTATAATACTTAAATAACTGAATTTATAAAATTTCAATTATATTTTAAAATCTATTTAAATATTTAAATATTCTGAAAATCTAATAAAAGAAAAATCATACATCTAACATTCCAAAATCATCTGCAATTGAGTAAACAAACCTTATCCATCTTTCAACAAAAGTAATATAAATAGCTGAATCTAATAAAAGAAAAATCATACAGCTAACATTCCAAAATCATCTGCAATTGAGTAAACAAACCTTATCCATCTTTCAACAAAAGTAATATAAATAGCCATCCTTTTGCTCATTCCATACTTAAGAGCCCCATACTTAAGAGCCATCGGCCATAGAATGAATTTAAATTAATTGCAAATCTCTAAATATTTTAAAAAGTTGATTTCCACTCATTCCATACTTATCCATACTTAAGAGCCACCCACCATAGAATGAATCTAAATTAATTGAAAATCTCTAAATATTTTAAAAAGTTGATCTATAATACGTAAATAACTGAATTCATAAAATTTCAATTATATTTTAAAATCTATTTAAATATTCTGAAAATCTAATAAAAGAAAAATCAATTCCAAATTCCAAAATCATCTGCAATTGAGTAAACAAACTTTATCCATCTTTCAACAAAAGTAATATAAATAGCCATCCTTCCGCTCATTCCATACTTAAGAGCCATCCGCCATAGAATGAATCTAAATTAATTGCAAATATCTAAATATTTTAAAAAATTGATTTATAATGCTTAAATAACTGAATTTATAAAATTTCAATTATATTTTAAAATCTATTTAAATATTTAAATATTCTGAAAATATAATAATAAAAAAAATCATACAGTTAACATTTCAAAATCATCTGCAATTGAGTAAACAAAACTTATCTATCTTTCAACAAAAGTAATATAAATAGTCATCCTTCCGCTCATTCCATACTTAAGAGCCATTAGCCATCCTTATTCCTTCCTCCTTCTAGAAGCATTCACTACCTCCTCCTCAATGGGTAACCCAACAACGCATTCTCTGGCCTTTTGTGTAAACGTGGTTGTTGTTTTGATGCTCCAATTCCCACACATGGGCACTGCAACAACCCTAAAATACCAGAATTATCACACTATCTCGGTTGAAAGCTTCAAATGGAAAGAATCAGGGAGAATTGCCGACTGCTCGGCTTCACTTGCAAGTCAGCTGTTTGTTTTTTAATTTTTTTCTTCTCAGAGTATTTAGATAATTTTTTTGTCAAGATTTGTATGATCAATTTGTTTTCATCATTTTTATCTTGATAATGAATCATATAGGCTGATTCTAAATAGAAGCAAAATTCCTAATATTAAATTTCTTTTCATATATACTCTATAAATCTTAATTTATCTTAATAATATGCAGTATTCTAATCTTAATTTATCTTAATAATATACAATATTCTAGAGAATTGATCCTATAACCTTGGCCAAATATTTTTAGAAAAAAACATATAATCATATTTTAGTGTGTACAAGTGAGGATCAAGAACTAAAGCAAGGACTGAAGCTAAGGTTGCATCATATTAACGGGGCGTGCTCACCTCTGAGGACCGCCAGTCGACTCGAGCTCATGGAAAAACTTGGTCTCTCAGATATTCGAAAGAGACCATGCTAGTGTGAATAGAATAAGCTAAAAAGTCAGCGACAATTATGCTACGCCCATTGATGTTGCTCTTCAAACTAGAATCAGTCTGGGTTTAGGACAATATATTGTAATAACAGGGATTGGTACACCAGCTCAAGATCAATTGTTGATAATAGACATGGGTAGTGATTTGACATGGATACAAGATGAGCCTTGTTCACATTGTTATTCGTAGCAAGGTCTCATATTCGATCCCAGTAAGTCGTCTTCTTATATACTCTTACCCGGTAATTCGTCTACTAGTACAGAAATGAGCAAATCAGGACGTGTTGAATCCCCTGCGGTAATGGGGACTGCATTTATAGAGTCAGGTACATGGATGGAGCAATGACCGTGGGAAATTTCAGCCAGGAAACCTTCGCTCTGGGTTTTGATTCTTTCACAGGCTGCTTCACCCTCGGATTGGGGCATTCCAATACATGCCCCTTTAACGGCACGACCGGGACTTTAAGATTGGGGAAGACTCCACTTGCCAATTCTCATACTGCCTTCCGGAATTTCTATCCATCTCATCAACAGGCTCGTTCAGCATCTGTCCGAGTTTGATTCCTGCCAATTCCTCTTTTACCCTTAATATCGTCATAAATTCAGAGTATTCCAACTTCTATTTCATGGGATTTAACGACATAAGCGTCGGAAGCAAAGGCTCGTGGTTTCACATGCTTCTCTTGGAAACTTAAGCACAAATGTAGACTCTGGAACTGTCATAACTCGGCTTGCCCCAGCCGCATACGATGCCCTGAAAACTGCCTTCTTGTGTCAAGCCCGAAATCTTCCGATCACGGCCCTGGACACCTGCTTCAACCTCTCTAACTCCACTAGCCAAGTCACCCTTCCCACCATAACTTTGCACTTCGCCAACAATGCGGATTTGAATGTGAGGGCCAAGGGGATTTTGTTTCCCATTAATGATGACAGATCTCAAACGTGCCTCACATTCGGACCTGTAGCGGTAGATGAGCCCAACGGATTTAACATTATCGGGAACTTCCAATAGCAGGAAACACAGATTTATTCAGGTTTCTTTTGACCTTGGCTTGACTTCGCCTGCGTCACTGCCACCATGGCCGTTGAAGACTCCATAGAATGCCATCGGCTTCCAAGATTCGAACTGGCTACCGCCCAGGTGGTTTCCAGCCACATTGTCAATGCAGATATGTGCCTGTGTCAAATTTTCATCTGGTCTATTTTCCATTTTAGAAGTTGATTATTTTTAAAATTGTTTTCTTCTATCACTGATTAATAATAATCGTATTTCTGATTAATAATAACCGTATTTAATTTGAAGGTAGAGAATGTTTCATTCGTCTAACATTAAAATCAATGATACATAATGATACATTTGCAGTTAGGAAAGTTGTTTTCAAATAAAGATGCTTTACAGTGTAATTAGAAGGACCCCTTATGCTTCCTTATGTATGCCATGGTATGTACCCGACTAGTTACAACATATTATGTGGGAGTTGTAAGCAGGTTTCTTGCAAATCTAGGAAAACAACATTGCTGTAACACTTATCATAAGATAAACTTACCATAAATAAAAAAAAATATTACCAATGCGAAAACTCACTCATTATTGAAATGGATTATCGTATGTTTGGCATAGTTTAACAGTACCATATCATAATTCTAATGTACTGAGGTTGGTTCACCGTGAAAACCATATATTAAAAAATTGACTCGAATAATTATCCCAATCTTATAGTTTGTAAGTCGGTTATATGATATTCATTGCGCCTTAAATGTCAATGGTGAATCTTGGGATTTGGTTCTTTTGGTTTAATGAATAGTCCGGTCGGCCTATCGGTCCGACACCTGGCTTATCTTCCTCCGTCCGATGGCATAAGATCTACGATTCCGGGGCCTAGGGTTTGCAATGACCCCCGGCGCCCTAACCGCTTTGGCTCATTGTCATTCCTCCCGCTGAGAGGTTCTGGAGGTAGCGCAGCTCCACCAGATTAGTTGCCGGTTTCGTTCAGTGCCATCCATGTCCACGGCGTAGCGCTGCGACCACAGTGCTAATTTCTTCCACACAGGTAACTCAACCGTTTAAGATATCTCTGCAATTTTATCAGTTTATACGAATGCTCTGCAATCTTGTCAGTTATAAGAGTTTCACTGCAATTTCTAATTGTTATTCCGAGGAACAGGGTTGGGGTTCCGGTGAGGAACTTAGCCAAAAAAGTTTAATGTCTACTGTAACCTTGAGGGTTATGCCCCTCCTCTATGAATCTAAGCTTCTGAGAGGTTTTTCCTAAGAACTAACCTCGATTCCCTTTGATTTTGGTCGCTTTGTATCAGTGATGGACGGGTGCTCAACCGGAGCGCCCACAAGTTCTGAATTTCTTGACAGGTAATTCTTTTTGTTTTTATCTGACCTTGGTATTTGGAAACCCTCCCTTCAGCTTATGAATTAAAGCTTCTTTTTGTTTCCTGAAGGTTTCTACTCCGCTGACTGCATATTTTCTTTTCGTTTTGACAGGTATTACCTGGTTCCCGCCCAACTCGCAATTACCTGTAGCTTATCTACACTTGCTCGCTGTAGCGGTAGACTAATTTTCCGGCATGCACCTTACAGGTACCGGCTCTCATCAGGAACTATACAGCACGTTCAATGTGTAGCTTTAAATCTCAGGGTTTAGTCTGATATTTATTAGCATGCCGTGCAAGATAAAAAACTAGCTCAGGCTTCTTTGATATTTTCATTTACGGCTTCATGTCGACGTTGTATTTTGTTAAACTTTCCCTTAAAGGGGTTTTCCTTGGAAGAGTGAAACTGGTGCATTCTATGAATGTGGGGTTTTAAATTTGACTGTGTGTAATTCGCCGGAAGGTTATCACTGTACCGTAACCCTCTTATTGAATCTATTTATATATATAATGCCATGGTTTTGTTCACGTTATGGTTTTCAGGTACTGTGATATAAATGGAATGTTTTCTGCTCTATGCTTCGATCTCTGGTTCTAACTGAATCTTGCTTATGAGATTGTTGTTATATGTCGAGGGTTTACTTTTTTCTCGAGTTGTTAGAATTCAAAGGTTCTCGTTCCTTACTGCTTATTATGCTAGAATGTCTCTCTGCTCTACACAGGCGTCCGGACCGCCATTATGTCCGCGTTCTTTCATGATAGAGAATGACCAAACCCTTGGCTCAGAACCTTCGGTTCGAGGGTTTAACAGTTCTCTCCCTTCACGCTGTCTATGTGTATATTCTCTCCATTTTGTTTACTGAGCAGTCTTACTGGTGAAAAAGAAATCATTACTACTCTTTAGTTCTCGAATTCTATTGATTTTAGTTCTCAAGTTCTATTAATTTACTTCTTCCCTACAGATATAAAACTACTCCTGTGCATGTCATAATATCGTAAGAAGGAAGATGTACTAGACGTTCTTTATTCTTTTGTTTTCTGTGTATTTCTTCTGTGGAATGCATACATAATAATTACTCTGTTTTCCAGCATTCCTAGGTTAACGATAACAGAGAAAATATAGAAATACAAGTAACATTATTTTCCATGCTAACAGAAGTAGATTTTTCTAACAATGGTAATTCAGAAAATGAAGTCCAGAATTATAACAAACTGAAACATTTGACTACTACAAATTCTTTTACTCATCTGTTTTCGAACTCAACTGATGGTGATATTGTGCCTCCCGTCCTTGAGCTGACATCCAGTCACGCAGCTCCCCCCGTGCATCAAGTCTGGCTCTGAATCATCAGAGTATTGGACAGAAACATAGGACAATCCGGTCCAGTTCTTCCATCATAGGGAGAAGAAAAAACAGGAAGTACTGGGGAGATCACGGGACAACCGGTCCAATCTCCAACCCAGCGCACCCTCTGCTCTGAATCATCTTTTCAGCTTCACAGAGTTCTCTTCCTTCCTCCACAGATCCAACCCCCCATTCTCTCTTGGATTTCCCCTTTATCCAGAGCTCCATGGGTAACTGTGGAAACTGTTTTTCCAACTAACCCAGATCTTGATTTACATTTTTACTTTTACCATCAGTGTTACTCATGAAACTAATTCACAGTAAATTTTATAAATGTAAAATGTAATTTTGTTCTAATAATCTAACTGAAATAAACATCAATCTTAATCTGTTTTAAACAAAATAGTCTAACCATTCGTTCCACTAAACCAATGGTTACAATTGCCAAGTGGTAAGTGGATTTTTAGGTATCTCAATGGTATTAGTATAATTATTTATGTTTTGGTAAGAAAAATGTCAAACTTGAAGGTTATACTAATGGAAATATGACTAGAGATGTGGGCATTAGAAACTCCACCACTGGTTATTTATATACTTTTGCAAGTGCAATACTGTCTTGGGTGTCCATATTGCATAAGGCAGTAGCTCTCTCCACAACATATGGAAAATATATAGTTGTAATAGAAGCTTGTAGAGAGATGTTATAGATGCAATGCTTCCTAGAAGAGTTGGGAATAAAACAAGGCAAATATGTTATGCATTGTGATAGTCAAACGGTTATTCACTTACCAAAAAAACCCCAACATATCATTCTAAAGCGAAGCCTATATTGATGTTAGACATCATTGGATTCCCTACGTATTAGATGATTGGCTGCTACAGTTGGAGAAAATGCACACAAAAGAAAATCCAATTGACATGTTAACAAAAATATTGCAAGAGATAAGTAGGATTTTTGTACAACTTTGGCTGATGTGATACAAAGTTTATAGACTGTTGGAAAAAAAATTAGTGGCTCTAATATTTGGATTCAAGTGGGAAATTGTGAAGTGTGAGTCCAAATATAATTAAGAATCAATGCAAATTTTTAAGTGTGGATGAGAGATTGTTAAATGTAAGTCCAAATACAATTAAGAGTGAATACAAATATTTAAATGTATGAAAATATTTAAATGTAAGTTCAAATATAACTAAATAAATGTATAAATATTTTTAATTTTATTTTTATTTCAAATACTATTATCTAATATAACACAAGAATTCTAAAACGTAATGAAATTTGTTCTTCAATTGTAAAGAAAGATCGAAGAATTCTTCTATAAATAAGATTGAGTTCCTTCCGTGTTTAACATTGAGCCAGTAAGAGTTGAGCTCACACTAGAAGGCTATTATAATTATTATGGCTAGTCATAAAAGAGTTGTTGATCTTTTCCCATAGTTTTTCCTAATACGTTGTTGGCTTTTCCACATAAATTTTTAGTTAGCTGTGGCTTTGACAACAATGCACATATATGTCTGGTTCTGACATTGTTATAGGGTTGAAAACAAGATATTCCAGACGCATTGATCCCATATTTAATAAGTCGAAACGAATAAAAATACCGCAAGAACTTCGAGGCTGGTGTGAGGAAAATCCAGATGCATTTATCCCATGATAAGTCCAAAGGTTACATGGTCCCACAAGTGCCGCAGTGGGCAAGACTCTGTATGCTGCTCCAGCGTTATATGAAAAAAAAAAAAAAAAACTCCGAGGCTGGCGTGAGGTTGGAAAAATTGCGATCGCAACGGCATATCGATGTCCTTGAACCGCATCATATCCACAAAATGCAATCTCAGCAAGGAGTTCACCTATTCTAAATGCCGTGGCCGTGTTTTAAAAAGTTCACAAAATAATTTAGAATTCTGTAAAGATTTATTAGAATCTTGTTTACAGTTGTTAAATTTCAGTATTTTAGGTGTTTTAAAGATTTTTGATAGTGCTAAATCTATTTTTATTATAAAAATGTAATTCAAACACTCCAATTACCTAATTTTTTAAATTTTTTACCAAATTCTAACAAAAACAAAATTACTATCCAGACTATGGATCTATTCGGTTGACAGATAAACAAATCTATTCTAAATAAATAAGATAAGGAGTTCACTCTGAAATGCAATGCATGGAACATAAACTGTACAGATACGTCGAACTCAATTGACGACATATGGGAACTAGTTACATCTAAAAAAATATGCTGCCGTTCAGGACAACTCGGTACATGAGAAAATATTAAATAGTAGAATAGACAAGAAAAACATACAATTTATACAAGTTTTATTATTAAATAGTAGAATAGACAAGAAAAACATACAATTTATACCAGTTTTATTATAGGACATTGATATTTAGAGACAGTAAATAAAGAATGAGGAGATGGAAAACTATGGCGGCGTCCGTAATGCTGCCCAGAATGGCAAGCAAACAAAACGCTACGCCACCAGGGCTGCCAATCTACAGACACAGGAAACAATAAATATAGGAAGCACATACCGATGCGTTTGTACTCCAGGGCTTAATACTCTTCTTATTAATATTAATTTGGGAGTGATTAATATTAATACTTTTCTTGTTCTTTCCTTTGCAGAAATTTGGGTCATGTCTGCTTCTCATTCAATCAATTGCTGAGCTCGAAGAAATACTCCAATCACCGATTCTCTGTTCCGTCTGCCCCGAGCTCTCGTCCGCACGTATGCCCGGAGTTAGAAACCAAGTGAAGTCTCCTCTGCTGTTGCAGGAAGCTTCCAGTTCCGATTCTATTTCCTTGGTACCTGACAATTGCCCATCTATTGCTTCAAGGGCCAGCAATGCCTCCGACATTGACGGCCTCGACACAACTCTTGGGTGGGCACATCGCAGTGCAACCAATAAAACTTTCTCTATGGTCTTCCCGCATCCTCTTGTCGATTACTTCTTCTGCCCTGTTCTTCTGCGTCATGTCGAACACCCAGTCTGATAAAAGAAAATGCTCAACGTCACCAGAGGTCGAATTCAGAGCTCTCCGCCCCGTTATGAGCTCCAACAATATTATGCCGAAGCTGAATACATCGCTTTTGACAGTCAGATGGCCGTAGAGAGCGTATTCGGGGGCAACATAACCGAGAGTCCCAACAGTCCGGGTGCTGTAGTGGGTTTTCTCTTCCTCTTCTTCTTTCTTCAACTTGGCGAGACCAAAGTCTGTGACAATAGCATTGAGATGGGCGTCCAGCAGCACATTCGCAGCCTTTACGTCCCTGTGAATAATGGCCGGCTTGGCGAATTCGTGGAGATAAGTCAGCCCCCTGCCTATGCCCACTGCAATTTTGTACCGCTCGGGCCATGACAGGCATGTTGATCTTTTGGAATTGAAGAGGCAGGCAGCCAGACTGCCGTTTTCCATTAAATCAGAAACCAGAAGCTGCTCGCTAATCTTTCCGTCTTCGTTGAATTCGATGCAGTAGCCTCTCAGAGGAAGGAGGTTGCTGTGCTTAATACTGCTGATGACACGAAGTTCGTGGCTCAAATCCGCGCTTCCTTTGATCTTAGCGGAGTATTTTAATCTCTTCACGGCTATCCGTGATCCGTTTGGCAGCGTACCTCGGTAAACAGTGCTGAAACCTCCTTCCCCGATCACGTTCGACGCCGCAAAATTCCCAGTGGAATCTCTGATCTCGGACAGGCTGAAGAACACCAGTCCTGTGCTCGCATTCAACAATTCATATCTCTGCATCAGCTTCTTCCGTTTCGAATTGCGGAGACGGGATTTTCGGCGGTTTAAATACCCACAAATGCTCAACACCAGGATGAGGATTCCTACCGCAGGAATAGCGACGAGTAAATATGGCTTCCTCACTCTAGTTCGTTGTACGGGATAGGCTGCCAATGAAGTTAAATTCTGTCCGCTCTGAAGGCAGGAAGTAGCGTCCGGGCCAAGACAGTCATAACAATTGATGCCGCCTCCCACATAAATCATCACAAACAATGGGCAATTCGATTTTCCTCCCGATCCTTCTTTCAGCGACCTCAGAGCCATCGCCATGGCCCTGAAGCATTTATTGCATTGAAAATCAGCCGGGCGAGATGCGTTGCAGTTCAGCTTAATGTCCGACGAATCCACCCTGCTCTCGAAGGTGCTCCGATTTCCAATTCCGAGGCAGGTGCTCGAATCCGACACCAGGCTTTGAGGCCCCACATTGCAGCCGCTGAACAGCTGGACTCCTATCCCGGTCCGGGCTTCCAGCTGCCTATGAAATTCGTTTAAACACACAGCCGCCGTGTGGTTAGTGGGCATAACGAAGGAACCGGTGGTGTGCATCCATGAAAAGTGGAGGATCTTGATTAAATCGCGAATGCTTTGGCAGCGGTGAGATATGTCTGGCGCAGAACATTGGGCAATCAACCCTGGATGAGCGTCTAGCTCTGCACTTATACTCAGCGGACAAGATCCAGTGCCGGCTTCCGATGACATATTCAATGTCTTCGCCTTAATTGCTGCGAAATTAAGCAAAAAAATAATACGTAACCAGAAGCTCTTGTCCATGACAGCGTTCATCAAAAGCCTGTGAAACTGGGCAATTTCTACCCAGCCAGGAGCCGTGCCTCTTCTACTCACCGACCATTAAAGGAATCTGGAGGGCACAATCAATAGACTTGAACAGGCAAAAATCGACCGATCTTGTAAATCATCAGTCAACAACGTCAGGGATGATGCCTCTAGTTGATGTGGTTTAATGGTGGTCTCAACAGGTTGTGGTTCAGGCATGATTTTTTAACTGGAAAGAAAGTCAAGGATGATACAAAATTCAGTTGATGTGGTTCACAGGTTTTGTGGATCTGGCATTATATCTGGCATTATATCTTAACTTGAAAAAAAAAGTTGGGGATAATGCAAAATTCATTGGGGTAGGTGCTTTTGTGAGATTCATGACAAGAAGTAAAGGACAAGCCTGAGGAATTGATGTATTGTTGGTGTTGTATATGAGTAAACTCTAATTAATAATGTAAAAAGACATTTCATTTTAAATCTATCATTCCAACAAATCTCTATTAAATTTTAAACAAATTAAACCAAAGTACTTTAAAAAAAACTTCCAAACTTCACGGATATACTACGCCGACCCCAAAAGTCTGCTACAGTGTGGTGAGATATATGGGATGATATCAAAGCGGTCGATGACGAATGTCATTCCCATTTATCTATATTTTTACTCAATGGTTTGTCTACCATCAAATATAGAAATCAGTCAGAGAGGGAGAAAAATCAATTCAACTGACACAGTGACAGTCGATGTATAAATTTCAAAAATGTATGGCATCGTTAACCAAAACAAAATTGTGTTTATAATTTTAAAAAATAATAATATTGTGATTAAAAAATATATACATATCATATATTATATTAATATATGTATTTAATATATAGAAATGGTATTTATTTGTATGTATTATATTTAGTAATGTAATTGTGTTAATGGATTGTTTATCAATTTAACAAAGATTAGTGAACCATAATTATAATTAAAAATATTTAAATATATGTATTTAATATATGAAATGGTATTTATTTTGTATGTATTATATTTAGTAATGTAATTGTGTTAATAGATTGTTTATCAATTTAATAAAGATTAGTGAATCATAATTATAATTAAAAATATTTAAATTATAAATTATTATGTTTGAATTTATTTTTTTAAATTAATATGCAGTTGATTATAAATTATAAATAACTATGATTATGTACATCTACTTATAATTGATTAATATATATGTTTCTTACATATCTTAATAGATATAGTAATATATGTAATGGTAAATTATATATAGATATTAATTAGTGTATATCAATATATAATATTTTTAATGGCGAAAGATATGTGGTTTTTTCTAAGAGGATATATGTTTGAATTTAAAAAGAATAGAGCATGTATATATTTATACATAAAAGTTAAAGTTAGTGTATAAGAATCTCTTTTTTATAAAATAAAATATTTATTTTCTTATTAATAAAACAAACTCTACTTGTCTAATAACCACAAAACCTTGTAAATATATATGTGTGTAGGTGTAGCATCCAAATCCCAACTTTTTATAAGAAATTTTAAGAAACTGTTATGAAGTGCATATTGCTATCCTTCATTTCCATTGAGACTCATGTAAATGTTTTTACAACTCAAGCACTTGAAATTAATATTTTGTATGGAGTGGTAATGAAGGGAAAGTGTTCCACTTTTTATTAAGTATTTGATTTCTATTATTAAGCTAAGTATCAAACACCCTCATGTCTAGGGACATACTGAATTTATGTATGAATGTATGTATAATTTGAAATGTTTTTATTAAAACTCTTTTATAAGTTTAATATAAAATTAGGTAACTTCATCACCCACCTTTACTATGTCACTTTGGTCATATTCGCCATAACTGGTGCTATATGCTACTTCAATACTATATGTCATCATCAAAACAACATACTAATATGTATATCAATATAAATCATACCTAATATATATTCCCTTGAGACAGTGTAGAAACAAATATTAAGGAAATGACATGTGAAGGGTGAAACCCTACATAGTTAAATGCAATATTATACCATATTTAAATTACCCACCTTCAACTCACTTCTTGAGCCCCACTTTCCATCACCACCATTACATATTTCTTTAATGTCATTTTCCATCACTAGACAACATGATATATATACTATAATAAATATCATCCAAAGAAGTTGATATATAAACCAATATAATTATCATATCCCTAGTATAAGTACCTTGACATAGGTATAAATCTTGCTTCCTTTAAATATATATTGTGTACGATGGGTATACACATACTAGGTTGTGTTGGTGATGGCAAAGGGCATTGAAGTGACACATAACCAATGAATAAGGTTCAGGGGCTAAAGAAACATAGTAGAGGTGGACGATTTAACCAACGTATGGCATGGGATTGATCCAAGTAGTGTTTAGCAATCTAAAGGTCCTTGTCACGACACTATATCTAATTTTTTTTTTATTAGTTCTTAGGGAGAAATCCAAATTTTGCATGGTGAATATCCTTGTCCATGGCGACATATGAATGGCATGGTTGGCTTTGCTTTTTTTGAACAAATAAATTGCATCAGGTTTTAGAGGTATCTCATCATAACCTTACACATAAGGTTTTGAGGTTTTTGTGATAGACTTATTGTTGTGGAAAAAAGTGAACGTTCATTAAGTGATTATGTATATATATATCTTTTCATGGCATTATTTAGGGGCATGTTGACAACAAGGGATACGTGATTTTTAGAATCCTAGAGAGTTTCTAGTTCAAAAAAATGTTTTTGTGTCTCCTTCCTCTAACTTACCTTGTCATCTTCACTCTATTGAGCAAGTATAATTGTTTTAAATTTCCTAATTCATATCTCTTTCTTTATATACCTCTCTTCATATTTGCATCCTGAAATGTTTTTTCTCTATGTTTTCATAGCTTATATAAGTGAGGCTACATATTTTCCCCTCTAATGATGTTTCATTACATATTTACTTCAAGGAGCATGTTTTTTTAGGTGCTTTGATTTAGTTATTCTATACTCAAGGATTCTTGCTTCATTTTATTGTTAGTTATCACGCTATATTTGTATTTTTCAAAATCGACTTCCTTCAACAACCCATAATTCACATGTTCATTGGAACAAAATCTCTATGATGTCGCATTTGTTCACTATATTTATTTTTTCTATTTATAGATTAATAGTGTGCTTGAGTTGGTTTTGGGTGCAATATTAGTTGGTTGATGGAAGTGCATTCATCTTTGGATGGGATTTCTTACCTTATGTCTCACCTTGCTATTTGTTTCTCTCTTGTAAGAGGAGTAAGCTAATCTTGTAGCAAAATGACCCTTTTTCTAGTCACAATGCTAGTAAGAATTTAAAGAATTTTTTATGTCTCAATAGAATAGAGTTCCAACAAGATCCAAATTTTATACTAATGTAATGATACCTATAGAGGTTTTGTTGAATTTTAAATCAACCTAGATCATGAAAAAATCAAGATGATATCTCTAACTAGCTATATCATCATGTTTTGACAACCAATGAAAAGTTTGTTATAAGATTGGATGACTAGTCCTTGAGGAAGATTTTTCCCCTTCCTTTTTTGAGGATATACTAACTTAATTTCTCTTCTCTTATGTCTAAAAATTCAATTTCCATTGCCTCTACATTGATGTCATTTAATTTATTTATTTTTAATTTATGATTAAATAATCATAAATTTTACAAATAAAATTATCTTTGGAAAACAATCTCTTAATTTTATTCTTATAAACATCTCTACTATCCTACATAATTTTTAAAAAACACACTTACATTGTCAACCAAATCCAACTTCTATGATGGGTTGGTTTGAAAATGAATATTTTAGTTCCCTTTGTTACACAAGAGAGGCCCCCATAACAATCTCTTTAACATGTGGAAGAGGTGGAAACATTATTGGTTTTCATTTTCACCCATTTAAGTCTAAACTTTTCTCCACAATGTGATATTGCTTCATGTATTTCATGATTGCTTTTGGAAATGAGTGGCATCGTTCAAATCACATAAGTGGAGGCTTATGGGCAACCAGTATTAAATATATTTTCCTTATGGGTTTGTTTAGCCTCGCAAATTTACACCTTCCCGGGAATAAGGACTGACTCTTCTATTATAAGAGATTTGTTGTGTGTTTTTCGTTCACTCATTTGTTTCCCCAAAACAAATCCTTGTATGTCCGCAGTCACACTTCCCGAAAGAGAGTATGGTCTTGCCTTACCTACCTAAATTTCGTGCCATACCTACCTAATGTTTTTGAGGGGACGAAGCCAACCTTACGAAATAAAGGTAATAGAGCATAAAGAAAGCAAGCTAGTACAATAAAAGTTTGGAGATTTGCATTATGTGACGACATTTTTGCTGTGTCTTTTTTGGGTCACTGATTGGTTTCGTGTTACGACATATTTGTCGTCTCGTTTGTTCGTATAAACAATGTTGTTCCAAGGCAAGCTAAGCTTAACATAATCAACATACACATGATAGAAACGTCGTGCATTCACATAAAGGCCGAAAAGAGAATTAATTGAGAGTACGCATATCACCAAGACAAGGTTGCATAATTAGGGTGGCCCAAGTGGTTGTTTCTACCATATTATAGGATTCTATAGACTAGATAAATTGAGAGCTTTCAAGCCGTCCTCATAGCCCAGGGCTAAGGGCTTTGTTTCTAAGTTTTCTACTTTTTCTTATTGGGTAGGGAACTTTGTTTTTGTTTTTTTTGTTTTTTTCCGTGGCCACAAATACAGTTTTGTAGTTAATTTTTGGTTGAGTAGTAATTATTTAAATAATTTATTTTGTCCAAATCACTCAGAAATTATTTCCAATTTCATCCACATAAAACACTTTTTTCATAGATATGGTTTATTTTCTTATTTTTGTTTGTTAATAGTCATTTATTTTAGTTTGTGCATTTAACTCATTCATGGTCATCATTATGATTTGTATTAATTTTGTTATATAATATTTAGTTATTTAGGGTTAAAAAAAAAGGTAATTTTTTTTTTTTTAATATTTAATTGATTGATAATTTATGATGTGTAGACTATTTGGTTTGAGTGGGGTTTAGTCTCTACTAAGTCTTAGGTCAAAATCCCATGGGGAGGGCTTGAGGATGGAAGTAAATTTTGGGGAAATTAAACTATCCCAAGAGGTGTCCAAGTTCGACCAAGATTCAAACAGTCCTGGTGATGACATTCCCGTAGTGGGTAGATTGTTATTCCAACCCATAGATGGGATTGCACTCGCTTGGCTTAGCCATATATATAAAAAAAAATATTCAATTGATTAATATGGCTATGTGGAACATAATAAAGATAATTTACTTGTTGATACATCATTTCCATGTTTAACATATGCTCTTTAAGTTTTTGAACTTTACATACTCACCCACCCCTCCCCCCCCCCCTTCCCGCCCCCCCACACACACACCAAAATATACTAATAGCTTTTATGGGTACATATTGTACATAGCATCCCAATCCAATCTTTTTACAAGGAATTTAAGAAAATACTATGGATTGCATACTAGTAGCCTTCTTGCTCATTGAGAATCAATATAAACGTTTTTACAACTCAAACTTTTGAAGTTAATATTTTGTATGGAGTGGTGATGAAGGAAAAGCGATTAAAAGTTCTAGTCATTACTAGGTATTTGATTTCTATTATTAGATTGAGTATCAAATGCCCTCATGTGTAAAGACATATATGTATTGCAATATTTTTGTATGTATGTATGTATAATTTGGAATGTTACTATTAAAATTCATTTGTAAGTTCAAAGTAAATATAGATAACTTCATCACCCACATTTACTATGTTACTTTAGTAATATTTGCCATTGTTAGTGTTATATGTTATTTCAATACTCTTTATCATCACCAACAAAACATACTAATATGTATACCAATATAAACTACACATAATATATATGCTCTTGAGACAATGTCAAACATAATATTGTGACAATGGCTTGTGAACAGTGAAAATCTACATGGGAATATGCCATATTATACCATAGTTAAATTACCCACCTTCATCTAACTAATTTAGCCCCACTTTCCATCACCACTATTACATATTGCTTTAGTTACATTTGTCATCATTAGACAACATGGTATATATACTAGCATAAATATCATCCAAAGAAGTTGATATATAAACCAATATAAATATCATTTCCCTAATATAAGTACCTCAATATAGGTATAATTATTGACTTAGTATATATATCATGTACCAAGGGTATATAAATATTAGGCTGTGTTGGTGATGGCAAAGGCAACTGACGTGACACATAGTGAGTGGCTAAGCTTAAGGGGTTAAGGAAACTCAATATAGGTGGATGATTTAACCATTGTATCACATGGGATGTATCCATGTCGTATTTAGAAATCCAAGGGTCCTTATCATGACATTGTGTCTAAAATTGTCATGAGTGGTTTGTAGGGAGAAATTCAAACTTTGTGTGGTGGATATGCTTGTACATGGCGAGGTATGAAAGGTATGGTTGGCTTTGGTTTTTCTAAACAAGGTAATGACATCATTCTTTAGAGGCATCTCATAAAAACCTTACACATAAGGTTTTTAGGTTTTTGTGTTAGATCAAGTGTTGTGGCAACGAGGGGAGCGTTCAATAAGTCATTATATATATATATATATATATATATATATATTCATGGCATTATTTAGGAGCATGTTGACCACAAGGGATTCATGAATTTTAGGGGCCTAGAAGAGTTTCATGTTCAAAGAATGCCTTTGTGTCTTCTTCCTCTAACTTACCTTATCATCTTCACTCTTTTAAGAGAGTATAATTGCTTTAAATTTCCCACTTCATATCTCTTTATTTATAAACCTCTCTTTATAATTTTCATCCTAAAAAGAATTATATATATGTTTTCATAATCTATATAGGCGAGGTTGCATTTTTTCCACTCTAATGATGTTTCATTACATATTCACTTCAAGGAACATTTTTTTCTAGGTGCTTTGATTTGGTTATTTTATACTCAAATATTCTTACCTATCAATGTTCCTTTTATTGTTAGTTAGCATTTTGGAATTCTCTTTTCAGAATTGGCTTCCTTCAATGATCCATAATTCACATGTTCATTGTAACAAACTCTCTAAGATGAAAACTTAGTTCACTATACGTGTTCTTTCAATTTATAGATTAATAGTATGATTTGAGTTTGTTTGGGTGCAAGATTAGTTGGTTGATGGAAGTGAATTCACCTTTGGATGGGATTTCGAACCTTATGTCTCACCTTGCCATTTGTTTCCCTCTTTGAAGAGTAAGCTAATATTGTAGCAAAATGACCCTCTTTTTAGTGACAATGCTAGTAATAATTGAAAGAAATGTTTATATGTCAATAGAGTTCCAACATGATCCAAATTTTATGCATAATGGAATGATATCTATAGAGGTTTTGTTGAATTTTGAACCAACCTAAATCATCAAAAATCAAGTAGAGCTCTAGATTGATGAAAACTCTAACTTGCTATATCATCAGATTTTCACAACTAAAGAAAATTTTGTTATAAGATTGGACGACTCCATCAAAGAAAAAAAAGTCTCCCTTTCCCTTTTTGAGAATATATTAACTTAATTCATCTTCCCTTATTCCTTTTCCCTTATGTCTAAAAGCTCCTTTTTTTTTTTTGTTACTTATATACTAAAGTCATCTAAATTTATTCCCTTATATCTAAAGTTTTTTTTTTTTTTTTGTTCACTTCTACACTAAAATCATAGAAATTTATTTTTTAATTTATTGTTAAATAATTACAACTATTACCATTAAACTTATCTTTCAAAAATGGTCTTTTATTTTATTATTCTAAACATCTCTACTCTCTCACATAACCTTTACAAGTACATTGTTAACCAAATGCATCTTCTGAAATTGGTTTAAAAATGAATGTTTAGGTCCCCTTTGGTGCACAACAGACACCCCATAGTAGTATCTTTTAATTTATTATTCTATATAGTGGATGATGTGCAAACATTATTGTTTTTCACCCATTAAAGTCTAGTTTTCTCCAATAACACATGTATCTCATGATTTCTTTTGGAAGTAAGTGGCATTGCGTAAACCACATAAGTGGAGATTTCTTTTGGAAGTAAGTGGCATTGTGTAAACCACATAAGTGGCAGCATTATAGGCTAGCAATATTATATGTATTTTCCTTGAGTGCTTGTTTTGACCTCACAAATTTACACCATCCACATTAATAACTAAGTTGTATATTATTATATTTGTAGCATGCGGTGTATACATTAACTAGTTATTTCTTTCCATTTGACTCAAAATTTTGAAGTTGATCTAAAGTTAAATATTATGAATTGAAATTCATTATTTTTAAACAATATTTATATTCATTTATCTAAAATATTGGCTCAAATCTTTAAAATGTTATTATGGAATGATGGTAGGATTCATCGTTCTTTGTACTTTTGTACTATAACAACTTTTGGTGTGGTAAATTATACCAGTTCAATTGTTTTCGTGCCCCATGAATCCTATCGGAAGGTTAGACTCTGTTTCGTATCAAATGTTATGTCCTACACTTATAACCTAAGTTAATAAGTTGTAGTGTTATCACTTTTGTGTTCAACGTGTACCGACTTTCATTGAATGAGGAAAATATTTCAACCTTTTTCTTGTTAAATTTTACGAAGATGCATACTTCCCCATTTAATATATCTCTAGTGTGCATGTGTGCATTTATTTTCACTATTGTCTCTTTCTTTCCATCTTGTATGTAGCTCTTCTTTATTAATTGCCTATTAACGATAATTTCCCATACTTTGTAGACATTGCTACTACATAAGAATGCATAGGAGAACCATATATATCGTATGCTAAATCACGAATGAAATTGTAGATGTCTTATAACTGTCATTTTTTTTTTCCCTCAGTTTCATGTGTCTTTGTGTTTTTGCTCTTTAGTTTATAGTTTCTTCGTGTTTTCACTCAATGAAAATTACTAGTTTCTTTGTGCTTTCACTTTTTTAATATTTAGTATGAAGAGTTATCAAATATGGCAATATTTTGAGTAATGTATTTTTGTTATTATTAATATTCAAATTTTGTAGATGATTTTTTCATTAGTTTAAGAGTTTTTTTTGGAGTTTCACAATTATTATTAGAGAAGAGTTTTGAGCTTTGTACATAAAAGAGATTAACATAAATAACTTCATCCAATTAACATAAAGCACAACAATAATAATTAAGCTAACTATTACATGGTCAATTAATGGTTAAACATCACATAGTAATTATGCTAACAATTATATAGTTAGTTAATGGTTGAAATTGGGCAATGCTAACAATTTTGCATGGTAATTTTTTCTTTGATTGGGTATTAATTTTGTTTTGAGAAAAACAAATTGTAGCTTCAACATAGTTTAACATTGTGGATTGAATTTTATTATTTTTTATTAATATTTAGAATATTTTATCTACAATATGATTAGTTCAGGTCTTATCCATCAACAAGCAAACTGATTATGGTCTTATCCATCAACAAGCAAACTGATTATTACAGTCTTGCCTTGCTAAGGACTAATAATATCAAAATGAAATCTTTCAATGTTTCTAAATTTATGTTTTGATTTGAATTTGAGGAATAGGTTTGAAATATTTATCCACAATATTCATTTTAACTACACGTTTAAAGTCCAAACTATGATCCATCATCAGGAGAAATATTGATGAGAGAAAGGATAGGTGAATAGGTGTAAATAAATGGATAAAATAGAAAGAAATAAGAGTCCAACAGGAAATCCAAGAAATAATAAATTAGAATACTGTAATGGTCCTCTTTGTTATATATTTATTTACACCTCTTCTCCTATCCTTTCTGTTATCAATGTTTCTCCTGATGATGGGCCTTGGTTGGATCTTGGTTTGAACTTGAAACATCGAGTTAAAATGAATATTGTGGATAAATCTCCGCAAACCTATCCTCAAAATGAAATCTAACTAACCATTAATTAATTAAAATGTAACTTGATTATTTTATAATATTTGAATTAATTTTATGATACATATTATCCGTTAAAGATTTTAAATAAAAATTGCTATTTAACAAATTTAAAATTAACAAATACAAAATTAAATTAAAAAAAATACCTGGATTTATCAGCCATAAAACCTAAACTGAGTGGATTCTAAACCGTAAAACTAACTTGAATTCACTATTTTTACTTTAATTTAGCTATATTTAAACTAAGCTAAAGGTAATAGGTACTAGCTACTATGTAGCACTTGTAAGATATTTGTTGTGTATTTTTTGTTCGCTTATTTGTTTCCCTAAAACAAATCCTTGTCTGCATACAACAAAATTTTGGAGATTTGATCCTATTATAGAAGTATCTAAGAGGAAAATTATATGGGTGAAACTCCCTACCCTTCCTTTAGAGTTGTGCTCAATGAAGTCAATCATGGATATTGCTAGTAAAATTGGGAGGTTCTACTATGTAGACGAACGTTGTGTAGGTCTATTGGATAAAAGAGTAGTTGGTTCCTTGTGGAAGTAGACCTCTCTCATAAATTACCAATAATAATTGAGATATATTGGGGCCCTTCTCTATAATATAACAAGTGGATTATTGGGGTATTCTGAATCACTATGTGGGCTGTTATGAAATTGGAGACTTAATTGTTGGATTCCCCCAATGTTTCAATGGTGGATGTCCCGGGACTAGACATACCACCATTTCTAATATGTTTCCCACTAGTTATAGGCCATTGAGAAGCATCTTCAGACTCTCGATGTTTCCTAGCTACCGGAATTAGAAAGAGGTTACATTATAAAAAAAGCTAACAAGCCTATTTTGAAGGAGCCCACAAAGAAGGTAAACAATCTACAAATAGAGAATAATGGATTGAAGAAAATTTAGGCAGATGGGATGCATCATATCCCCTCTTAATCCACCAACCAATCCAAAGGTAAGGATCTCATTTTTCACCACGATTCCAGACCTTCATCAAGCTACCCCATTTCCTACAAATACATGCAGAAAGAGGTATCTTGTCCACTCTATGATGATGCAGAATTGGAAAATCTAACAAGTAATATATCATTAGGCCCGAAACCTCTATCTGTAAAGAAATATTTCTTCCATGAGAATGAGGCATCACCTACACTTGAACATAACAGGGATGGGATGCAAGGAAAAAAGAAGAATATTAAATATTAAAAAGTTTCTTTATGTGAGGATATTGACATGGAACTCAATGAAATATTCCGAGAGTCTGTAGAGCAATATTTATTTACATAATTCGAAATACATCTAAGTATGCTAATGAATACGTATAGATGCTTGAATCATGGGAACTTAGAGTAGTTAATCTCACTACCTCAACCTCAAAATGACGATTATGTCCCTAACACATGGGGTTTGTGATCGACTTAAACTATATGATCTCTCCAAAATATTATTTGTTTAAAAGTCTTAGACATTGTACTGATTCAAGAAACAATGTCAAGAAAGGAGAAGGTTAGGGAAACACTTTTGGAAATGTGTCCTAAATGGGTTTTTTGTGAAACGAGTGCCTCTAGAAATTCCATAGGGCTAGATGCAATGTGGGATCCTAGATAATTTTCTTTAAAAACAAACAACACGTTCCCTAGCATTATACTGATGGGAAATTATAGGGGATTTCCCAACTAGATTTGAATATACAAAATTTACGCTCCATTTAATAGTTGAAAATATTTTGGGGACACACTCGGCTAGAGTGGAATTATAGAAATACACTTTCTAATTGTTGCAGGGGATTTAAATTTTACATTGGAAGCAGAGGAATGTTGGAGGCATAGGGAAAAGTTGGATCGATTGGAAGGATACCTAAAGGAGTTGTTAAATCACAAAATTCTCAAGGATATAATTCCTTGTCCAATTTTCCCAACGTGGACAAATGGTCGAGCAGGGGCGAGGGGCATAGTGAAGAGGTTAGATAGATTTCTTGTGCAATCTTATTTTCTTGAGAGGCTCAAAATTTGTTGGCATCTTCCTTATATTTTAATGTCTCCAATCATGATGTGATACTTATAAATTTGCATGGAGAAAATGATTCAAAGGCCTTATCATTTAAATTCAATCACATGCAGTTGAATGAGCAGGAATTTACTGAGCTAGTTCATAAATCATGGTCTCAACCCTTAAAATACAATACATAAATGTAAATGGAGAAGATAAATTAAAAAAATCAACATATCAAATAATGAGGTTCAAGCTTGGATCAATGAACGTAAGAAGATTCTTCGAGAGGAACTAGCATAAATTGAGAGGGACATCTCTTTTCTAATGGATGCTTCGGACCTATATTAATTTTTTTAATACACCAAGAAGGTTTTATTCTATCTAGTGAAAAGGAGGATTAAAATATTGGAAAAATAAGAATCAAAATGGAGACTTAGATTTAGGATGATTTGGATCCAAAGTGGCAACAAGAACACTAGGTTTTTCAGCAGGGTCGCCACAAAGAGAAAGAGTACAAACACCATTTAGTTCATTAGATACAAGGATAATAGGATCCTCACAACTCCGAAAGACATTCAAAAATAGGTGGTCAATTGTTTTTACACAATAGATGGCATTAGAGAACACAAACATATTAGACCAAATGGACTTGGTGTAGAAACTATACAACATGCATGTATATTTAGATTCACCTGATCTAAAAATGTACTAAAGTTAAATACTGAATCACTTCTACAAATATTTTGTAGAATTAAAAACACAATCGCTAATCACAAGAACATGAAGAAGAATCAAATCACACACAACACAAATAATTTCCTGGGGAAAGCTTACAGCTAAAAACCCCACTATCTTCTATTGTATATTCAACATAGATCATGAAACAATTACGTACAAAAATATTCTCACAAGAACCCTCCAGTACTCAGCTAATTGTCTCATACTGTCATGAAAAAATCTGACCAACACATAGCCAATTATCAGCCTCTAGACAACCTGCCTTGCTTGTGCAATCTCTGATGAATGCAATCCATAAAAGATAGGAATTTTGGTCTTCCTTGACTGCACAAGTATAATGGGAACTCCAATGGGTGTGTGGTTGCATGTGTGCAACCCAATAATCCTAAAATTGATAGTCAACTTCCCTTTCACCTAGAACTCAACTGGGTCTCCACTGGATCTGACATGCATGCAACTAATAATAGTAAATCCTTAGTTGCATGTGAGATCACTTATTTTGAATTAATCAATATTTAATTCACTTGATCTGTCACTAGTGTATCTTCAGTTACAACTAGCACAACTGAGTTTAACTCACTTAACTGAGTTAAAATAATTACAACCTGCATTAAATAATGCACCACTGCACTTCGAATTCTGTTACAACTAGAATTACTCTGTATGCATCACCAACTACCTCTAACTCGAAACCCAGTAGCTAACTGAGTTTATCACTCTTCGTTAACTATTTCAAGTTTGCATTGAAAATATATTACAATTTGTTTTCCATCTTAATTAAGGGATAACTAAAATAAACATGCACCCAAAAATAGCACTGTGGGCCCCACCCTAGTTTTGGTGCTTAATGCAACTAGGCGTGGGTGCTGAAATTTTCTTGTTGAATATCAACACTCCCTCTCAACAAGAAAGGGATTATCCTTCACCCCAATCCTGTCTCTATGATATTCGAATTTTCTCCCAGTGAGAGCCTTCATCAGAATATCTGCATCCCGATCTTTCGAGGGAATGTACTGAAGCAACATTATCATTCTCTGCACACAATATTTGAGATGATGGTACCATATATCTATATTCTTGGACCTATCATGAAACAGAGGATTACGATGAGAGTTTAATGCAAATCTGATTATCACAATGAATCACTGTCGGATCCATCTGAGAACCAAACAAACCAACCAAGATATTTCTCATCCAGATAGCCTCACATGACGCTTGAATTGCTGCCATGTATTCTGATTCCACTGAACTGAGTGCCACATATCGTTGTTTCCTGTTGTACCAGGAAACTACTGTCGATCCTATGCTAAAGATCCCTCCTGATGTGCTCTTTCTGTCCGATGGACTTCCCACCCAATCTGCATTCGTGAAGCCTTAAAAATTCACTCCCTCTGGCCATCTGTACCATAGACCATACTCTGATGTTCCCCTTGGGTATCTCAAGACATGCTTCCCTGCCTTCCAAAATAGCTTTGTAGGCTTAACCATAGCTTGACTCAGTTGGTTAAATGCGTAGAAAATGTACGATCTCGTGTTCATAAAATACATTAGTGAACCCACTAACTACTGTAGACAGTAGAATCCACTACCTCTCTAGAAGTATCATCCTCTTTCCTCCAATTTCCTGGAAGATGCGTATCAATGGGTTTGTAGCTCTCCATGTTAAACTTACCCAGTATCTCCTTCGCATAATTTCCTTGAGACACAAAAATTTCACCATCCCACTACCATATTTCCAATCCAAGGAAATAATGAAGGAGTCCCATGCCCTTCATTTTGAACTCCCTTGCAAGATCTTCCTTACATGAGTGTATAAGTTTCTCATCACTAGTCAAAATTAGATCATCAAAAAAAATAACAATGATCAATAGCTTACCCTCAACCAAAATCTAGTACAGGTTTGCATCTGCTTCACTTTTGGTGAAGCCTAGTCTGGTGAAATAGCTGTCTATCTGAGTGTACCAAGCACAGGGTGCTTGCTTCTTCCCATACAATGCTCTTTTGAGTCAGCACACATGAAACTCATTGTTGAAGATATCAAAACCTTCATGTTTCTCTATGTGCACCTCTTTCTCAATGATCCCATTGAGAAACATAGTTTTCACATCCATCTGATGAATGCGCTAACCCATCTGTGTTGAGAGTGCAAGGATGGATCTTATGGAAGAGTACCTTGTAACAGGTGCAAAAATATCATCATAATCTATCCCCTCGATCTGTGAGAATCCCCGAGCCACAAATCTGGCCTTGTATTTCTCCACACTCCCATCAGCAAATTGTTTTACCTTGTATATCCATCTCGATCCAACCACTTATTTTTCAATCGGTCTTGAGACTCTCTCCCATGCATTGTTCTTGACAATTGATTTATGCTCCTCCACCATTGCATCAACCCAAGTTGGTTGTTGTACTACTTCCTTAATGGAATATGGTTTAGTCACAATAAATTTGCTCATAAGATCCCTGTATCCAGTAAATCGGTTAGGAGGTTGTCTCCGTCTGTGCAGTGAAGTAGGGGCTCCTACAGTCTCTGCAGCATCAAGTCTCAATCTATCAGCTTTCGTGGTATGCCTTCTGCCATTTCTGATGGATGGATCTGCATGAGTGCTTTCCTCTGCTCCATGAACCTCTTCATGTGGTTGATCCACATATTGAGACTCATCCTTGGGAACCAAAAATTCCTCCTCTACATGCAAGTCCAGCTCCCTCTCAAGGGACAACCACATGGCTTTCTCCTCATCAAATTTTATATCCTGTCACACAACAGTTATTCTCCTATTTGGAAAACACACACGATAACTATGGGTTGTTTCAGTGGACCCCACAAAAATCCCAATCTCAGTTGTCAGTTCCAGCTTCTTCCTGGCGCCCTTGGTCACATGCACATAAAACGATGAGCCAAAAATCTTAAAGTGTGAAACATCGGGTTTCTTACCAGTGAAAGCCTCTTCAGGTGTACTCATGCCAAGTATCCTATGAGGACAACGGTTCTACACATGTACTGTTGTGTTGCATGCTTCCGCCCACATATGCATTAGTAGGCCTTGATCATGCAACATCGCTCGTGCTGCACCCACAATAGTTATGTTCTTCCTCTCCACGAACCCATTACATAGTACTTATGCTTTGTTTTTGAAGCAACATAGAAAGGACCACACATGTCTGTGTGAACTCTCTCAAGGATCCCCGAAGCTCAATTTTTATTTTAATGAAAGGTGGCCTTTACATATTTTCCCATAGTACATCCCTTGCATGTGTCTGACTACGCAAATGTACCCCTGGGAAGACCAATAGAAATCTGTTGCTTGACTTTTAAGGATCCATGGTGAAGATGGCCTAATCTCTTGTGCCATAATTCGTCCTCATCCCGCCACACCACTTGATCTTCCTTGCCCATCATTATTGCTTAGCTATCTACCTCCATATTCTAGATATTCTTAACTCAAATCCCTATCCTCTTGGCTTTCCCTATTGTTTTGTGTCATAGGAGATCTTTTCCTTCAGTAAAAACAACATCATAGCCTCTATCCTCCAACATTGCGACTGTCACTAAATTTTTCTTCAGACCCCGTACATGAATTACATATTTTAATTGAAAGGGTTTACCTAACTGCCTCTGAAAGGTAATGGTACCAATCTTGGTAGCACTGTACCACCCTTCATCGCCCATTGCAATATGCATCTGGATATTCTTCTCCTCCAAGTCACTGAAAAGTTCCTTATCTCCTGTCATGTGAAAGGAAGCGCCACTATCCAAATACCACACAGGTCCCAATGCATTGGACACCATGCATGCGATTAATGAGAATTCAGGCTCAAATTGTGAGGCAAGGACCTCACTAGCTATAGATCCTCGAGCCTTCTTGTTCTTCTTCTTTTGTGGACAGTTAGTAGAAAAATTCCCATGCTCGTGACAGTGAAAACACTTCACCTTGGACATGTCGTGTTTCTTGCCATTCTTGGACTCATATTTATTATGGAATTTCTTCCTCTTCCCCTTCCTCGCCTTGGTGGCCAAATCACAATCCTCTTCGTCTTAATTCTTAGATGAAGATCCATCTTTGGTGCTCTGTCTGAAATCCTCCTGCACCAAATCTGACCACGGTCATTCCCAATTTGAAAAAGTTTCCCTTCCATTGACAAAGTCTTGATAACTATGCCAACTCTTGGGAAGTACTAAGAGAGCCAAGCTCACCAAATCATCATCAGTGACTCTTATTCCAATGCTTGCCAGTTCATCCCAACATTGGACAAACTTTGTTAGATATTTTGGAATGGTGTTGCCCTTTTCCATCTTGATCTTCCTGAGTTCACCTTTGAGCGCAAATTTCCTATGGTCGTTGCTACTTTGGAATAGATCCATCAAAGCCTTCCACATTGCATATGGTGTCGCTTTCCCATGGAGGCTTGAGACAATTTGGTCTCGTACTCCCTCCAACAAGATCCTCCTCGCCTTTTCCACTTTCTTTTGCCATGCATCAAGATTTGCAGCATCTGCCACATCAGGTTTAGGAGCATAATTGTAAACGAATTCCTTCAATCCATTGTCTTCGAGTACTTCCTCCACCCTGTCCTTCCAAGAAATATAGTTTGAGCTGCCCTTGAGTGCATTCACCAACCTCAAGCCATTGAAAGCCATTTCGATCTTGAATGAGTTGTAGCATAACGAAAGTCTTTCTGCAAATTCGAATTCTATCCAGTCACAAACTCAACTCCTGATTCACTTCTACAATTTCCTGTGCTCCGATACCATGTAGAAATTATACAACATGCATGTATATCTTGGATTCACCTGATCTAACAATGTACTATAGTTATATATTGAATCACTTCTACAAATATTTTGTGGAATTAAAAACACAATCGCTAATCACATGAACATGAAGAAGAATCAAATCACACACAACACAGATAATTTCTCGGGGAAAGTTTAAAGCTAAAAACCCCACTATCTTCTATTGTAAATTCAGCATGGATCATGAAACAATTACATACAAAAATCTTCTCACAAGAGCCATCTAGTACTCAGCTAATTGTCTCACACTGTCATGAACAAAACTGACCAACACATAGCCAATTCTCAGCCTTTAGACAACCTGCCTTGCTTGTGCAACCTTTCATTAATGAAATCCCTAAAATATATGAATGTTGGCCTTCCTTGATTGCGCAAGTATCATGGGCACTCCAATGGGTGTTTGGTTGCATGTGTGCAACCCAATACTCCTACAACTGATAGTCAACTTCCCTTTCACCTAGAACTCAAGTGCGTCTCCACTGGATCTAACATTCATGTAGCTAATAATAGTAAATCCTCAGTTGCATGTGAGATCACTAATTGTGAATTAATTAATATTTAATTCACTTGATCTCTCACTAGTGTACCTTTATTTACAACTAGCACAATTGAGTTTAACTTACTTAACTTAGTTAAACTAATTACAACCTGCATTAACTAACTCATCACTGCGCTTCGAACTCTGTTACAACTACAATTACTCTCCATGACTCACCAACTACCTCTGACTTGAAATCCACTAGCTACCTGAGTTTATCACTCTTAGTTAAATATTTCATGTTTACATTAAGAATAGATTACAATTCATTTTCCATCTTAATTAAGGGATAACTAAAATACACATGCACCCAAAAATAGCACTGTGGGCCCCACCCTAGTCTAGGTGCTTAATGAAACTAGGCGTGGGTGTTGAAATTTTCTTGTTGAATCTTAACACTTGGATAATTTGTTCCCTAAAATGGCCAATGAAGGAGACATGGAACTATTGTATATGCTAATCTCTATGGAAGAGTAACATGAATCTTTTAAAGAGCTGGAAAAAAATAACATCTCGAGGCTAGATAACTAACCAGTGGAATTTTTTCTACATTTCTATTAAATTATGCGATATGATCTCCTAGAGATGGCAGAAGAGTCTTGACGTTTGGGCCACATTTAAGGTGTTATCAATGGAACCTTCATCACTCTTATCCAAAAAAATTAAAACTTTGCACATATTTCTGATTATAGGCCTATAATTCTATTTATAAGATGATTCATAGACTAATAGAAAATAGAATTAAGAATATCTTATTAGTACACATTTCTCTGGAACAGTTTAGTTTCCTTTCCAACATGAGGATTTAGGATGCAGTGGACATAACTCAATAAATAATCCACTCTATAAAATCTTGCAATCTCAAAGCATGTCTGATGAAAATAGACCTCATTAAGGCATATGATAGAGTAGAATGGAATTTTATCAAATTGATTCTATTCAAAATTGGTTTCCATCACAAACATATTATCTCGATAATGGCATGTGTAACTTCAACAAATATGTTAGTGCTTATCAATGAGCAACTGTCTCAATTTTTCAAGTTCTCAAGAGGCCTTCGCCAAGGGTGTCCACTCTCGCCACTCCTTTTCATCTTGGTAATTGATGGATTTAGCAGAGTAATTAGGGAGGCTAAGCAGGGTGGATTGATCAAAGGTTGCATGGTCACAAGGAACATCTCTACGACACATCAATTTTTTTTTTGATGGCACAATTTTCATCAAGTAGTACATAAATTTGGTAACTCTCCATGGATTTCTATGAATAAGACTAAATATTAACGCATAGCATTTTGTGAGGATGAGGAGGTGATCCAACAAATAACAACATTTTTTGCATTAAAATCAAACAATTTTCGACATGATTCAAGTATTATGGTTTTCTACTAAAACCATCTAATTAAAAAAAGTAGGATTGGAATTGGATTATTGAAAAAATTGCAAATAGACTAGCTTTATGGGAAAATAAATGGCTTACGCTCAATGGAAGATTGGTTATGACAAAGGCATCTCTGCAAGGCATCACTGTGTATTGGATGCACTTGTATCACCTTCCAATGTTCGTCATTCAAATAATTGATGATATCATCAATAAATTCCTTTATAATGGGGTTGGAACCAAAATTAAATTCCATTTATGTAGTCTTGACTCATTATCCAAGCTCGTGGCTATGGGAGGAAAGGGCATCAAAGAAACCAAGTGTTTTGACCAGGCCCTTCTTACCAATCATCTATGGAGGGTATTCATTGTCTTAGGAATTTGGTGTGACATTAGCCGTGAAAAATACCTCCAAAACTATTCTTGAAGACTGGATATCTATCGAGGCCCCTATCAAAAGTAACACTTCATACATATGGTGAAGTCTCATGAAAGCCAAAATATGGCTTCATGGAAACTTTATCTTGAAGGTAGGAAGAGGAGGAAAAGTTTATATTTTTTTAGACGTTATCAAAAGGCTAACTAGTGGGCACAACCTTCGAGCCCCTATCATCCATATCTTAAACCCGCAAGGCATCTATACCTTAGCACACATTATTAGCCTTCACACCTCATTCTTATATCCAACCATATGTCCCCTTTCAAATGAAATCAACCTTCCAACATATTTCAAAGCACAATGGGATATATATCACATGATAAAATTGCATGATCTAGATGTGCTACAAACAACTATATTTATGCTAAATAGGCATATTCCTTCATCTATTCACATATCTGAATAGATCCCTACGCTGCATGCATTTTTGTCTCACATGTGGAAATGGGATGTCCCACCAAATCTAAAATGCTTCACATGGCTCGTTCTCCACAACAAGATATTAACCTAGGAAAAACTCATAAAGATGGGATTTCAAGGATTGGGATGGTGTCCTTTGTTTGGACCAACATCTGAGGAGGTGGAGCACCTTTTCTTGAAGTGTTCCTTTACATCATATATTTGGAATGGGATCTCTTATGCTCTCAATTTCAATATTGAGGTGGAGCGATCATCCACTAAATCATGTTTGACCAAATGGAGTGCCAAGAAGAAAGAATACAAAGTGATTCCCATATACTTTTTATGGGGTACTTGGTGTTGCAAGAATAAGTACATTTTTTAGAACATGATCCATGGAGTGAGGTCCACATGTTTGACTGTAATATATATTTTTTCTAGAGAGATGTCCCTAGAGACCTAAAGTCTGCAATTTTTTTGTTGTATACCGAGTAATGATTACTCTTCCCATGTTGGTTTCTTCGATGGTGCTTCTTCCAGGGGAGAATGTGGCTACGAAGCCTACATTATGATTGATCCTTCCCATGCCTTTCAATTATTTTGGTTTTTGGGTTATGGCTCAGGCTGTAAGGTAGAGGTTGAGATGCTTTGAGTGGTGTTTAAGTATGTGTCTTGGCTTTCTATTGAAGAGATCCAAATAATTTGAGAATATGGAACTATCATCGAGTGGGTGCAGGGTTGGAAATCAAATTTTATGCCCTCCTGATATCACTATTGATAAGGAATTATGAAGGAATGTAACATAATTTCAAATATGAAGATAAAGACATAGATGAAACCGAAATAAATATTCATTTCATTAATATCATATAACTGGAATATGCTTACATACATAATGCAAATAAACTACCTTAGGTGATGGTAGCTTATCTCTGAGAAGAGATGTGGTGGTTGCATGCCTCTAAACTATGTTACAACGAGGCTCAAGGGCCTTTTTATTATTGAAAAACAAAGGGAAACCCTACAAAAACAAAAACATAACCCTAGGAGATGGAACACCAAGATTTTGTGGGACTCGTTGGGGTTAGTTGGGCAACCAACTTCTCGGGGTCATAACATGATCATATGATATATATTTGGCGTGTACAATACCTTGTTAGAAGGGTCTCTCTGAGTAATACGAGATTTGTGATAGGACCTTTCCTATGTTTATGGGCCTACTGTAGACCTTAAAAAAATGTTGTTTAGGGGGTCAAAACAGCTCTAGAAGTTCAAGACTTGAAAACATTGCTAAAAATAGTAAATTGTGCTATAATCAAGGAGACTGTTGAAATCGACTGGAGGTCTAGGTGAAATAGGCAGGTGGCCACCAATATCCACCTGGATCAGTCCTCCCCCCTTAGGAAGAAATGGTCCCCATTACGTGTAGAGCCTCCATGAGGTGATGAATTTTTTGTTGAACTTGGTCCATGGTGAGCCACTTTCCCTACTGAAAGTGTTGGAATGCTTTGACAACTCGATATAAATAGAACCTCTACTGTTGATTGTTCTTAATATTTTTTTCCATTATCATATAAATTTTTCCTTGATTGATGTAGCTTGGGTTGAGATCTATTGGTGTCAGTTGCTTAGAAATGTTTGATGTGTCCAACAATGGGGGAAATTATGGTTGCAACTGGTACACATTGAATAATGTGTGCATGCTAAGGAACAATGGAATGGTGATCGTGAAAGGATTATAGCCTACAACCTTAGAAATGGTGTAAGGCCCATATTAGAGTGGGAAAAGCTTGTATTGGGCCCCTGTGAGGTGCTCCTTTTGAAAATGTAACAAAAATTTGTCACCCACCTGGAACTTGTGTGGCACCTGATGCTACTCATGACGTTATTTCTACTTAGAATTTTCTTTGTCCAATATGTCATGGACCCACTAGTGGATGTATTTAATGCTGTCAATGAATTTTTTAGCTCTGTTAGCTTCAGAGTGGACATGATAGGAATTTGTCTAAGTAGCTGCAAGTGGTATGACAACATCAATGGGACATAGTGGTGGAATCCCAGTCCCACTTGAAAGGGGTTGTGGCTAGTTGAGTTGTGGAGAGATCTATTATAGATGTGTTGGAAATAGGGGAGGCTTTCATCCCATGTGTGTAGATGCTTCGAGTTGTACATGGGAATGATGTGCACGATAATCTTGTTGACGACCTCTATATGGCCATAATTTAGGGGGTAAAAGGTCATGAAATTAGTGAGCTTGGTATCCAAAAATGACCATAGGATTTACTAGAATGCACTTAGAAACCTTCTATCCCGATTTGAGATATTGGACTATGAAATCCAAAAGTGTATCCATACTCATTCAAAGAAGATTTTGGTATTGGATTTTGTTGTGATACACTTCTTGCAGGCTGCCATAATGACCATCTTAGAGAATCGTCAACAGCCTCGAAAACATAGTCATTACCAGGCTTGGTAGAAGGAAGGCCCAGCATGTAATCCATGGAGATGGATTCCTAGGCCTGGCTAGGAGTAGGTAGAGGAGTATATAATCCTTTCTTCTTTATTGTAGGTTTGGAAATGACGTAGAAAATGAAAGATCCGATGTACTTTCCAACATCATGTCAAAGGTTCGACCAATAAAAATACTTTTGCAACACTTCCAATGTATTTTATATCCCAAGATGTCTTACGAATCGACTCCAGTGTGCCTCCCCAATCTTCTTGGCATGCTTGGTTGAAAGAACCAAAAGGTGTCCTAGGTGGCATAACACTACATCCTGGAGGTGAAAGTCTGGAACTTTCTTACCTTCTAGGAGCATCTAGTATGTGGTGTAGAATTCTGGAACACTCTTGTAAATATGTGGCTATTCCAAAGTCTCATTTCAACAACAGTCGAGCACAATGGTTAGCACCATAACCGATGGTCGGATGAGGCTTTCTGCAACATTATTGGTGTTTCCCTTATTGTACTTAATGTTCAAATGGAATTGTTGCATATATTTCTACCATTTCTGATGGTGATTGTTTTGCAACTTTCCTTGTGTTTTTATGAACTGTAAGGTTTAGTGGTTTTTGGGGATAATTGTTTCCTTCCCTAGAATGTAATTTTTTCATTGTCGGTAGGCCTACACAATGGAATACATATATTTACCATAGGTGGGATACTATCATACTATATCGAAAAGTGTCTCACTGTGATATGCCACCGGATGCCCCTGCTGAGTAATAAATGCACCAATAGCATAGTTGGAGGCATCTGTCTTAATCTCAAATGTTCACTGCAGGGCTGGTAATGTGAGCATCGGCACAAATCAGAGGCAATTCTTCAACATGGTAAACACCTTCTATTGGAATTCATATGAAAATAACTTTGTTTTCACTCGACCCTTGGTGACTTGGCTCAAAGGCCAAGCGATGTGAGAGAATCCCAGCACGAATTGGTGGTAGAAATTGGAAAGACCTAGAAATATATGGAGCTTTATTAGAGTGGTTGGGTCTAGCCAATACCGAATAACTTGTATCTTGGTTGGGTCCACATGCATACCCTGCTCATCAATGATGTACCCAAAATATGGGACCCGGGTCATACTAAAGTTTAATTTCTCCAAATTGGCACACAGTTTGTGTTATTGCAGGGTTTGGAGGACCTATTGAATATGGTGTAGGTGATCATCCCAAATTTGGCTGAAGATCAAGATGTCATGCAAATATACTACCATGAATGAGATGGTGAAGGGTTGCAAGATGTTGTCCATTAGCCTCATGAATGTTACAAGGGAATTCGTCAACCTGAAAGGCATGACGAACCATTTGAAAAGGCCCTCCTTGGATTTTAAGGTAGTATTCCACAGATCAGAGGGTTTGATTTGTACCTGGTGATATCCGTACTTCAAGTCAATCCTGTTGAAATATTTGGCACCCTTGAACTAGTCTAGAAGGTCATTTATCCATGGGATTGGATACCTATTCTAGACAACGATATTATTCATCGGTTGATAGTCAATACAGAGCCTCTAGGTTTTGTCCTTCTTCTATACGAACACGATCAAGCTCCCAAAAGGTGAGGAGCTTGTTATGATGTGCCCTTTCTACAATAGCTCTTGAATATGCCCCTTGATTTCATCACTCTATAGAATAGAGTGCCATTAGATTCGTCCATTGGGTAATGACACACCCGAGTTCAAATCAATGGAGTGTTTGACACGATCGTGTATGGGTAACCCTATAGGTGAGGCGAATGTGCCCCTCTACTCCTCCATGACCTTGTACATATGCTGCTTCTCTACGGAGGAGCCCTTTATGGAGGTGAAGGATGTGGCCACAATCTTCCTATTTCTTTGAGGGAAAATCATAAGCAAGAAAATTTTCCTGGTCTCAGAAATGATCTTATTACATTATTTAGGAGAGATCAAAGAAAAGGCAGTAGGCAACACTATCTCTGGTACACTATACAATTTTTTACCCAAAGTAATAATAACAGAACAAGGTCTAGATTCATATGCAACATGATGTTTCCATAGGTATGTTTTCCCTAATAAAACATTACAGAATTCAAGAGGGGAAACTTTTGACAATACCTCATCTACAAAGGTCTTAGTGATATAAGGAAAGCATCACTGTTGAATGACATAAATATCTCGCCCTTGGTGGAGCCACCTCATGGTGTACAACTATGGGTGCAACATTGTTGGAAGCTTCAATTCTTTAATGACCTCAGATAATATCATGTTCTTCTAGCTACCACTGTCAACGATGAACTGGATGGACAAACCCTTTACCAACATATGCGAGTGGAAGAGGTGTTCCCCCTCCTCTGGATCCTCAACTTATGCCTTTTGGATTTTGGTGTTTTCTATCACTGCAATGGGTTATGCATCAATGATTTGCTTTCCATTTTCAGTTCCATTGTCGGGTTATGACTCAAAATCAAAGCATGCATCTATCTCTGAGTGTTTCATCTTGACCATCGACTTTTTCTTTGTGCGACATTATTTCATGTTGTGAGTGGGAGTTTTATGGCACTCACATCACTTGTCAGTGTCCTTATTTTACTTCCGATTATTCTTGGCTTGCGTCTTCTAGGAGTTGTCCTTGGGTGTTTCAGCTTGACTTTGCCCTTTGATTTGTGTCTTGGGGGCACTTTTTCTCTACTTTCGGTTCACAGACACAAAGTATTGCTTCTTCTTCTTGAATTTATCCTTATTGGTAGCATATTGGTATGCTTCACCAAACGAGGAGATGTCTAGGAACTCCATTTCCTCCTGAATGCATTTTTCCAAACAAATACGGTACTTTAGCACCAGATGTTTCTCACAATCTTTGATACCCAACGTTTTGCACAAGATATGGAAAATATTTGTTAGTTCATGCACATCTTGATCCATTTGTTTCTGTAGCATAGTCCATTGTATGTACTTGCCTTCATAGCTCCCCATGGGGTAATATTTTTCCTTGATGGTGTCTCGAAAAAAATTCCATGTGGGCGTGGTTGAAAACAAAGAGGGTTATTTCTCATCCCTTTATTCATGATAGGTTTCCCACCATTCCTTGACATGTGGGGCAACTTTTAGGAGTGAAATAGTAATATTTTCCCTATTGGAAAATTCATGAACCCAAAAATGTCCTTCCAATAGATTTAACCATCTATCTACGACGTCTTCATCTATATGGCCTTCAAATATGGGAATTTCAAAGTTGAATTGTACCTTGAAGGGAGTGGCACCTATAAAGCGGTAGTCGGATGAAGATGCATCACCTGTGGGCATTTATTGAAGGATCTGGGTGAAGTTTCCATCATCATGTTCCTTTGTCACTTGAGGGATTCTTCGAGAAATATTTTGAAAAGATATCCTACTCCCTCATCTTTCTTTTCTTCCACCATGGGAGGTTTTCAGGGTTTGTGAGGTTGGTCTTTCAAGGTTCAACCAGTTCGAGCCCTAAATCTTTATACCCTGACCTCATTGGGAACATGAAAAAGAAAAGCTGAGAAATAGAAGACCGCCAAGAACGCAAAAGTATATAGATATAAACATAAATACAAATATGCAGTGAAAATAAATTTTCAGTTCATTAATATCAAATAACTAAAAGATTCTTACATACATAATGGAAATAAACTAGCTCAAGCGATGGTAGTTTATCTCTGAGAAGATATGTGGTAGCTACATGCCTCTGAACTATGTTAATATGAGGCCCAAGGACCTTTTTATTATTAAACAGCAAAAGGAAACCCTAGAAAACCAAAAACATAACCCTAGGAGATGGAACACCAAGAGTTTGTGGGCCCCGTTGGGGTTATTTGGGAAGATAACTTCTTTGGGTCATTACTTAGTCATGTGATTTTCATTTGGTTCATGTGATACCTTGTTAGAAAGGTATCTTTGAGTAATACAATATTTGTGGCAGGAGCCTACCTAGGGCTATGGGCTTGTTGCAGACCTAAAAATAACGTCGTTTAGGGGGTCAAAACAACTCTGAAAGTTCAGGAACTGAAAAAACTGCTAAAAATAGTAAATTGTACTATAATCAAGGAATGTGATGAAACGAATAGAGGTACAGGTGGAATAGGCTGGTGGCCACCAATATCCACCTAGATTGACTGGCACCCAAAATTTTTGTCTTTGAGGGACACATTCCGCCAGATCTCCTTTGACCATATCTTCTAGGAATAATATACTATGGTTGACTCCCTTTCTAAGAGAGGTGTCTATATGATTCCAAGTATTATCTATTACAACTTATCCATCACTGACTTAGTCTTTGCTTCTGGAGTGTTCAATATATAGATCTAGAGGGGCTTGGATATATTTATTGCTCGATCTACGTTTTTTCTCTTGGAGGTCGAAACTATGTAGAAGGTTGGGCCAGTTTTTTCAATTTTTGGATTCTTTTGGCTTCTCGTTGTTTTTGTTTATATCAAAGGGGAGGCATACCTTCATCTACCCTATTTATGACATGCATTTATAAGACAATTTTTTGTTGTTTCTATGGATCAACATATAATATGTATCCCGTTGCTAGGTTTTTTGGTGGATTTTTTTTGAAACTTCGAGTTTCGATATATGTTTTTTCGAGATGCAGAGCATCAATTTTGATCATGTAATGAATTTTATCTAATGAAATTTATTTTTTTTATCTCGTGAAAAAAAACAAAAGTTTTCAGATTTGCATTATGCCACGAAATATCTTCTATGTTGTTCATGGTTCACTCATTAGTTTCATGTTATGTCATATTTTTGATCTTGTTTGTTTGTATAAATAATGCTCATCCAAGGCCAACTAATCTTAACATAATCAATGTACACATGATAGAAATGTCATGCATTCAACAAAAGGAAAAAAATAGAATTAATTGAGACTATGAAAATCACCATGACAAGGTTGCATAATTAGGGCAGCCCAAGTGGTAGTTTCTACCATATTATAGGATTCTATACACTAGATAAATTGAGCGTATCCTGACCTTCCTCATAGACTAGGGCTAAGGACTTTGTTTGTGAGTATTTTAAGGCTCACAAATGTTATTGCAGAGTTTTGAAGTTATTTTTGGTTGAGTAGTAATCATTGAGAGAAATTATTTCGCTCAAATCACTTAGAAATTATTTGCATTCCCACCTACATAAAACAACATTTTTGTACAAGTGGCTTTATTTTCTTTATTTTTGTTTTTTAATAGTCATATTCATTTACTTTAGCTTCTCAATACATGGAGTTTTCAAAACCTACATGTAACTCATCCATTGTCATCATTATTTATTTTGTTAATCTTATTAAATAATGTTTATTCACCTTGGGGTGTAATGAGATTGAGTAATAGAAAGATAGGGAAAACTGTTTTTAATGAGACTGAGCAATAGAAATATAGGGTGACAAGTTTTTTTTTAATATTCAATTGATTGATAACATATAAGGTGTAGATCAGTTTGTTTGAAAGGGTTTATTCTCCACCAAGCATTGGGTTCAGACCTTTTGGGTAGGGGTTGAAGATGGAAGTCACTTTTGGAGGAGTTAATTTATCCTAAGCAGTGTTTAAGTTTGACTAAATTTCACATAATCCTCATGACAAGATCCCTCTAGTGGGCATATCATTCTTCCATCCAATAGATATGATGGCCTAGCCTAGGCCTAACTTAGTTACCAAAAAAAATATTCAATTAATTGATATGAATATATGGAACATAATAATGACAATTTACTTGTTGATACATCATTTCCATGTTTGACATATGTTCTTTAAGTTTTTAAACTTTACATACTCATCACCAACACATAACTAGAGTACAAGTGTCAATGCCAATTTATTTGTTGATATATCATTGTCATGTTTGAGATATATTCTTTATTTATTTTCAACTCTATGTACTCACAACCTACACCCTAACAAGTTTAAAAGTGTGACCAATGAGTCATTATGGTTTTATGTTGGTTTGGTCTTCCCACCAATCATATTTATCATGAATTGTATTGATTTAGAATTTAATATTAAAAGTATCATCTTTTTCCAAGTTTGGATAATGGCTTACAAATATGTTCAATAATACCTTATGACCTAATACACCAACTTAAACAACATGAAATACATGTACTCATTATAATTGTGACCATATATCACCATTTTTTTTTGTTTTTTCTTTTTCCTCTGGAATTTTATTCAATTGTATCCAACCAATGTCTAAATTGAAGATTGCAATATTTGTCATCATTAATTATCTTTTTGTAACCATTAATTGAGGGAATGAGGTTGGAACCCTTTTGTAGTTACAAAGATTTGTTGCATGTCCTCACCTTCCCTATTCATAAACAGTTCCTTGCATATAAATTAATAGGAAGGTTTTGGGTATCTAATATGTGTAGTTAGGCGAATTCTTCATTACCTTTAAGCATAAAAGAAGATTGCAAATTTTAAAGTTGTAGATATTAGATCTTAATATGTTTTTATTGAATTTATATAACACCTTTCTATTTTGGCAACAACCAACCATATCCTTTTAAATATGAAAATCATCTTATTTTAAAAAACAGAGAAAAAAATATTTAAAAAAAATATATTCATAATCTAACAATTATATATATATATATATATATATATATATATATATAAACTAAATTAATTATACATTAATACGTACGTATTAATACATATCCTAACATAAGACTCACTTATTTTCAACAATAAGTCACTTAATTGTGTTTTTTTCTAAAGCTTTAAAAGTTAATTTACTTTATGTAATGCTCATTTTAAATGGTACAACTTATATGATGTAAACTTTCATCAAATAGGTGATTTGTATCCGTGTGATACTTATTGTAAATGCTATAATTTATATTATTTGAAATATTATAAAATGGGCTTTTTTATTTTTGAGAAGAAATAATAATTTTGGAAAATATTTTATTTTATGATGAGTAATATAAATTTTTTGGATTTAAATATAAATCATAAATATCAATTTATATATATTATTAAAAAATAAAATACTATTTTACAAAATAGGGAAAATAATCTAAAGTATATGGTTTCAACAAACCAGGTAATTATACACAAATATTATTGAGTCGTATACCCACTCCTCTTCTAAAACAAAAGATAACTGACATTTTTCTCCTTCCAATGGAAGGAACATTTAATATTTTAGAATAACTTGAACCTCTTGCTTTATCTTTTTTAGGTTGAAAAATTATTTGTTAATAAAGTGAGAACTGTGTTTAACCCTTATATTTTAAATAAATTAATGTCGTGAAAAAGCTAAGGTGAAGCCATTGTTGAGGTGAAGCAATATCAACGGTTAGAGCTTCTTCTTCTTCCTTAAAGTTTAGACTAGGTTTTGTGAAAACCACAATAATTAAATAGTGGAACTTATTTGAACTTTAAATTTAGGTAATATTTTAGTAGCTTTGCCTCAGCTTTATTTCAAGTGACGATGCAATGATGTGCTCGTACGAAAAAGCATTGCCCTTTTATAAAGGTTGTAACTTAGTTGTAATGTAGTTTGTATTTACATGTAATATATTTTATTTTTTTGGGATAAAAATTTAGTTATGATAAGGATTGGTGTGGTTAAGTTTGGTTGTGATTTTTGAGTGATTTTGATGGTTTAAATATTTTTTAATTGCGGTTATTTAGCGTGATGTTATTTCAAGATCTACACTACCAAACAACAAAAAAACATATTCCACTTCTAAAAAAACCTTTTGTAACATTCAACAAGACCCACACACTACCAAGCAAACAAAAAAACATATTCCACTTCCCAAAAAAGACAACAAAACACCTAAATTTTTTTAATTAAATTCCCTTATAACACTAATGCTTCCTTCTTAAAATATAAGAAACACTCTTACTAAATTTGAAGAGTTAGAGACCATATTAGGTTTATTTAAAGGAAGATTGAATACATTCAAAATTTGGAATAAAAAAATTCCTCGGAGAAAAGAGTGTTCAAATGACCAACATGAAATGACAAACTGGATATATTAAGGGTTTTGGAATTCCTCACCATTTTTAAAGTTTAATGTAATGTGGTCCCCAGTGGAGTTCATCTACACACGAATAGTGTGAATATCTAGTGGACTACGGAATTGCCTTTTTGGAGATGGTATTTATAATTTTCTTTAATTAACAGACGTTGAAATTGTGGTTAGTTGTGATTGAAATCTTTCGGTGAAAATCACATCAAAATAGATTTGGTCGAAGTGTTTCGAACCAGCCAGTGTGGTTCATCATCAGGACAAGATGGAAAATCTGATCAAGTCACCCCTTTAAATAGAATGTAAAGCTCTCACTAGCCATGGAAAATCTGATCAAGTAACCCCTTTAAATAGAAAGTAAAGCTTCCACTAGCCATTTGTAAAATAACGACTTGTTTGACTCAAATAATAATAGTTCAAATATCTATAAAAAATAAAAAATAATACAAAAAAAAAATAAAAAAAATAAAAATAAAAAAATCAAATGATTAAAGTTTATAATTAGAATTTTATATAATTATATTTATTTTAATAAAAATAATAATTAATAATTTAATATATTTACCATCTATATATATATTTTTTATAATAATAATTAATTATTTGTTTTTATTATTATCGAATAAATTAAATGTTAAAAATAATTAAATACTATTTATCTTTTAATTTTATATATTTATTTTATTTTTATAATTAAATTCTATGTGATTCAAAACTCATCAAACAGTTATCTTTTTTATAATTAATCTTAAAAAATAAATAAGTAAATAAGTAAATAGATTCAATAAAATAAATAAATAAAAATAAAATAAAATAAAATGAATGAATAAATAAAATAAATAAATAGAAATAAAATAAAGATAAAAAAAAATAAAAAATAAAATAGATAAATAAAATTTCAATTAAATAATAATAATAATAATAATAATAATAATAATAATAATAATAATAATTTAGTAGAAATTCTTTCGGTAATAATCACATGCAAAGGAACGTGGTCATTATGGATCAGAAGCTTCTATTCCAATAATAATAAAAATAAAAATAATAATAATAAATAAAAATATATAAATAAAAAATAAAAAATAAAAAATTTTAAATTTATTTTAAATTAATTTTAAGTTTTTTTGTATTTTTTGTTTGTTTGTTTTTTTTTTTTAAGGAATGAAGGGTAGGAATCCAGCATCTTCTAATCATCCACCCATCATCTCTGTTGAGATTAACTGGCCTCTTTTCAATTTCCAAGGCTTCTCTCAACTTGTGGTGGTAGAAATGGTCAATCCTCGCAATAACCTCAGCATCTTCAATGCAAATGTGATGATTTGTCTTCTTAGCATGCTCCGCTAGCGCAGAGGAGCGTGATCTACTATGCTTCAGGTCAGCGACATGTTCTTGAATTCTTTGACTAATTGATCGACCAGTTTCACCAATGTAAGGGGTCCCATAGGAACATGGAATCAAGTAAACACCCTTGCCATCTTTTGGAAAAATCGGTTCCTTAACCGATCTAAGCGAACTCCGAATGGTGTGGGAGGGCTTAAAGGTTAAGGAAACATTATATTTCTTTAGAATCCTAGCGATTTTGTCTATAGTACCTTGGATAAACGGAAGGTGAACTCCCGATAACCGATCACAGGGATCTTTCTTACCCTTAGGACCTTTTTCCGATTTTTGAAAAGCTTTAAGACATTGACTCATGTTATAATAATTTTTGTTAAAAAATTTAAGAAGATGATCCTTTTCACCTTCAAAGTGGTGTTCATCAGATATTCTAAAGGCTCTAGTGGCTAGGGTGCTGAGAACACCAAGTTTCTGAGCAGAGAAATGGTGAGAACTAGCATGTAAATACTGCTCAGTGTGCGTCTTCTTTCTAAAGACCTGATGAGAGAGAGAACCATCTTCATTCCTAGAAATGAGGACATCAAGAAAAGGCAAGCTACCAGTATCTTCGAAATCCATGGTGAACTTAATGAAGTCAGATTGATTATTAAGATGTTGGAAGAAAAGGTCCAATTTCTCCTTACCATGAGGCCATAGAACACAGGTGTCATCAACAAACCTTTTCCAAAGCTTAGGTAGAAAAAGAGAAGAGGAGAGGGCCCTAGATTCAAAGTCTTCCATGAACAGATTAGCTACCACTGGGGAAAGGGGGGAGCCCATGGCCACACCACAAGTCTGTTTAAAGAATTCACCCTCGAAACTAAAGAAGGTCGAGGTTAGACAAATTTCAAAAAGATGAGCGGTATCAGGATCCATGACCCAAGAAATGACATCGATCACTTCCCTAATGGGGATGCAAGTATACAAGGAAACAACATCAAACCTCACAAACCTATCTTCACGATCCAAATCCAAGTCTTTCAATTCATTAATAAAAGAGCAAGCATCTTTAACAAAGGAGGAGGTCTGACCTACAAGCAGTTTAAGCTTAGAGGCTAGATGGTCTTTAGAAAGAAGATGCACACTGAGAAGTATTTACATGCTATTTCTCACCATTTCCCTGCTCAGAAACTTGGTGTTCTCAGCACCCTACCCACCAGAGCCTTTAGAATCTCTGATGAACACCACTTTGAAGCTGAAAAGGATCATTTTCTTAAATTTGTTAACAAAAACGATTATAACATGAGTCAATGTCTTAAAGCTTTTCAAAAAGCGAAAAAAGGTCCTAAGGGTAAGAAAGATCCCTGTGATCGGTTATCGGGAGTTCACCTTCCGTTTATCCAAGGTACTACAGACAAAATCGCTAGGATTCTAAAGAAATATAATGTTTTCTCAACCTTTAATCCCTCCCGCACCATTCAGAGTTCGCTTAGATCGGTTAAGGACCCGATTTGCTCGAAAGAAGGCAAGGGTTTTTACTTGATTCCATGTTCGTGTGGGACCTCTTACATTGGTGAAACTGGTCGATCAATTAGTCAAAGAATTCAGGAACATGTCGCTGACCTGAAGCATAGTATATCACGCTCCTCTGCGCTATCGGAGCATGTTGAGAAGACAAATCATCACATTTGCATTGAAGATGCTGAGGTTATTGCGAGGATTAACCATTTATACCACCAGAAGTTGAGAGAAGCCTTGGAAATTGAAAAGAGGCTGGTTAATCTTAATAAATATGATGGGTGGATGATTATTCCTACCCTTCATTCCTTACCAAAAAAAAAAAAAACCTTAAAATTAATTTAAAATAAATTTAAAATTATTTATTATTTATTTATTTATATATTTTTATTTATTATTATTATTATTTATTTAATTAAAATTTTATTTAACTATTTTTATTTTTATTTTTATTTTTATCTTTATTTTATTTCTATTTATTTATTCATTTTATTTTATTTTTATTTATTTATTTATTTTATTGAATCTATTTACTTATTTATTTTTTAAGATTAATTATCAAAAAGATAACTGTTTGATGAGTTTTGAATCACATAGCATTTAATTATTAAAAATAAAATAAATATATAAGATTAAAACATAAATATTATTTAATTATTTTTAACATTTAATTTATTCGATAATAATAAAAACAAACAAATAATTATTATTATAAAAAATATATAGATGGTAAATATATTAAATTATTAATTATTATTTTTATTAAAATAAATATAATTATATAAAATTTTAATTATAAACTTTAATAATTTGATTGATTGATTTATTTATTTTTATTTTTTATGAATATTTGAACTATTATTATTTGAGTCAAACTAGTCGTTATTTTACAAACAGCTAGTGGGAGCTTTACTTTCTATTTAAAGGGGTTCTTTGATCATATTTTCCATCTTGTTCTGATGATGAACCACACTGGCTAGTTCAATCACAATTTATGGATCACACAAGCAAAATTCTTAACATTGTATTTAGTTGTATTGAGAAAAGTGATATCAAATGCGTAATAAATAAATAAAAAATAATTGGTTTAAAGTTCTTGTGAAATGATAAAAATCAAATTATAATAAATTAAATTAAATCAATATAATCAATTTAATATATATATATATATATATATATATATATATATATATATATATATAATTAATAAAAAATCTACATTAAATAGTGAAAGGTGTATTAGTTAATATTTATAAATAGGAATTATTTTCGAAGAAGGGCAATAGCAGCAAAGCAAGGGTAATGATTTGTGATTTTGCTTTGACATTAAATAAGAGAAAAATAAATTATTGGATAATGAGGCAAAAAAAAATAAAAAACTTTGTTACAATTTGTATAACTAATCATAAAATTTCAAAATTTGATAGAAAAGTAAGATAATGCAAAAAAATAACATTGCATGAGTAAAAACAACATAATACAATGATTTATCTAGAAATTTATTTATTCAATTCAAGCATCTAAAACATGGAAAAAAAACATAGCATATGGATGGAAAGCATAAAGTAATAAACATAATTTTCAAGGTGTAAAAAACCATTGAACAATGATAAGGCAATATCATTACAGTTATATAAGGCAATGAACCTGTACAATGCTAAGAAAGAATGCAAGCTTACTATACAACCATAATAAACTTAATAACTGCAAGAAATTAGATAAGAAACTTTATAGGAAACAAATGGTTCAATATTACATATTAGTTTGGTCAAATGTGTTTTTTTTTTAAATAATAATATTAATAATTTAACATATAACATATTTTTTTCTATATAAAATTAATTTTTTGCACTTGTGATTTCTTTTCAATTTGGAAATGTATTAACCACTTCATCATTTATATTATAATTTTAATATTAAATATTATTATAATTATTATTGAATATTATTATAATTTAAATTTTTTTTAGTCTTTTATATGGTTATATTAAATTTAGAAACTAAAATTTTACCAATCATAGAAATACATTCTAACTCAATGGTGCTAATATGTATCTCCTATTTTTATCTTTTACCAAAAATCCAAGAAAAGACCATTCAGAACTTTTATCAAATTTACTGTTACATTTCAACATTCAAATCAAGTAATATGTTGTTCTCAAATTTTGAAATTCTATGATTGGTTGAACAAATTGTAACATAATGCTTTCCCCTCTTATCAAATTTCAAACAAAATTACAAATTATGGTTAGTTGCAATTTTTACTCATGTGTTAACTTTTTTCTTTTCTTTTAAAAAAAATTAATAATATACCATTATAATAGTATTATTATTCATAAAATATGTTGCTCATTTAAAAACACATTATCATATTCTCTTGGTTGGTTTTCTGCTAGCATAGTTCAATTAAGTACACTAATTTGATCAATATTATCACACTTAATGTGAATCTACATACCACCATAGTTAAATTTAAATCTACTAAAATCTAATCTTGTAACATTATGGTGATCACCGATTTAATCAAATTCCATAGAACTATAGTTTTGAAAACATTTTCATCTTTTGGACTCTCACTAGAAATTTACTATAAATAACCACTTTAATTAGTGAATAAAGTAATAAAAATATAGTCACCTCAGCTTCACATTCATCATCTTTTTTACTCTCACTAATAATTTACTATAAATAACCACTTTAATTAGTGAATAAAGTAATAAAAAGATAGTCACCTCAGCTTCACATTCATAGCTCTCTTGCAATACACAATTTTTATAGCCTTGCCTAAAGCTCAATGATGATTATAGTTCTTTTTTTTTTTTTGTCAATTTGGTAGTGCCTTTCTATTTTCTATTTATCTTTTGAAAGCAGGTTACAAAAAATAATATTAATTTTGTGGCCTCAACCTGCTCGAAGGAAACCAGGTCTGTTGGCCACCTTAACACGTTAAAAGCCATCCAAAACTGAAAAATTTTCATTCTACCATTTGTTTCATTAGCTAACTGACTATTTAATCTATTCTCTACATATCTGTTAAATACTATATGTCTTTGCAAAAAACAAAAATACATATTATATACATGACAAAGCTTCTATTGATCTGAAGAATCAATTGGGGTTGGATCCTTTGATGTAGATCCTGGCATATCCACTTATTGCATCTGTTGGAGTTGCTTCTCAATTATTCCAATACGATCATCAAGTCGACTGATACGATCAGTGGCCTGGTACTGTGTGACTTTGATGTGCTTCAACTGAATGTAAATGTCTTATAACAAATCCACTATTTTTTGGTTTTTTCTTCTCTCTGTTAGGGTGAAAACTCTGCATAGCCTTAGCCAATAGGCATTTGACAATCTAGTAAGCATGAACTATTTGATTAAACAGTGATAAGCGACCTCGAGTATTGCCAGGATCTGTAATAAAGTCCATAATTTTTTCTTCTGCTTCATTGTCTTCCTCATTGTTCTAAATTTCTCTTTCCCATCCTTGAATGTCCTGTCTGACCTGTGATGAATTTTCAAGTGAGTAGGTGGCTGATAAGTTCATTAAAACCTCTTGTTTTGTCTTCCTCCCTCTCTTCCTATGCTTATCTTCAGGCTGTAATTTCTTTTGTTGCCCTTTCTCTGAATTATGGGCGAAAGAATTTCTTGTTTGCCTCTTAACCATGGTGATGACCTGACTTATAGTAATAGTGAGCTATGGAATAAGAATAAGAAAATACAAGAAATATATAACAATTAAAGTTTGAACCTTGTCATCAAGAATATGATTTGGATAATTCTGTTTCCCCTCGATTGCATAAGACATGTTTATCCTCCCAATAGTAGCAAAGATATTACAATGAACCCAGAAATAACAGAGGGTCCTGGTATAGGAAGAATATTAGCAAACAGACGAGGCTAGCCAGAGAGAGCCGATTTTGAAGTTTATGGTTCGGATTAGCGAACAGGCGTTGATAGGGATAACGAGTCAGAGTAAAATCAAAACAGACGCGAAGGCTTTTAGTTTGGGTTCCACCAAATTTTTTAAAGTAAGAAAGAACCTCCCACAGATTGTAACTGGGGCCACGAAAGACCTCCATGACCTTCCTCCTGTTACGGGTAACAATAGGAGATAACCGATAGAACCAGAGTTGCGTAACACTATCATAATTAAGCTTAGTTGTTTGCCTATTATAAAAATAAGTTGTAAACATAACATCCCAACAGGGGAAAATATTCATACTTATTCTCTGAATACCACTACAAACATTTGATATTGGAAGTCCGACCCATCCAACAGATAGTTTTCTAACTAGGCAGGGCCAGGTCTTTTTCTTAACCAACACATGAGAATTAATCTGAAAGTGTTAATTCCCTATATTAATAGTGTAGTCCCTTATTATGTTAGTGTAGCCCCCCTTATTGTTATTTTTGTACCCCTATAACCCCCATATTGTTATTATTGTGCCCTTACATTATTATTGTTAGGTCAGCTAGGATTACATTGTGGCCCCATGGACTCCTATATATAGAAGGAGGTTTTGGTCATTTTTATCATCCAAGAATTGTTAATTCGTGTAATGTATTGGAGGTTGCCCCCTCGAAGTGGCTTATTTCCAAGGCGTTGATATATTTTTTCTTCTCTTTTTGGAGTTGGTTTCACAACATTTGGTATCAGAGCTTTGAGATTCTAGGGTTTCGCTGCTCCAAACAGGTCATCGTGGAATTTTTGCTATAAATTTTTTTCTACGAGGGTTTAGAATTTGAAATTTTTAGAGTACGAATCCAAAATCCTGAGGAACAACATCGCAATATTTCAGAGCTTGGTTCACAATATTTTCGAAGATATGATCTGTGCAAGTTAGGTCATTTTGCAGGCTCCTAAATTTAACCTAAACAGGTCATCTTGGTATTTTCGTAATAAAATTTTTTCTACGAAGGTTCAGAAGCTAAAATTTTTAGAGTATGAATCCACAATCCTGAGGAACAATGTCGTAAAATTTCAGATATTGGTTTGCAATATTTTTGGAGATATTATTTTTGGAAGTTAGGGCTTTTTGAGGCTTATGAATTTCATCGCAAAGAGGTGATTGTGGGAAAATATTCATAGCTCTCTCTCTGAGCATCAGATTGGAATGTTGTAAAAAGTGGTTGCAAGTACATGGACTGTGGTTTTCGTTCTATCAATTTCAGAGTAAAAGGAGGAAATAGTGACACGTGGCAAGTTGTACAAGTTCACTCTATTGAACCAGTCCATAATTAGGTCATCGTAGGAGATTGGGCACAAATTTGTCTTGAAGAATCCAAATCAGATCAGACCTGTGGCATTGGAAAGAAGCTTTGGAGGGCTACTACAAGGCCAAATTTCAGATATTGAGGATCCAAAATTATAGAGATAATTCAATTTCAATATCGAGCTCCTCCAAATCAAGTAAAAGGTGTGTATTTGTTTTCTGAATTGCATAAGTCTTGTTTTAAGAATCAAGTTGAATTGATTCCAAGGGCATATTGTAGAGTAGATATTAGTATTGGATTCTAAAATGGCCCCTAAAAATATTTCAACACCAATTAAGCCTTTAGAAGGCTCTACTATGACTCATGAAGATGAAGAATGGCAACATGACATATCGAAATTATGGTACCAAGTGCAACAAATTTCGATATTACGAAGAGAAATTGAAGATGACATAGATGGTTTAAAATCAGAAATGAAGGCTGAGTTGGATGGTTTGAAGGATCAAATAATAGCTAATATGGATGATAAATTAGTGGAAGATCACATCGAGCATCAACAAAAAGTTCTCCAACTCTCAAAGGATAACCTAAATTTGGCACAAAATTGAATGAAACAACAGGCAGATCAACATCGTAGTGAGAGAAGTTTTGATGTGGGAGACTAGGTATTTTTATGGCTACAACCATACAAAGAAATGTCCCTCAAGCAAGCTAAGAAGGATAATAAATTATCGCTAAGGTACTATGGTCCTTACAAGGTTTTGAAAAATATTGGTACTATTTCATACAAATTGGAGCTTCCTGCTTCTTCATGAGTGCGTCCAGTTTTCCATGTTTCATGCTTAAAAAAGGTTATAGGGGAAAAAATTTAGTTCAAACAATATTGCCAGAACTTGATGAGGAAGGAAAAATAACTCGACAACTATGAAATCGATCAATTTCAGAGTATCTCAGCAAGTGGAAGAACTTTCTTGTAGAAGATTCCACATGGGAGGATGAGAATTTTATATCGAAGCATCAAGAAATAATCAAGCGTTGAGGACAACACTTGTTTGAAGGAAAGGGGCATGTTAAGTCCCTATATTAATAGTGTAGTCCCTTATTATGTTAGTGTAGCCCCCTTTATTGTTATTTTTGTACCCTTGTAACCCCCATATTGTTATTATTGTGCCCTTACATTATTATTGTTAGGTCGGATAGGATTACATTGTGGCCCTACTAGGATTATATTGTGGCCCCATGGACTCCTATATATAGAATGAGGTTTTGGTCATTTGTATCATCCAAGAATTTTTCATTCATGTAATGTATTGGAGGTTTCCCCCTCGAAGTGGCTTATTTCTAAGGCGTTGATATCTCTTTTATTCTCTTTTTGGAGTTGGTTTCACAACAAAAAGTGACAGGGATCCCTAAAGCAAGGTTCGACTGGGTTTAGCATAACAAAGTCAGACCATTCTACGCCCTGATTAAAACAGTGATCAGAACCTATCCTAATCAGATACATAGCCCAGGTTTTGGTAGAGAGCATAGACTGAAAATGGAGAATTACGTACCCCAGCAGTGCTACGAGCGTGGTGCAGATTATGGTCGCCTCCATACTCCTGTGCTTCTTCGTGATTGCTGCCACAGAGGAATGTTTTGGTTCACAATCAATCTTTCGGTGCATACACCCTGCCTTTACCTTGATTTTTCCTTCCGGCTCTAACAGCATAGGCTGTCTTACCAAACGCAACATTATACCTCTATCCTCTGCATGCTGCCATGACCTTGCTAAAGATGTATTATGCATGGTCATTTAATGATGCATGAACGGAAGCTGCCACCTGGCTGACTGCTTAACTGGCGGCCTCAATAAATGGGCACCCTGATTGGGGGTGATGATTATAACTCTTTCATAAACCACTAGCTATACATTTGTCTCATGGAGGAAGTAACTGTGTAGAGTCAAGGATGCGTATGGAATAAAGGATGTGCAAAAGAGGGGGTATGTGTGGGATAACGAGTGTGCGGAGGGAACGAAAGGGGGTATGTGTGGGAGAATTAGTGTGCGGAGGGAACGAGTGTGTGAGTAGGGAACACAATTTTTTTTTTCACAAAGGAAATTTAGCTCAGAATATATAGATTATTTCACTAATAAATTTTTAAGTGAGAGATGGTTTTTATTTTCTTTTAAACCATTTAGCTTGATTCATTTTGGAATATATATATATATATATATATATATATATATATATATATATATATATATATATGCCATCTTTACACATTTGAAAAAGTAGTGTATACCCCTCTTTTATATTTTGGTTGTCTATTATGTACTGTAGGTATTGTTGTAGTATATATAAGCTATTTGTGTGTTTATACATGTTCAGTTCTTTTTTCAAATTTTAAGTTTGGGATCTTTTCAAATGTGAAGTTGAAGAAATGTAAACCCTAATTATAACTATATTTGTTTCTCAAGATATAACTGAAAAATATCTTCCTGGCCTATATACTCCATTGGTTACAATAATGACCAAAATCACATACCGCTCTATTGTTAAGCTATATATTTGATAATATATTGAAAAAAACATAACATATTGCCTAATTAATTGAAAATTGGGTGATTTTATTGTTTCCATTGAACAAATTCACAATATACTTTGTGTTAATCTATATGAATTCATAAAATTTGATAAGATGAACATGTTGAATGGTTTTTTCATTGATACCAACTCTAGTATTTGAACACTCTTAATATATGTTACTAGATTTCATAAACTGGAAGCTCCAATGGACAAGAAGCCTTGGAAGGGAGAAAAGGAAGCCCAAATTTTTAAAGTCTCTATGGTCCGGTCATGACGCACGCATTTAATGAGGAAATTGAATAAGAAGATCAAGGTATTTACAAGTAAGACTACCAAAGGATGATAGTATTCATCATGTCATTTCTATTCATATGTGGCATGCCACATAAATCCTCATGGTTAAGGAGATATGCCTTCTAAAATTTGGTTTCATTAAAGTCTATTCATGGTGCCTGAGGATGGATGGTATTTTGGTTCAAAATATTGACACAAAAAATTGATGAAAATATATTTTATTGGGTGATCCTTGTATACATTTTTATTGGGTTGTTCACTAGCCAAGTTGGCCATAGGGTTTTTTCAATGGTCATGGTCACATTTAATATGGAAAAATATTGTTTAAATAAACAAAAAAAAAGAAAAAAAATCACTATGTAAATGCATAACAAAAAAAAAAGGTTAAATTAATTGTAAATGTCCATGGTATTAATTCAGCCATGACCCTAAGGGCGGTTATATGGTTATCCTTGTACAATTTGTAATATGGGTATATTCCATTAGTTTAATTGTCAAATTTATTGAAAAATTATTGATGTCAAGTCAACCCTCCTATGATTTTGTACCCCCCTCGAGTATAAATATCCATGATAGCATGGAAGAGTCAGAAAGAAACTTGTTCAAGAGATACAATATATGATATGTTAATTCGTAGTTTATCCTTAGTTACTAGCAAGTTCTGTTTTGAATTCAAGCTCTCTTACACATTTTTTGGTTCATTTTGATCGCTAAAGAATGAAAGTTGAAGGAAAAAGATGTAACATCCCTAGTCAAAAATTCATGCCATAAAAGTTTAAAAAGGAAAAATAATACCGTAGCCATGGGATACATATGCCAAGATGAATGTTGGGAAAAACATCCTAGTGAGGATGTTCATTTGTTTTATTATGGCTAAGAGGAAATTGGCAAAGAAAATGGAAAAGGCTTGAAAATAAAAAATGACATTAATTGGCATTTTATTTATGAAAATAATGGAAATTAAAAGAAAAGGAAGGTGAAGGGACATAGGTTGGATATGAGGAGGAAAAATGAAGGAAAAATAATGTAAATTGAGGAAATTAGAGGCCTCAATGATAAAAAGGCTTATGAGGATCAATTTGTAACCTTTCGTCAATTCAGTTTTGGAGCTCTCTCTCTCTCTCATTCTTGGATTACTTGTAGGTATTGATTTGCATGAGTTTTTTCCTTACTAGATTTGGTATGCATGGTACATGCATGTGTATATATGGTTCTCTTGTTGTCATTGGCATGGGTTTTATCGAGTGTGACAGTGGATTTTAGCATTGCCTTGCCATTTCCAGATAGCCATTGTGTGGTGGATTCTCTTGTATTTGGTTGAGCTGGATTGTTTGATGGTATCGAAATTGAGTGCGGTGATCTCAGCAAAAAACAAAAGGCCTAGGAATACCTTTATTGGTAATGTTGGGATACATGGTAAAGCTTGATTTTGAAACTCCTCGTTAGGCCTAAGAATCCATTGACTGGTAATGGTGGGATACATGGTAAATCCTAGAGGATTTAGCCTCATTAGGCCTACGAATCCCTTGACTGGTAATGAAGGGATACATGGTAGAGCCTAGAGGTGTATGTTGTTGTTAGGCCTACGAATCCCTTGACTGGTTATGGTGGATAAATTGTAAATACTGGAGAGTGGAGATGGAAAAATTCCTCATGGTTTAGGTGGAGAGATCTGGAGGCATCCATGCTTGTTTATGGCCTAGTGATATGATGCGATTATGGTAAATCCCAATTTTATTGATGAGGATTTGGGCCTAGGAATACCTTGGTGGGATATATGGTAAAGCCTGAGGAAGGTTTGGTTGGTTTTGTTGTGAGTCCCACATTCATGCTAGGAATATGACACAAGGGTGATTGACTCAAAGAAATATTTGGTTTAGCCCAATCTATGGTCAGGTGGTTCGTGGAAGTACCTGAATTAGTTGGAATATACATTCATTAATAATAGCTCCTTCTCCTCTGGTATTTCACGTGTAAATTTACATGTTCATATGTGGTTTTTATGGCTATTATATCCTTGTTATTTATGTTGGTTATATGTTGGTTGTGAGTATGTTGAATGAAAAACTTGATGTATGGCTCTCATCATGTTTTGATTAGCAAATGAATGAACAATAAATATATGACCTAATATATGATAATTTAGATATTGAGATAAGGCATCAATGCTTCTTTACGTATCTCAGATAAGTATAAGATCCATATGCTCAGATATGTTGTTATGACATGTATATTTCATATTTGTGATATGTTTGATTAAATTCCTGTCATGGATAGTAGGGGTATGGTCAAGTCCCTGATTAATTTTTTGTATTAGTATCTTGATTTCATGGTTATGTATCATATCTGAAAGTTCCATGAAGTTCTGGGAAGAGGCCTAAGACTTAGCCCTAAAAAAGTGACTCAGAATATAGGGTCACTCACTCAAAATTTCCTGAAATATTCCATAGTCGTTGGCATGCCTTTTTATGGGAGAGACTGGAAGGCCTCGGTCACATGCATGGATTTTCATGGGAGCAGTTGATGGTCCAAATCAGAAAAGTGACAAGTTGTTTTAGGGGTTGAGCACATGGAAGGGTTGGTTTCCCCATGAAGGGTCTATAGCTCTCGAGGTAGGTCAGATTGTTTTTGTTTTGTATGTTCCACTTCCCTAACTGTACATGGGGATTTGAATCTCATCATAGTAGCCTTGTGAGATGTTTACCCCAGTGTACCATTTAGCTTGGGTAAATGTGGGAGGAGAGTGTTACATAGTGGTATCAGAGCGGGTTTTGTTCTCCGTGGGTGGTGTCTAGATTCCATTCTTTTTGGATGATATCTGATACCACATGGTGGTATCTGAGAAAAATTCAACCCTTGGACTGGATGTGCAGAATGTGGTTTTCATGCAGTCATGTAGGTTGTATATGTGCTTGTTATGTATGCATGGTGACGTTCATTTTTATATTTGTGTTTCCATGTGGAAGTTGATGATGTTGTTGTTGGAATGAGTTTGTAATAAATGCATGTCTATTGTATATGCATTTGTTATGCATATCGATGTCTATATCATGTTATGTATGCATTGTCATGGTTATGGTTATCCATGCATGGTAGGTCACACATGCATCGTGGTGGTCATTAGTTAGTTTGTGTCATCATGATGTTGTTAGTATGTTATCATGTTGATGTGTTGGTTGAGATGGAGTCGGAGATGTAGATCATCAAAGTGAGGTTGCAACACTAGACTTTGGGGTAAGAGAAAATTTTCATATAGGTTTGTATGTTGGGCATGAAGGTATGTTGGTTAATGGTTGTTATAAGAATTATGGTTATGTACATGTCTGTAATTCTACTATTGTTATGCTTATATGCATGATAGATGTTATTTGAACAATGTAGTGATATGCACATGTGTGAGATAGTCATGAATGATAGTCACTCATTGTTATATGCATTGTGGTCATACACATGATTATCATGGTCATTTCATTTGAGACATGGATGTTATTATGCATCATGTTAATCCATATTGGCCTATACATATGGTTATGGTTATGATGTTCAGGTATGAGTAGATATACTTGTGATATTGTGTAATACTTATCTAGACTAATGTGTGCAGATGTGATCTCCTCCCCTGAGATACATTTAGATATGAGTTTGGTTGTGTCATATATTTTCTTTATCAACATGGTATGTTTACACATTGTTTGAATGTTTGATTAATTACATGATCTGAGTACGTGTCTATAATATTGGACGAAGAAATAATCTTTTTTTAAGATAATCGTGCTAACATAATATGCATTGAGACAACTGATATGTACTTGAATGTAAGTGGGTGTTATTTGTAGTAGTATGACTTATGACTATTATTTGATTATGACATGGTTGTTAGTCTTGGTAAAGGTTGATTTCAAATTAAAAAATATAATGTATTGGTTTTTTGAACGTCTGACTTACATGTGTGAACAGTTGCAAGGAAACATGCTTTGTATTAGCTGACAAGGTAATAGTTGATTTTTTATATAACCAAAAACTCGGTGATGTGATAGTAGATAACAAGACTCAATTGTAGCAAGGTAAAAGGTAAAATAAATTAATTGGGTGAGAATTCCTTTGACTATGTTTTCAAACCGCAGTTCCAAATGAATGAGTAGTTTGCATGAATACAGGAAGTCTTATTAACCTTGATTTCATCTGACATAATGTGGATATGTATTATATTCATGAACATGTATTTTATAGCTATAAAAACTATCTTTCAGTATGATTAGATTTTCAAGTAATTGAAGTCCCTTGAAAGATGATATTTGTACGTGTTTAACTAAAAGACAACGTGCTTGGCACAACAAGGTAAGATAACTGGTATATTGTAATATTATTTATGCACTAAAAGTTATGTGTTTATGACAGTATGATGCAGGGGCTTGCATGGCAAAGAGTCTGCCATGGAATCTTGAAGAATGATCAGATTGAGCTTTCCTTTGGAAGCATTGGGAACCCATGGGGTTGAGTCATGGTGTTTGTTTCTAATATCGTGCTTTTGGTATTTTGTGATTTGTTGCGCTTGATTACGGCTTTCTTTTGTATGGTGTATGACCATACCACTTTGTTGTGATGTTGTATTTATTTTGGTTTTCATGGTTTTCTTCTTGTTTTTCTCTTGTTCTTGTCTTTTCTGTTTTGAGGGTCTTGGGAATTGGTTGGGAAGAGGAAATTTAATGGAGTTCAGGAAGAGCTAGATGAAACCCAACAGGTAATGTAAGACCTAGATGAAGCTTGGTGCATGTATAAGGGAGGTTGAAGGCAAGAGCATGACAATGAGTTGGATTGGTTGGGTCCATTGGTGTAAATGGATGGTGGAAGGTCAATCATGAGAAAGGTAGTAAGGTTAAGTGAATGGATTTGGGGCATAAAATTCCTTGGATATATTGCGAACTATTGTTCTCAATGTTGTGCATGTTGTGCATGGATAAAGGGAGTTCTCTTAACCTAGACCTTATGATATCTGGTAATGATGTGGTTATCATGATTATGTTGATGTTTACATGTATAAATGTATGTATGTATGCCATTGTCTGACAGGATCATCATGGATTATGATTGTTTTATGTTTATGTTTATATGTATACATGTATGTATGTATGTCATTCTCTGATAGGGTCATCTAGATTATTGTTTTTGAGGAATGCTTGCTTATGCATGCGAATGACATGAAGAGGTTCCTGGTTTATAAGGAATCAAGCGGGAAGACTAACCATGATAGATATACAAGGTCAATACCACGTGGATATGAATTTATATTATATTCTTGTACCATTCCTATGTTTATTTTATGTACATGTAATGTTGAGAGATACATCAACGGAATGGATGCAATGTGATCGGTGACATACTCGAACATGCGTGAAGAATGGAAATACAATAGAAGCAAGGTTTCTTGGTAGAGTCAGTGTGTGGTCTATGGATGTGCAATACTACTTTGTATATATGTTGTACATGTTGAACCTGTGATGTTGTGTGCATGCGGTGTTGTGTATATATGGTGATGTGTACATGTTCTTTATCCAGTACTATGTACATATGGTGTTGTGTACATCTCGTTTATGCAATGCTATGTATATGGTGTTGTGTACATGTTGTTTATGCAGTGCTATGCACATATGATATTTTGCACATGTTGGATATGTAGTGATGTGTACATATGGTTTTGTGTACATTTGGATATGCAGTGTTTCATACATATGGTACTTTTTGCATGTTGCATATGCGGTTCTGTGTACATATGGCGTGGTGTGCATGTTGTACATATGGTGTTATGTACATGTGGTGTTATGTGTATGATTATATATGTGGTGTTTTTTGCATGTAGTGCCATGTACATGTTGTACATGGGGTATTGTGTGCATGTAGTTCCATGTAGATGTTGTACATGGGGTGATGTGTGCAGGTGGCATTGTGTACATTTCGTGCATGTGGTGTTGTGTGCATGTCGTGCATGTGGTGTTGTGTACACATTGTGTAGGTGGTATTGTATACATGTGGTGTTGTGTAGACATTGTGCAGGTGGTACTATGTACATGTTATACATGTGGTATTGTTTGCATTTCGTACATGTCATTTTGTGTGCATATTGTACATGTTGTTTTGTGTACATGTGGTAATTTGTATGTACATTGTGTAGTTGTGGTATCGTCAAAGGTGTATGTGTTATTTTGCACACTGGATGTTGGTGTATTTATTGTGTTGTGTTGTACACCGGGTGTAGGTGTATGTGTTGTATGTCAGGTGTAGGTGCATGTATTGTATGGTGTTGTACACCGTGTGTGGATGTATGTGTGTGATGTACACTATGTGTATGTATACGTGATTGAAGAGAAGTGAAGGAACAAGTTGTTTTTTGAGTGTGACAACTGATCTGGTGTTTGTACAAAAAGGAAAAAGGAAGAAGGAAGAATCAATTGAAGGATAATGATCAATCTTTTACTTCAATTTGTTATGAATGCGATCTATGATTCAGGCTTATGATGATTACATGTGATCTATGATTCTGCTTTATGATGGCTACATGTGAACAATTATTTTGATTATGATGGTTACGTTTTGAGCTAACTAGATGTGATATGTTTATCAATGAAAATTTTACTAAACAACTAGTTTGAATTGTTGTGAAAGGAAGTAACCAGAAATGCATGTGTACCTTATTGATGAGATACCAATGAGGTATGATGTGAATTTATGTCATTTTATTTTGAATCTAATGGAAATTATGTGCTTGGTACCAGAATGCATGAACATGTCTAGTTCTATTAGTCCCTATATTACTAGTATAATCCGTTATTGTTGTTAGTGTAACCCCCTTATTGTTATTGTTGTACCCTTGTAACCCCCATATTGTTATTATTGTGCCCTTACATTATTATTGTTAGGTTGAATAGGATTACATTGTGGCCCCATGGACTCTTATATATAGAAAGGAGGTCTTTTCATTTGTATCATCCAAGAATTGTTCATTTATGTAATGTATTGTAGGTTTCCCCCTTGAAGTGACTTATTTATAAGGCATTAATATCTCTTTTCTTCTATTTTTGGAGTTGGTTTCATAACATTTGGTATCAAACCTTTGGATTCTAGGTTTTTGCTGCTCCAAATAGGTCATCGTGGAATTTTCGCTATAACATTCTTTCTAAGAAGGTTCAGAAGTTGAAATGTTTATAGAGCGAAGATGAAATTTGGAGGAATGTTGTGTAAAAATTTTAGATCTTGGTTCGCAATATTTTCGGAGATATGATCTGTGGAAGTTAGGGTTTTTTTAGGCTCCTGAATTTCACATAAAAAAGGTCATCGTGGAATTTGTACTATAAATTTCTTTCTATGAAGGTTCAGAAGCTAAAATTTTCACAAAGCGAAGCCTAAATCATGTGGAACTTCCTGTACAAATTTCAGATCTTGGTTTGCAATATTTTTGGAGATATGATCTGTGAAATGTAGGGTTTTTTAGGCTCTCGAATTTCTTCTCAAAGAGGTGACCATGGGAAAATCATCATAACTCTCTCTCTGAGGGTCCGACTGGAATTCTGTAATAAGTGGTCACAAGTACATAGACTGTAGTTTCCTGTGTATCAATTTCAGAGCTGAAGGAGGAAAAAATGACAAGTCGTGCATCATACAAGTTCACTCTAGTGAACCAGTCCATAATTAGGTCATTTTGGGAGATTGAGGGTAACTTTGCCTTGAAGAATCCAAATCAGGTTAGGCCTGTGGAATTTGAAAGAAGATTCAGAGCGCTACTAAGGGTCAAATATCAGATATTGAAGATCTGAAATAACAGAGATAATTCAATTTCAATATCGAGCTCCTCAAAATCAAGAAAAAGGTGTGTATTTTTTTCCGAATTGCATAAGTCTTGTTCGAAGAATCAATTTGAATTGATTCCAAGGGCATATTGTAGAATAGATATCAGTATTGGGTTCTAAAATTCCCCATAAAAATAATTCAACAACCATTAATCCTTCAGAAGGCTCTACTATGGCTCATGAAGATGAAGAAATGCAACATGACATATCAAAATTACAAGAGAAAGTGCACCAAATTTCGCTCTCGCAAAGATTTAAAAAAAATGAAATAGATGTTTTAAATAAAAGTATGGAAGCTAAGATGGATGGTTTGAAGAAAGGCGTGGAAGATAGGACGGATGGTTTTAAGAATGTATGGAAGAAAAAATGGAAGGTTTGAAGGATGGTATGGAAGAAAAAATGAAAGGTTTGTAGGAAGACATGCAAGGTTTGAAGGAAGGTTTGTCAAAGTTGATACAAGAAATGATTCCTAATGGCGAAAAGATAGTAGAGGAAAATCATGATGAGAATAAAATAAATGTTAATCATGATTTCATAAACTCTAATGTTGGATTTAAGAATCACCATATTCCAAATATGGATATGAGGAAGTTTGATGGAAAGGATCCCATAACATGGATACTACAGATGAGGAAATATTTTGATCTCAATAATGTGCAAAACACACAAAAGGCACGCATTGCAACTTTACATTTAGAAAAAAATACATTTGTATGGTATGAATGGCTTTGCTTCCGTAAAAAAATTGTCACTTTGTCAATTTTTACGGAGGAAACGATAACACATTATGAGGATACAAAGCAGAACACCTTCTTTAGCCAATTGATAAATCTAAAACAAAATGGTTCAGTGGTGGAGCACATTGAGGACTTCCAAAAATTAAATATAAGGGTAACTAATATTCCAGAGGAACACAAGATTGATGTCTTCATAGGGAATTTAAAGGATAACATCCAACATGAAGTTCGTGTTTGGGAACCTGATTCATTGGAGAAGGCATTCAGGTTGGCAAGAAAAATTGAATGTAAAATTATGGCGACAAGGAAACCTACCACTCACATCTATAAAGATAGAAGTGTTGCTACTCCTAGACTTCCGCAACCTACAAGGTTGACACCATAAGAATTGGAAGAAAAAACAGAAAAAGGGCTTTGCTACAGTTGTGATAGCAAATACACTAAAGTTCATAAGTGTGCTGAGAAGAAATTATTTTACATATATTTTGAAGAGAGGAAGAAAATGAACAAGAAACTTCAAAAGAAGAGGATATACACCAGGAACCAACCCTAGAAGAAGAAGAAGAAATGAATCCAACCATATCGTGTAATGCATTGGTAGGAATTACCACTTCTCAAACTCTCAAGATAGAAGGACATATCAAGAAGAAAAAGGTAATAGTGTTGATTGATTCAGGTATTATCCACAATTTTATTCATTGTAACGTAGCCAAGGAATTGAATTGTTTCCTGTACCTAGCACCAGAATGTCAAGTGATGGTTGCAAATGGAGGAACTATAAATTACTCTAGAAAATGCCATAATATCAAGCTAGCCATGGGGGAATATGTATTGAATAGTCCAATAATTTCTATCCTAATGGGAGGTGCTGATGTTGTACTAGGAGTAGAATGGTTACAATATTTGGGGATGGTAGCATTTAATTTTCAAGAACTATTCTTGAATTTTTTTTTCGGAAGGAAAGGAAATCGAATTACAGGGTATCGCAGGGAAGCCAGGAAAGATAATAAGCTCTAATGTCATGAAAATATTTTGAAGAAAGAAAAACGAGGCATAATTGCACAATTATGCTCACTAGAAGTTCCAACATCAAAATCATCTATTTCTCTAGATCTATAAAAAGTCTTGGACAATCATTCCAAGGTGTTTGAAACTACCAAAGGACTCCCACCTATTCGTGATCATGATCGTGCTATTCATTTGATTCCAGGAAGTGTTCCTCCAAACATCAGGCCTTATAGATATCCTTATTTCCAAAAGAGCGAAATTGAATGTATGATTGCAGAAATGTTAGAGGCTGGTATAATTCAACCTAGTCAAAGTTCTTTCTCTGCTCCAGTAGTATTGATGCACAAGAAGGATGGATCATGGTGCATGTGTCCGGATTATAGGGAGCTCAATAAGATCACTATTAAAGATAAATTTTCCATTCTTGTGATTGATGAATTATTGGATGAATGACATGGAGCAATTTATTTTACCAAGTTGGATCTTCATTTAGGATATCATCAAATTAGAATGAAGACTGAAGATATTCTGAAAACAACATTTCCAACTCATGAGGGTCATTATGAATTTTTTGTCATGCCTTTTGGCATTACCAATGCACCTTCTACATTTCAAGGGTTGATGAATTTCATTTTGAAACCCTTCGTTAGAAAATTTGTGCTATTATTTTTTGATGATATACTAATCTACAACAGGTCTTGGAAGGATCATGTCAACATATTGGCAGGGTGCTCAAACTATTGCAGGAGAAACAATTATATGAAAAAACATCCAAATTTTTCTTTGGAGTACAAGAGGTGGAATATCTGGGTCATATTGTATCTCACGAGGGTGTTAAAGTAGACCCTAACAAAATTAAAGCCATTAAGGAATGGAAAGTCCCCACAACCATAAAGCGGTTGCGAGGATTTATCGGGTTAACAGGGTATTATCGCAAGTTTGTTAAGAATTATGGGAGAATAGCAGCACCTCTAACAACATTGTTGAAGAAAGATGCATTTTCATGGACTCCTGAAGCAACTAAGGCCTTTGAACATCTTAAAGAGGCAATGTGCCTAGCACCGGTCTTAGCTACGCCAGACTTCACAAAAACCTTTATTGTGGAATGTGATGCCTCAGGAAATGGAATTGGTGTTTTTTTAATGCAAGAAGGAAGACCCATTGCTTTTGAAAGTCGTCCAGTCAAAGGAAAGTATTTACAGAAAGCTATTTATGAGAAGGAAATGTTGGCAATACTACATGCACTAAAGAAATGGCGACCTTACCTAATGGGAAGACACTTGAAGGTAAAAACTGATCATGATAGTCTTAAACACTTTTTGGAACAAAGACTATCTTCAGAAGAGCAGCAAAAATAGGTCACAAAGATGTTGGGTTATGAATTTGAAATCATCTACAAGAAAGGGAAGCTAAATGTTGTTGCACATGCACTCTCAAGAAATGATGAAAAGGTGGAAGCATTACTTTGTGCCATTTCTATTATCCAATCCGATTGGATAACCAAAGCAAGGGATGAATGGAAGAAGGATGAAGAAACGTGGACACTCATTCAAAAATTGTAGCAAGATCCTAGTACATTTGATACATTTAGTTGGAAAATTGATTCATTATGGTACAAAGATCACTTATATATTTTCAAGAATTCCCAACTAAAACAAAATATTCCTTTGGAATTTCACACTTCTCCTTTAGGAGGAAACTTGGGATTTTTAAAAACTTACCACAAGTTGAAGAAATAATTTTTTTGGGATGGCCTTAAATCTGATATTCAAAAGTTTGTGGTGGAATGTTTGGTTTTCCAACAAAATAAAGTTGAGACAATTAAGACCCCAGGTCTTCTACAACCTTTATCCATTCCAAATCAATGTTGGGAGGAGATTTCAATGGATTTTATCACAGGTTTACCTAAGTCCGAAGGAAAGAGTGTCATCATGGTGGTAGTTGATAGACTTACCAAGTATCCACAATTTTGTGCATTGTCTCATCCATTTAAAGCAAGTACAGTTGCTACTGCATTTATGGAAACATGGAAACTCGAAGATTATTGTAAGTGACAAAGATTCCATTTTTACAGGAAATTTTTGGACGGAATTATTTTCTTGTTTGGGTACTCAACTAGCTCATAGCTCATCTTATCATCCTCAATCCAATGGTAAAACGGAAATAGTGAATAAATGTTTGGAAGGATATCTTCGTTGTTTTGTATCTAATAAGAAAGCACAATGGGTCAAGTGGTTACCTCTCGTTGAATGGTGGTGTAAAACTTCCTTCCATATTGCAGCAAAAATGACCCCAATTATTGCAATTTATGGATATCATCCATCGTCCATCACATCTTATTTAAGGGAAAATTCTAGGGTTCAAGCAATGGAATATCACATCAAGCATCAACAAGAAGTTCTCCAACTCTTAAAGGATAACCTAAATTTGGCACAAAATCGAATGAAACAACAAGTAGATCAAAATCGCAGTGAGAGAATTTTTGATGTAGGAGACTAGGTATTTTTACAGCTACAACCATACAAACAAATTTCCCTCAAGCAAGCTAAGACAGATAATAAATTATCGCCAAAGTAATATGGTCCTTACAAGGTGTTGCAAAAGATTGGTACTATGGCATACAAATTGGAGCTTCCTTCTTCTTCGTGAGTGCATCCAATTTTCCCTGTTTCATGCTTAAAGAAGGTATAGGGGACAAAATTCTAGTTCAAACAATATTGCCAAAACTTGATGAGGAAGGAAAAACCATATTGGAACCTGAAGCAGTCACGGAAACATGAACTTGAAAAATACGAAATCGATCAATTTCAGAGTATCTCATCAAATGGAAGAACTTACCCACTAAAGATTCTACATGGGAGGATGATAATTTTATACAGAAGCACCCAGAGCTACTCAAGCGTTGAAGACAACATTTTTTTGAAGGAGAGGAGCATGTTAGGTCCCTATATTAATAGTATAGTCCCTTATTGTTGCTAGTGTAACCCCCTTATTGTTATTGTTGTACCCCTGTAACCCCCATATTGTTATTATTGTGCCCTCACATTATTATTTTTAGGTCAACTAGGATTACATTGTGGCCCCATGGACTCTTATATATAGAAAGGAGGTTTTTTCATTTGTATCATCCAAGAATTGTTCATTTATGTAATGTATTGGAGGTTTCCCCCTCGAAGTGGCTTATTTTTAAGGCGTTTTTATCTCTTTTCTTCTATTTTTGGCACTGGTTTCATAATAGGTTGGGTGGTTGAAACTGATTGCAAGAATTAGCAGCAACAATGAAATGAATTGGAATAGGCAACAATATGCTGGTAAATCAATTTAGGAGTAGGGCCATTGTGGGATACCAATACCCAATAGTGTCCATTTATTTCCATGATCATGCTATGACCAGTACAATGTTTTTTGAGGCATGTATATGCCTTGGTTGTTTGACCTTCCGATGCGAGGAAACATTTCCAAGGAATGGATCGTCTGAGAAAGGGGATGTCGAGAAACTTGGAAGGTGAGTGACTTCATGGAAGGGGGTGAAAGAATTTCCAAAGGGACTGTGTAGCAGATAAGGGAAGGTCTGGGATGGATTTGTTTTGGTAATTAGCATTTCCAGAGGGAATCAGATGCACATTGGGAGTGTGCCATGGAACAATGAGCCAGTAACTACTCACTGAGATGACAAGTTGCACTAGAAATTGGATGTAGGTTTGACTTTGGTAGTGGATTATGGAGTTCCTAGGTAGGAGGTGAATCCTCGTACTACTTTGAGGTTGGAGGTGTGAGCCTATGGATTCCCTTATTGAAAATGTAGGAATCGTATCCTATTATTTGTTGGTTGAGAAAATTTTCCTATGTATATATGTGTATATTATTGTAAATATTGTATCAAGCTAGATTTATAAAGCTCCATAAACAATATGGTTATTTTATGGTTGAAGAAAATATGCATGAGGCTATATGTGGTTATTATTGTAAATATTGTAATTAACTGTGTTTTAAATAGACTCTAGTAAGTGGTATGTTTTTCATGATTGGTCATGGTTTCAATACTACAACGAGATGAATTATAAAGCTCCATAGGCAATATGATTTTATTTTCAGCGGTCATGCTGGTTATAGGTGTCATTGAACACCGAGGATAGTGTTCCACCAAGGGGGAGGGTTCTGTAACAACCTTGGTCAAAAATCCATGTAAGAAAAGTTAATAAATGAAAAATAAGACCATGGTCATGGGACACGTATTCCAAGATAAATGTTGGGGAAAACATCATAGTGAGGGTTTTCAGTTGGTTTATTATGGCCAAAAGGAAATTGGAAAAGGAAATGAAAAGGCTTGGAAATGAAAAGTGGCATTAACTGGCATTTTATTTATGAAAATAATGGAAATTAGGATAAAATGAAGGTGAAGGGGAAAGGATTGCATGCGAGGAGGAAAAATTAAGGAAAATTAGTGGAAATTGAAGAAATTAGAGGCCTCAATGATAAAAAGGCTTCTAAGGATCAGTTGGTAACATTTTGTCAATTCAATTTTGGATCTATCTCTCTCTCTCTCTCTACTCTCTCCCTCACACTCTCAGACACTTAGATCATGCTTGTAGCACCCTAGCATTGGATCAAGGAAATCAAAGGAAGAGAAAAGAAGGAAAAAGAAATCACATATCAAGCAAGGAAGAGCGGAATCAAGCGGCTACAAGGGGATTACTTGCATGTATCAATTTGCATGTGTGATTTCCATGCTAGATTTGGCATGCATGTGTGTATCTGGTTCTTTATCATTGGCATGGGTTTTGACATGTGTGAAAGTGGATTTCAACCTTTCATTTACATTTCCAAATAGACATGGTGTGGTGGGTTCTCTTATACTTGTTTGAGCTATATTTTTGAATAGTATCGAAACTGAGTGGGGTGGTCTTAGGAAAAATCAAGGCCTATTAATCCCTTTATTGGTAAGGTATAGATGCATGGTAAATCTTGATTGTGAACCTCTGAATTAGGCCTAGGAATCCATTGACTAGTAATGGTGGGATACATGGTAAAGCCTAGAGGATGGAGCCTCGTTAGGCCTAGGAATCCCTTGACTAGTAATGGCGGGATACACGGTAATCCTAGAGGTGTATGCTCTCATTAGTCTTAGGAATCCATTGACCAGTTATGGAGGGACACACAGTAAAGCCTAAAGAGTGTATACAAAAAAAATCCTCATGGTTTAGGTGGAGAGATTTAGAGGCATATATGCTTGTTTATGGCCTAGTGATCTAGTGGGATTGCAGTAAAGCCTAGTTGTGTTGATGAGGTTTCAAGTCTAGGAATATCTTGGTGGGATATTTGGTAAAGCTTGAGGAATCCCTGGTTGGTTTGGTTGTGAGCTCCACATTCATGCTTGGAATATGACACGGGGGTGATTGGTTGAAAGAAATATTTGGTTCAGACCAATCTATGGTCAGGTGATTCGTGGAAGTCCCTCACTTGGTTGGAATATGCATTCATAAATAAGAGATACTTCTCCTTTTGTATTTCATGTGTAAATTTAGTTTTTCATATGTGTTTTTATGGTTGTTATATCCTTGTTATTTATATTGGTTATATGTTGGATATGAGTATTTTGAATGACGGACTTGATGTATGGCTCTCATCATTTTTTGATTAAAAAATTAATGGAAAATTAATTAATGACCTAATAGATAATAATTTGGATATTTTCATAAGGCATCAATGCTTTTTTATGGATATCAGATAAGTATGATATCCCTAAGATCATATTTGTTTTTATGACTTGTAGATTTAAAATTTCTGATATTTTTGATGAAATTATTGTCATGGCTAGTAGGGGTATAGTCAATAAATTGATCAAATGTTTTTATTAGTAGCTTTATTTCATGGTTATATAACATCTCTAAAAGTTTCATGAAGTTCTGGGTAGAGGCCTAAGACCAAGCCCTAAAAAAGTGGCTCAACATCTTAGGTTTGCTAGCTGAGAACTATGTGAAAAAGTCCACAATCATTGGCATGCCTTTCTATGGGAGTGACTAGAAGGCCTCAGTCACATGCATAGCTTGTCATGGGAGCGGTTGAGGTTCCATATCAACAAAATGACAAGTTGTTTCAAGGGTTGAGCACCTATAAGGGTTGGTTTCCTCCGGAAGGGTTTCTAGCTCCTCAGGTAGGTCATATTGGTTTTGTTTTGTCATCTCCACTTCCCTAACTATACATGAGATTTGAATCACATCATAGTAGCCTCTTGTTACATGTTTACCCTAGTGTACTATTAAGATTATGTAAATGTGGGAGGAGGGTGTTACAAAAGAACAAATTTTGTAGAGCCAAAGTTTTGTTTCACTTGAACTATGGTATGAATAAAGTTTCTCTGTAGAATATTTATCATAACATGAAACTAATTTTTTGTATAAATGGTAATCATCAATGGAGAGATTAACTTGTCAGATGATATGACCCCATTTTATCTCTCATTTAGAACATAACACGAATGGTTTCGGTTCATGGCTTCTTTGTTCACATTGTATCATAAGATATAGATCATGTGGCCCTTTCCACTACAGAGGTTCGAGGAAATAAAAATATTGTGATTTATTCTAATGTGTGATAAGTGGATTCTAATTACAAAAATACTCTCACAAAAATCATTATATAAGTGACGCAACAAAAGTTTCCAAAGGGTTGCATAGTTTACTGAGCTTGAAATACTTTTTTAATCCAAGTCATTAACCATCGCTTGTTGTACAAACTATTGAATGCATCATTACCTTCAATTTGTAATTTGTAGCAAGTATAGTCTTAGTCTCAAGCCTCTAGAATTAAAAAGGTGATTGAACCCCAATCTTTGTGATTACTGGCCTATAGCCTTTTCCAGATATTTGTTTCACCATTTAACAATGAATTGAAATATGAATACAAATATAGTGCCTGCATCATAAATGAACTCACCAGACTAAATAATGAACATGTGAGCATGGTCACATATGTTGCAACTCCATGGTTTTAATTTGATTGGTTGTCATGGATCTAGTTGTAATTCAAAAGGGTGCATGTTGTATGGAATAGATCCTTGATATGCATAGGACGCATGCTAGAAAGTGGAACATCACATTGTATGAGCAAGCTTCATGTGGAATGTTTTAATTTCACCTTCTCTCTTTGTACTTAGGCTACACTTCATGTTTGAAATGAATCATCCATGAATTATAGTTTTTCAAGTAGTGAAATTGGCACAATATTGGAATTGGGAAGGTAGAAAAAAAATGTTTAAACCCCTAGTAGGTAAAGTTCAAAGTAATTTTTTATTTTTCAATCAATTGTAGAAATTTATAAACATAATAATTTATTTCTGGACTCCCCTAGTCTAAAAATTAAATCCACTGTTAAATACAGAATCCTTCTACTCAATTCTTTGCGGAAATTAAATCGCCAATAGCAAACATATGAAGAAAAATCAATCGCACATAACAAGATGTTTTTACCGGGAAAGCTTAAAGTTGAAAACCCCAACTATCATATATTATGTACACCATGGATCATGAAACAATCTCATACAAATCTCAGCTCATAGAGCTCTCAATACAATTTACAATTGTCTTACACTGTCATACAAAAATTGGTTCACACATGCACCAATTTACTGCCTCCTGACAACCTACCTCCACTGTGCAATCCCTGCTGAAGAAGATCTCTGAATGAATTCGACCTTTCCTTGCCTTGACTCTGCAATCCTCATTGGAAACTCCAATGAGTGTGTAGATGCATTGACTACATCACTATAGTCACAATTGATAGTCAAGCACACCCTTTCACCTATCTCTCCACTGGATCTGACATGCAAGTAGTTAACTTCTATATTTATTTAGTTGTAAGTAAGACACTGCTTGTGAATTAATTAAATAAGTAATTCAATGATCTCTCACTAGTGTACCTTTAGTTACAAATATTACAACTGAGTTTAACTCACTTAACTGAGTTAAACTAAATAACAACTCACATAAATACTCTACCAACTCTGTTACAACTCTTCCGCAATCAGTTACAATGAAGTCCATTTTGCATGTCCCACCAACCAACCTTGGAGTGCGTAATTCCTTTAGCTAACTGGTTTTCCACATCAATTAACTGAAATCAAGTGCTTCAAGAGACTAAGTTATTATTTATTGTCTGATTATTATTAAAGGCTAATAATAATCGACATGCATTCTATTTTTAAGATATGCGATCTATAAATAGACTTCGCCCATGATCTAAAAATAGAAACTCATCTAAATATAGAATTTTCTCAACCATCTAGAATTAGTCTCCTGCTAAAATAGACATACACCTAAAAATAGCCTGTGGGCCCCACCTAGTGAAGGTGCTTAATTTTCACTAGGATCATCAACTTGTTGAATCTCAACACTCCCTCTCAATAATAATTGGATTATCCTTCACCCCGATCCTGTCTCTATGGTATTCAGATTTGCTCCTGGTGAGCGCCTTCGTCAGAATATCTACATCCTGATCTTCCGTAGGAATGTACTGAGGCAACATGATATTTCGTTGCACACAATCTATGATATGATGATACCAGATATCTATATGCTTAAATATATCATGAAACACAAGATTAATCGAGATTTTAATGCAACTCTGATTATCATAATGAATCACTGTAGGATCTAAATGAGAACCGAACAAACCGACCAAGATCTTCCTCATCCAGATAGCCTCACATGTAGCTTGAATTTCTACCATGTATTCTGCTTCCATTGAACTGAGTGCCATAGATCTTTGTTTCCTCCTGTACCAAGAAACAATTGTAGATCTGATATTGAAAACCCCTCCTAATGTGATCTTTTTGTTTGTTGGGCTGCCTGCCCAATTTGCATCCATGAAGCCATGCAACTTCACCTCATCTATATGTCTGTACCATAATCCATACTCAGATGTGCCCCTAAGATATCTCAGGACATACTTATCCGCCTTCCAAAAGAGCTTGGTAGGATTAACCATCGCTTGACTAAGTTGGTTCACCACATAGCATTTGTCCAGTCTTATATTAACTAAATACATGAGCGAAGCCACCAACTGTCGATAGATAGTAGCATCCACTACCTCTACCGATGTAGCATCCTCTTTCTTCCAGTTTCCTGGAAGAGGAGTATCCATGGTTTTGCAGCCCTCCATGTGAAACTTATCGAGTATCTCCCTTGCATAATTGGTTTGAGACACAAAAAATTCACCTTCTCGCTGCCATATTTCCAATCCAAGGAAAAAATGAAGGGGGGCCCATATCCTTCCTCTTGAACTTTTTTGCAAGGTCCTCCTTGCATGAATGTATCAGCTACTCATCACCAGTCAGCATTAAATCATCAACATAAAGAACAATGATTAAAATCTTGCCCTCCACCATTGCATCTACCCATGTGGGCTCCTGCACTGCTTCCTGAAAAGAAGATGACCCTATCACAATACATTTTGTCATGAGAGCCATGTATCCAGTGAATTTGCCAGGAGATTGTCTCTGTCTATGCTGTGAAGTAGGGGCTCCTACATTTTGTGTCTCATCAGGCTTTAGCCTCTCAGCTTCTGTGGTACACCTTCTGCCAGTTCTGATGTTTGGCTCTACATGAGTGTACTCCTCCACTCCATGAATTTCCTCCTGTGGCTGATCCACATCTAGAGACTCATATTTTGGAACAAGTAGTTCCTCCTCTGCATGCAAGTCTAGCTCCTTCTCAAGTGACAACTTCATGTCTTTCTCCTCATTGAATTTTATATCCTGTCGCACCACAGTCATTCGACTATTTGGAAAATAGACACGATAATTATGGGGTGTTTCTGTGTACCCCACAAATATCCCAACTTCAATAGTCAGCTCCAGATTATTCCTGGCATTCTTGGTCACATGAACATAAACAAATGAGCCAAAAATCTTAAAGTGAGAAACATACGACTTCTTACCAGTAGAAGCTTCTTTAGATGTACTCATGCCAAGTACATTATGAGGACAACGGTTTTGCACATAAATTGCAGTGTTGCATGCTTATGCCCACAAGTGGATTGGTAGGCCCTGATCATGCAGCATAGCTTGTGCAGCACCCACGATCGTTATGTTATTTCTCTTCACAACCCTATTCTATTGTGCATTATGAGGCGCTATGATTTCTCTTTGAATTCCTTCTTTGCTACAAAATTATTTGAATTAATTCGAGATATATTCACCACCATTATCGCTCTGGAGAGCCTTCACTTGCTTCCCCGAATCTTTCTCCACCAATGCTTTAAACTCACACAACTTTGAGAATGTTTGATCTTTCTTCTACATGAATAAGATCCAACATATACAAGAATATTCATCAACAAAAATAACATAATACTTTTGTTTTGCTGTTGAAGCAACCGAGAATGGCCCACACACGTCTGTGTGAACTCTCTCCAGGATCACCAAAGCATGGTTCTCCTTTTCATGAAAGGTGGTCTTCACAAACTTAACCATAATACATCCCTTGCACTGATCTATCTGTGCAAGTGTACCCTTGGGAAGTATAGTAGAAATATACTGCAAAATCTTCAAGGCGCCATGGTGAAGATGGCCTCAATCTCCTATGCCATAATTCACCCTCATCCTGGCCCACCACTTCTTCTTCTTTGCCCACTATTGTAGCACATCCATCTACCTCCATCTTGTAGAGATTCTTTATTCGAATCCATATCCTATTGGTTTCGCTCGTTGCTTCATGTTTCTAGAAATATTTTCCATCGCTGAAAACAACGTCATAACCTCTGTCCTCCAACATCGCGACTAAGATCAAGTTCTTCTTTAGACCTGGAACATGCATAACATCTTTCAAAAGAAATGGTTTACTTGACTCCATCTCAAAGGAAATGGTACCAATGTCGGTCGCACTATATCGTCCATTGTCACCCATCTCTATATGCATCTGAAGATCTTTCTCCTCCAAGTCACTGAAAAGATCCTTATCTCCCATTATATGGAAGGAAGCACCACTATCAAGATACTACAACGATCCCATTGCACTTGAAACAAATCATGCGATCAAAGAGAAATAAAGTTCAAACTGCGAGGCAAGGGCCTCACCATCTGCATCTCCAACAACCTTCTTGTTCTTCTTTTTCTATGGGCAGTTAGTGGCGAGATGCCCATGTTCGTGATAGTGAAAACACTTCACGTTGGACAAATCCAACTTCTTGCCTTTAGCCTTGGATTTTTAATGGGATTTATTCCCCTTCCCTTTCCTTACTTGGGTAGCCAAAGCACAATCCTCTTCATCATCATGCTTTGATGAAGAGCCATCCCTGGTGTTCCGCCTGAAGTCCTCCTACACTAGATCCGACCACAGTCGTTCCCAATCCGACGATTTTTCCCATCCATTGATAGAGTCTTGATAACTATGCCAACTCTTAGGAAGACCCAAGAGAGCCAAGCTCACCAAATAATCATCAACAACTGTGATTCCCACACCCCCTAGTTCATCCCTACATTGGACAAAATTCGTGAGATACTTTGGAATACTATCGCCCTTCTCCATTTTGATTTTTCTAAGTTTATCCTTCAGCGCCAACTTCCTATGGTCGCTGCTGCTTTGGAAAAGATCTGTCAAAGACTTCCACATTGCAAATGGAGTGGCTTTCCCATTAAGGCTTGACACAATATGGTCTTTCACACCTTCCAACAGAATCCTTCTCGTCTTCGTTACTTTCTTTTGCCAAGCGTCAAGTAATGTAACATCCATCGAAGTGGGCTTAGGAACATTGCTATCGATGAACTCCTTCAAGCCATTATCTTCAAGCACTGCCTCCATCTTGTCCTTCCAGGCTATGTAGTTCTAGTTTCCCTCCAGTGCATACTCCAACTGCAACCCATTGAAATCCATTTCAATGTTTACTCAACTGTCACACCAAGAAATTATTGCAGCAAATTCGAATTGTTCCACCAAAAAAACTCAACAATGCTTCAATATTGCAATCTTCAGTGATTAACACTACTCCGATACCATGTAGAAATTTATAAACACAATAATGTATTTCTAGACTCCCCTGATCTAAAAATTAAATCCACTGTTAAATATAGAATGCTTCTACTCAATTTTTTGTGGAAATTAAATCGCCAATTGCAAACATATGAAGAAAAATCAATCGCACATGTATAACAAGATGTTTTTACCGGGAAAGCTTAAAGATAAAAACCCAACTATAATTTATTATGTATATCATGGATCATGAAACGATCTCATACAAAGCTCAACTCATAGATCTCTCAGTACAATATACAATTGTCTCACACTGTCATACAAAAATTGGTTCACACATGCACCAATTTACCACCTCCTGACAACCTCCCTCCACTGCGTAATCACTGTTGAAGAGGATACCTGAATGAATTCGATCTTGCCTTGCCTTGACTGCAAAATCCTCATTGGAAAATCCAATTTTTGTGTAGATGCATTGAATGCATCACTATAGTCACAACTGATAGTCAAACACACCCTTTCACCTATAGCTTCACTGGGTCTCCACTGGATCCGACATGCAAGTAGTTAACTACTGTATTTCTTCAGTTGCAAGTAAGAAACTACTTGTGAATTAATTAAATAATTAATTCACTGATCTCTCAGTAGTGTATCTTTAGTTACAAATAGCACAACTGAGTTTAACTCACTTAACTGAGTTAAACTAAATAACAACTCACATAACTACTCTTCCAACTCTGTTACAACTCTGCCACAATTAGTTACAACGAAGTCCATTATGCATGTCCCATTAACCAACCTTGGAATGCGTAATTACTTCAGCTAACTGGTTTTCCACATCAGTTAACTGAAATAAAGTGCTTCAAGAGAATAATTTATTATTTATTGTTTGATTATTATTAAGGGATAATAATAATCGACATGCATTCTATTTTTAGATATGCAATCTATAAATAAACTTCACACATGATCTAAAAATAGAATCTCATCTAAAGATAGAATTTTCTCAACCATCTAGAATTATTCTCCTGCTAATTTTAGAATATGCTCACCATTCTAAAAATAGACATACACCTAAAAACAACCCCTGGGCCCCACCTAGTGAAGGTGCTTAATTTTCACTAGGATGATCATCTTGTTGAATCTCAGCATCAACCAAATATTTTTTGAATGACTAACAATTTCTAGTGACCTGTGCTTGAATATGGTGGTCATTTGGTAGAGTTGGCATGGGTCTCTTGGAAAATTGTAGAACATGCCCTGAAACCTTGAATATGTTAAACAATTATTTTAATATATGGCTTATTAATTTTTTTGTGGGTTTTTAGAGCTATTATAGATCCAAATTGAAAATCGAAATATGTTATGCAAACAAGGTTTAGAGATAGATGTAGGTAGACATGTTTGATATCATATTTTCTCATTATTGATGAACAAAACGTCTTCTGTACATTTGGAAGATCTATGAGCTTATTGAAGGTTTATCAGACACATGATGTTAATAGGTTCTAAGGAAGGGTTTGAATGACCATATTGCTATTTTGAGTAGCTATGGTTTTGAGACAGCAAAGAGGGATTGTATTGTAAAGAAGTAATTGGATTGGTGTGTTGCAAAGGGGTAATTAGATTATTGATAATAGTGGAAGCAACATTGTGATGGTGATATAAAAACTTGACAATAGTGGTTGCATAGTTATCACAATATCAATTTTAGTGCCTAAGAAATGTATTCATTGTAATATATATTCTTCAATTTTGAAGGGTGAAAGGGTGGCGCAAGGAGGATATTGAACTCTCCTTAAGGTTGGAGCTTGAGAAAACTTCAAGGTGGTAGGGTGTTCTTAGGGGAAATTTGGCATTGATAAAATCAAGGTTTTTGTAATAACCCCAATTACATTTCCCTCTTATTTTAAGCATTGTAAACTAAATTAAATTAATTGAGATGAGTTGGGGACACTAATTCCATAGCTGAGGTGGATGGGAAGATTTCTTTAGATGTTGACTTGTTTGGTGGCATCCATGGAGGTTGACATATATGCACAAGGGACAGGGTGCTAAAATATCAAGATTGAGGATTAAGTGGTACCATGATGATTGACTTGCAAGATTCGGGCAAGTGGACACAAACCAACCAAGGATGGAAAAAAGATGAAAAAAAAATTGGGAGACAATGGGAAGTTGGAATGGTTTCATGGGCTAAAGAGAGCCTATCTAGGAAGGAAAAAAGGATGAAGGAAATAGAGTGTGGGTGAATTCAGGGGAGGGTAGTATGTTTCTCGAAGGTATTTTGTATCGGAAATCTAGTGGTAATAAAAAATAATTGTGAACCATTGAGGCTTAGTGGAAGGAGGTAATGCTTCCATTCTTGTCATCACACCTTTTACTAAGGTTCTATTGGGGAGACTGGATTTCCCTATCTAGTTCACTAGCTCCTTCCATGCGTCTAGCTCTCTTAGAAATCAAATTATGAGCAATATTGAGTGGTATATTTACTCCCTAATATACATATACATATACATATACATATACATATACATATACATATACATATACATATACATATACATATACATATACATATACATATACATATATATATATATATATATATATATATATATATATATATATATATATATATATATATATATATATATATATATATATATATATATAATGACTCCCATGTATTTTAGGACAACTATTGGTGATTCCTCTCAGGCTACCTCTCCTTTGGGTATGAGTGCTTTTGTATACAAGAAATTCTCACTCAAAGACATAACCCTAACTTCACTCACCAATACCCCCCATTTTTCGTTGTAACACTTCACGAGAGGAATAATCAAGTGTGTCATCGATCTGAGAGATAATTCCATAGTGGATGATCTGAAAGCCTCTATTGAATAAAAATCCAAGAATTGAAGTGAATTCTTGAGGTTATAATTTTAGTTGAGTTTTTGAGAGCATCGATGAAATTGATGAGAAACTTATACTTTTAATATGCTTCAAGACAACATGCTTTGAGTATCTTAAACCTTTTAGAAATGTAGTTGTAGCTCCTTTAAGATCTATGTATTTGAGTGTAGGAATTCCAAAACTTTGGAGGCTGTAGAAAAGGTAGTCAGGGCCTATCCACGTGTTGTTTCTTTCCTCAACATATTTAAAAAAAAAAAGACTACAACTGTGTAGGTTACATTGTCTTGTCCTTCCCAAAAGTTGTGTTGTGAATAGTACATTTTGGAACTCATCCCAAATTAGGCGTTTTTGACCACATTTGTTACCACCCTTTGGTGAATGCCTCTTTGCATTAGGTAGCCTCTCTAGTTCGGTCTCTAGCAGTTGAAATTTTTCTCTCTTAAAGGTCTGTATCACACTCTATTTTCATACAGAATTGTTGTTGGAGTTTACAATTCTTGGTAGAGTAATTGCATTGTGCATAGGCCATATCTTTCTAGTTATGTTTATCCCACATGAATTTAACTAGTTCATAAAAAAATCATATTTACATCATTAAATAGTCAACATATCACATTAGCATGAACAACCAAGTTATTTCTTTGAATTTCTTATATTACCACCAATCTCATAACTGATCAGAAAACTTGATGTGCTATAATTCCAAACTTTCCACATGGAGGAACATACCACGAAAACAAAAATTTAGACTCCATCAGAAGTGCATTGTGTCATTTCAAGCAGAACCACAAGGGGAAATGGGTAAGGTTAGCCTTTGGTCCCTTCATTGTGTTATGTCCCATCTCAAGTTCTACCTATTACTGGGGATTGTACAATCATATTTTGCAATCATATGTTTTGAGAAATATTAGGAGCCTTGAAGTTAAAGGAGGTTAGGCTCAAGCCTCACCTTCAAGCACTCAAATATAAAAGAGCACTGTAACCTTCCAAGATTCTTCCTAATTTAGGTCAAGCCTTTCAGTCAAGAAAAATTAAGTCCATTTTCAAGTATGTGGAATAAAAAGATGATGTAAGATAATCATATTGAAAATATTGCAGCAAGTTCACTCATCTCGACATAACATTATAATTAGGTCTGTATTGTGTGAATTTTCATCATATAGTCCTTGAGAAGCCTAAGAGACTCCATAGGCTCTCAAATCTAGATGTGAGCTTGAATAATTTAAATGATGTGATTTTATTTAGAGGGTGGAGGAGGTTGACCCTCTAGACACTCAATTTTAGCAAAGAAATGTATAAGCTTATCCCTCACTCACGATATGGAATTCAGCTTGGAGGTGGTTGGATGAAAGAAGGACCACTGTGCATCCCAATCTATGGTAGGGTAGAGAATCACAGTTCCCAACTCACTTTCCTTGTCTCATTATGAGATAAGTACCTATCCCCATTTTTATGAAAAGTGGACATTATGTTATATATCTGAAACTGTTAGTATGAAAATTGATTGTGTGAAACATGTCTCCTTATGATATTGAAATGGTTGATGGTTTTTTATGGTCTTGAGTCACCTCTATGGTGGATTACCTTGATGATTTTCATGTCATACGATTCCTTGTTAATATGTCACTTGGATAGAGTGAATATGGTGTTCCATGGTTCCTGTAGGATAAGCCTCATGTGGTGGTTACCACACTTTATGATTAACACACTATAATTGGAAGCTTCGTAAGGAGATTATCATAGGAAATTTAGGTACTATTTATGTTGGAGCCCTTTCACATGTCTGGTAGTTTCGTTGGTTACATTAGTTAAGAGTTTACTTGGAGTAGCTATTTTCATGTTCATCACAATGTTTCAAACCACAAACGTTTCCAAGTCTTGTTGTATTTTTCCAAGTTTTTTTCACTGTTGGTTGATTGAATATTTTTTTTAGCTTTCTCAAGTTCATGGTGAGTTTGACGCTTTTGAAATTAACCAATACTATTGATATACCATATGAACATTGAAATTTGTTTGTCTGGAACACACTGAAGTCAAATCTTCCATTTTTGGAATGGAAAAGTGCAAGACTTAATTGAAATCCTAGACAATACTTATGAAAATTTATATTAGCTTTGATGTTCCTATGGATTAGTTAGTTCTGGTAATTATATACAAGTTCACATAGGAGAAGACAGTTCTCTATCCAGGTATTGGGAGCACAAGAAATTATGTTTCATGTATATATGCATTTGAATAATTTGTAGAACGTTCAATGAAGCATAAATTATTAATATTCTCTCGTCAACCTATAAATTTGGTTTCTCTCTATATATAGAGTTAACTATCTCATACATTTTCTTGAAAATTCCAAAAATAAACTTTTATATCCATGAAATTAACTATATTATGCCAAATATCAAAAATACAGTTTGAAAATATACACAAAAGTATAGATTAAATATGCCTTTAAGTCTAAAAGTTGAAAATCAAGAAATGATTCTAGTTTTTCAGGTAACTCGTGGTATAATGTGTTAGAGGTGAACTAGAACTTTTAAGGAATAATATTCACTAGAAGTAACAATTATTTAATTAAAGCGGACAATTTTTTGTCTTAAAATGAGAACTTAAACCAACATCATATGAAGAATTCGCCCTTGGATTTTTTGCGTCAACTAATGAAACCTATATTATAAATGATGAAAGGTCTATTATAGCGCATTGATCCTTATTTGTGTTGGTGTAGGTATAATTCAACTAAGCATAAAACCAACTAACCATATTTGCACATAAATCGAGAGTATCATCACAACCTTTACATTCTTTTTTTGCCTGTCCATTATGCTACTTTATAATTACTTTGTTTTGATTCACTAGTTAAGTTGTGGCTGGCATGGATTAAAAATTTGAAGAGGGTTCCTGATCTTCGTTAGAAATTAAAATTGGATGAGTTAATGGGAATCCACAAGAGCTTATGGAAGTCTCATAAATTGTGGCATAAATACCCCCTTTTGTAGAAAGGAGATCTACACTATCCACCTAATTTGGTCTTCTGCAAACATTAACATAATCCCTCTCTTTCACTCTTTCTTTTGATAATATTGGAAGAGCTTCTAATATTACAGTTTCCCATGAACAATAGAAAACTAAAATAAACCATATGTTCTGTTGTAGCTCCTAGAGACAACCTTGAGTTGCAAAATACCAGTGCCTAGAACTTCTTAAAATCAAAGGTTAAATGTGGACAATTATATAAATTCCTCTGAAAAAATATGGAATAAGAGAACAATGGTTTTGGTGGTTCATGGATGGATCAGACCTTGGAGTCGATTCACGTGAATTCCTTATATTGTGAGAGGGCTCAAGAGGTTGTGAGGCTTGATGGCTTTTAAATCGGCCAAGTATAAAACAATGAGAAGAAGCTTTAAAAAATATGCATAGGCATTGAGAAAGAATGGAGAAGGAACCCACCAAGAGATAGGCTTAAGAGGATTAAGAATACGTTCCCTGTGAATTCAAAGGAAACATATATTATTGATATATGGACAACAACAGAGGTTCATGGAGCGTGAATTAAGGGAGTGCAACAAGATTAATACATGAGCATTAACACATGAGCGTTATACAAACACGAATTCATGAATCAAATTTGCAGACCACCGAAAGCTACATTACACGAACCATCAAAGCAACATAGCATGAAAAATGATTACACATAAAAGGAGATTATTGATAACAGAAGGAAATAGATACATACTACTCATTGCTCCATCTAGAATCCAAATAAAACCCCTGTATAATATTAAGTTAAAAAATCTCTCCCAAATATGTATCTCAGAGTACAGGGAGCACAATCATACAAGACTACATCAAATTTCTTCAAAATTCCAGAACCTTTCTTTCATCTTAGAATTCCCTACATATAGAGTTCTCTCCGAGGGTCTACGATCCCGATCATTTATGATCAGCCCATACTTATGAAATCAAAATATCCTACCTAACTTGTAGAGCGTACATCGAGCACCTACTTCTGTACTGAGAGAATTCAAACAGGAATGGGTGAAATTGATATTTCACCAGCAAAACATCAAAATCAAACAGTAAACATAGAATACATGGTTGATCATGGAGGCCAATTATGGGAGCCTTCAAATGGTATGGTGAGGAGTGGTCATAGGTGGGCAGGCTGGTTATCATCATATGATTCCATTTGTTGCTTGAAAGTATCCACTCCAATAGTATTATGATTTCCACTTAATCCGTTGTGAAGTGGCTAGTTGTACTGCGCGCGCCTAGCTCTTTAGCGGAGATTTCTTGAACAAGTTTAATAGCCGTAATTGCGTGATCTACCCAAAGACCCATGTTGTGTTTGAATTGCAAACTCGAAACTAGATTTTTGAGGGGGGCATGGATTATTTGTGGTATTGGATGTTGGGGGGGGGGGGGGGCACTTAGCGGTGATGATATGTGTGAAAAACGAATGGAAATGGCGAAATTAATGGTGGGGTTGATAGTATTAACACACGGAGGAAATTATTTACACTGAAAAGAGCAGGTCAGAGGCCGAGGGATGGCTTTAGATGATGTGGCAGGGATGGGTCCCAAAAATATCACAAATCTCACATCAATGGATTTAGTTTAATATGAGCGGTGGAGGTAAACATTAAAAATTGTGATGTGCAAAGTGCGGGGAGAGGGAGGTGACCTAGCAATGAAGTGAGGGCCACCCGCAACATCGCAACGCGTAGGTTTTATGAAAAGGGGAGTGGAAGGTAAGAGTTAAGCCTCTCAAAGTGCAATATGCGATGGGGAGAAAATGGCGACGTGGCAGTGAAGTTGGGACCACCCACAGATCACATGTCATAAGGTTCTTCTGGGAGTAGTAGGGGTTGAATGTTATGTTTCGCGAAGTGCGAAGTGAGGGGAGGTAAATGTTAAAATTTGCAGTGAGCGATATGTGATGGGCTGGAGTGATGTGGCAGATGAAGGTGGGATTACCCACATATCGTAAATCGGAAGATTTGTGTGTGAGAGGTGGAAGGTAAATGGTAAGATTTGTGAAGTGCGGTATGTGATGGAACCTATGGCCGACACGTGGCTCTTCTCCAGAATCTCTGATCCATTAACTCTCATGCATATTTATTTGTGATATCCATTCTTGACCACTTATCTCTAACTTAGATCTCGTGATATAATCTTGTCCATCTATCTGACTTGAATTCCTGTGCTATGAACTCCACCGTCCATCTCTCCGCTTCAATTTTGCACTTTGATCCTGACTGTCTATTTTCCCCTTTGTGCCTCCTCCAAAACCCTTAAGTTATTCTAAGGAAAATATGCCAGTTATCTACTTTCTATGATTTTAAGGTAAAGGGTGTGGGCTCCAACTATCACCCTGTAATGTCCTTTATCGAAACCTGAAACCAGTTGCGAGGGCACTTAAGTGGTTTTTTGGAATTTGAAGAGAGTTTTCCCACAGTTAATGTCAATTGTCGATTTTTAGGTGAGCGGATTTAATGAGACTGCTTTTGGGGGCACTCCTTGGTATAAATATTGTGCAATTTGTGCTCTCGGTTTGCCGTTGGATCTGGGAACAATTAATACGAGCCTTCACTGTACTCGAACTTGGAAGAATTATAATGTTGTTTAATTTTAACTTCAAGACATCTTAGCATTAAACGATATTCTTTAGCGCTAGTCTCCTCTGAGCTTACAAATAAGCTTGCAAATAAGCTCGACCCAAATAAACGATATTCTTTAGCACTAAGCTTATTTTCACACCTACATACCCTAATCTACTATAATTACTACTATTGTAAATGATACAATAATGACAGTGTAACCAGGCAAGCAATTGCTCTAATAATTTTGTTCTTTTACTGTTTTCCACCAAACTCAGGAACAAACCTGTTACTGGTATTTGATAGGAATTCCCAACCTGGTCTTCATTGCAAGGGGCTTGGTAAACCTGAAAAACAACATAAATGTTGAAAAGATATGGTGGATTTTTTATGAATAATTTTTCAACATAGACAGCCACTGGATCAAGATACACTTGATGTATTTCTGGATATCCAGACCTAATCGATCTTACCTCACCCCTTGGTACAACACCTGTGTTCTCCATGTCTTCAATAAAATCAGAACCTATTTACATTTTATCTGATGAATTAAGGGATAAAGGTGGAGGAGAATCAAACTGAATCAATTCTTCCTCTTCTTTAAACTTCGCCTCTCTGTTCAGCAGGTTCACCTCCACATTAACTGCAATATTTTTCATTACTTCAAGGGTTGCAATGTCTCTTTCTCTTAATTGTAATGTCACCTCTGGATTAAAGGCATCTCGGTATTGCAAGAGAGCTACTCTTGGGGGTGGCCTTATATCAGCAGGAATTGAATGATACATCTTATTGAACTTTGCTAAAAAATATTTTTTTGTCTCGCGTGGCTGTCTTTTAAAATACCCATACTCTTTTATGATAAGAAAGACATTTCCCATGATTACCCATCAACCTAGGAAAACTTTCATGAATTGATGAAAATTGGTGATGCTAACAACTGGAAGATTCTCAAACGAATTTTTAACTTTACCTTATAATGAAAGAGAATTTGAGAGATGGTATTCATCATGCAAATAAGATTGGTCTTTAATATTTGAAGGAAATGTTTCTTGTTGAGGATGTTCATGTGGATCTATAAAAATAAGTTGTACTGCCCCTGCTTCTAGATCACCAGACTGCTATTGAATTTTAGTGTTGTCCCCTAGGAAAAACTCCAGCTCTTCCCCTTCTTCATGGAGGGTAAGCTCGCCTCCCTCTTCTTTAGAATAGGCAAGGAATTGGTTTTCCACATGCAATCCAAGGAACACCATGGGTCATTCTTCTTGTTGATTAAAGGGAGTGGTCCCTTTTCTGTAATGGATTCTTCAAACTGATCTTTAGGAGGGTTGGGTAGTTTCAAGGGTATAGATGTGGGCTTCTTATCCTTGGGAGGATTAGCTCCTTGCTTTGTTGAAGTGGATGCAGTGGCCTTATGAGGGGCTAGCTCTTCTAACATCTTCTTCCCTTTACTAGTAGGACTAGGAGGGGTTTTTTCTCTTAATACCGACTCTCTATTTTTTTCTTGCCCTCGGGTTCTCTTTCTAGAGGACCTGAGGTCATACTTCTTGTGGAGTTGAACCTGCATGAAATCCATGAAATGTCTATAGTAACTGTCAATCTCTTGATCCTTTGGAGGGACTTCCTCTTCTTCTTATTCCCCTTTCAAGATGGGTTCACCCTCCTCATCATCAGAGTAGGCAAGGAATTGATCTTCTTGGCTAACTGTGACTTCCTCGGCCTGTTTCAACAACTGCAGAGAGTGCCTCCGATATTGAGGATTAAACCCCTGGTTAGGAATCATTTGGTTGGAACGAGGAGGGGAATTCTTGGCCTCTGATTCAAGCTTAACCAACTTATTTTATAGGTTCTTGATCAACTTATTCATCTCTTCGATTCTATGCTCCTGTAATTCCCTCTCCTAATTTGAGGTAGAAGCCTCCTCCCCCTTCATTCTTCTAACTTCATGTTCTATCTTCCCCTTGAACTTAGCAGTAGAAGAAAAGTTTGCTTCTACCTCTAACGCATCAGTCTAGATCTGATCCAGAGATGTGGATCTTCTTTCTCTTAAGGTGAACCCAAAATCTGGCTTGAAGGCTCCTACGAAGACCACCTTAGCAACTACTTGGGGAGGCTTTATCTCGGGAAAGAGATTATTAAAGAGCTTATTGAACCTATTTATAATTTTTTTTACATTCTCATTGTGTCTCTTCTTGAGAGCATTGAACTTAGTGAGAACATAGCCATGGTCCCTCTTTTCTCCCCATTTCAAAGTGAAGAAATTTTCCATTTCTTCCCAGCTGTGGACTATGTGTTCATCTAGAGATTTGAACCATTTCCGAGCATTTCCATCCAAATATTGGCGAAAAGCCTTAGCACCACATCTAAGTGCTCCACATTTACATTCTTAGCAAAGGCACAAAAAGTTTTCAATATGTCTCTGCGCAGAAGTACTATCTTCCCTGGTGAACCAAGGCAACTGCTCTAGATAGTCTTGCATCATATCATTTAGAGGTTGAGGGAGGACCAAGGGGGCATATTTGTTCAAAAGAAAACTTTGAACAACCATATGATTTAGAGGTAGGTGTAGATGATGGATCTAAATCTAGTGTGAGGCCTATTGAAAGCAAGAACTACTTTTGATTAAGACTATTTTATAGTGGAGTCGCCAAGGTGAGGGCTATGCAATTTCAACCCTTCGTGCTCCCCTAATTGAAGGGTGAAGATAATTTCGTATCTGAGGGAAAAGATTTATTCATTCATATCCCTGACAATGACACCAAAAATATGTTGTAGCTCCTAGAGATAGCCTTGAGTTGAAAAATATCAATGCCTAGAACATCTTAAAATCAGAGGTTAAATGTGGACAATTGTATAAATTCCTCTATCAAAATATGGAATAAGAGGACAATAGTTTTGGTGGTTCATGGATGGAGTAGACCTTGGAGTTGATTCATGTGAATTCCTTATACTATGAGAGGGCTTGAGAGGCTATGAGGTTTTATGGATTTTAAATGGGCCAAGTATAAAACAATGAGCAGAAGCTTTAAAAAATATGCAAAGGCGTTGATAAAGAATGGAGAAGGCACCCACCAAGAGACAAGCTTAAGAGGATTAAGAATCTGTCCCCTGTGAACTCAAAGGAAACATATATGAATGAGATATGGACAACAAAAGAGGTTCTTGGAGTGTGAATTAAAGGAGTGAAACAAGCTTAATACATGAGCATTAACACCTGAGCATTATACAAACACCAATTCATGACTAAAATTTGCAGACCACCAGCAGCTACATTACACGAACCATCAAAGCAACATAGAATGAAAAATGATTACACATAAAATGAGATTACTAATAATAGAAGGAAACAAATACATACTACTCATTGCTCCATATGGAATCCAAATAACAGTTCTGTATCATATTAAGTTCAAACAACTCTCCCAAATATGTATCTTAGAGTACAGGGAGCACAATCATACAAGACTACAGCAAAATTCTTCAAAATTCCGGAACCCTTCTTTCATCATATAATTCCATACATATAGAGTTGTCTCTGGCGGTCTACAATCTTGATCATTTATGATCGGCCCATACCTATGAAATCAAAATATCCTACCTAACTTGCAGAGCGTACATCGAGCAATTACTTCTGTACTAAGAGAATTAAAATAGGAATGGGTGAAATTGAGATTTTACCAGCAAAACATCAACATTAAGAAGTAAACAAAAAAGACATGGTTAACCATGGAGGCCAATTATGGGAGCCTTCAAATGGTATGGCGACGAGCGGTCGTAGGTGGCCATGTTGGCTATCATCGTACGATTCCATTTGTTACTTGAAATTCTCCACTCCCTCAGTCTTATGATTTCCACTTAATTCGTTGTGAAGTGGCTAGTCGTATTGCGTGTGCCTAGCTCTTTAGCGGAGATTTACTGAACAAAATGAATAGTTGTAACTGTGTGCTCCACCCAAAGACCCATGCTTTCTTTTAATTTCAAACCAGAAACTAGATTTCGGAGGGGGGCATGGATGATTTGTGGTGGTGGGTTAGCGGTGATGATATGTGTGAAAAATGGATGGAAATGGCAGAAGTAATGGTGGGGCCGATAGTATTAACACATGGCAGAAATGATTTAAACTGAAAAGAGTAGGTCAGAGGCCAAGGGATGGCTTTATATGACATGGCAGTGATGGGTCCCACAGCTATCAGAAATCACACATCGACGAATTTAGTTTATGAACGGTGGAGGTAAAAATTAAAACTTGCGATGTGTGAAGTGCTAGGAGAGGAGGTTACGTGGCAATGAAGCACCAGTAGAAAATGATGAAATTAGTGACTAGGTGACCAAAAAATTTAGTCACCGCATTTATTTCAAGTGAATTACTACTAAATTTGAGCAATTTTAAGTGATCGAACTAAAAGTGACTAACTTAAATGACTAATTTAGTCTAGGAATAAAATATACGACTAGATAATAAGTGACTAAACTAAAAACGACTAACTCAAATGACTAATTTAGTATAGGAATAAAATATATGACTAGATAATAAGTGACTAAACTAAAAGCAACTAAATTAAATGACTAATTTAGTCTAGGACTAAAATATATGAGTAGATAATAAGTGACAAAATTAATAATGATTAATGTAGATGACTATTATAGTCCAAGAATAAAAATATGACCAAATAAAAAGTACAACAAGTATATAAATTAGTCCGTTATGTTAGTAATTTTTAATTTTGTCACTCCAGAATTGAAAAATTTAATTTTGATACTGAAGTGTCACATTTTACTACAGGGGTCTTTGAATCCATCTGTAGTGTTAAAATTTAGAGACAAAGGAGTATTTGAATCCATCTACAATGTTAAAATTTTGAATACCCCTTTATCTCTAAAGTTTAACGATAGAGGGTTGTTTCTATTGTCACCTTAGCAATGACTCCTCTCCCTTTGGATTATTTATTGAATCTTGGGGATATCCCAAGACATAAATTTATGGGGTCATTTGTGCGACTAGATCACTAGCACTAAAAACCATTTTCCCCCTCATATACATTATGATACGTATAAAATGTACCCTCAAACATGGTTAAATGTGTTCTTTATACACTTGTAAGCAACATATGTGATTTGAAAGCCTCCTAATTTATTCAATGTATATATAAACACACACGATTCTTCATAACGACTATCACCACCACCACATTTCACACTTGTTGGCAATATGATGAAGAGTTTTGTCCTTGATGGCAACCCACTGAATGAAGATGAAGACATGAGACTGTTGACATGTGTTGTCCTTGATGGAAATCCACCTGATGAAGTTATTCTTGACCTGATGGGCTTGGTAAATGATGTAAATATGATATGAAATGATGTTTGTTAGCAATATGATGCTGAGTGTTGTCCTTGAATGGAAACTTACTTGATGAAGTTGTGCTTGATAGAATATGTCTTGATGAACTAAATCTGATGTATCTACAGTGGGTACAGAATGTAATAATGGAAGAATTGTCAGTATGTGTCAAAGCATGATGAAAAAGAGTATGTCTCAAGGCATACGCGGATCTGTCTAGGAGAAGTCACGTATGCACGCGGGAAACAACGTGCCAAGTCGCGTATGGGCAAAAGCGCTCATAAAGTGCAAAACCAGGGGTAACCACCATGGTATTGACCCATTGTATTGGGTAATGATTCGTCTAAATGACCTCGTCCAGGAATACCATCGGAAGTAATGTAGTTTTGGGCTCATGGTATTGTTTTGGCTCATGGTATTGAAAAAGGGTAAACCTATATAAGGAGAAGAAATTCATTGTGAAAATCATAGGTGTGGGTGCAAGATGTCTGAGCTTGAATGAATACTTCTCTCTGAAGTATATCTGAATGGAAAGGGTTACATTTGAATGATAAATCTGATTGTATGATGCACCAATGATGAAGAAGGGGATCTAGATCTGAAATGTACTTGTATTTGCTAGATCTGTTTAGGGGATGATTAGATCTGAGAAGAGGCGAACATCTGTCTGAAGTAAAGGGTAAAATCTGAGTAATGTATCGGTTTTGAAGAATTGCATTGACCTAAAATGTCTGAAGAACCATACGCTAGTTCACCGCAGAATAAGCGCGTATATACGCGGCTTTGCTGAAGAGAAAGCGTGTATGCGCAGTGAAATCAGCTCTGTAATTTGTACAGAAGTATACGCGAGTTGATGTGATTGGAAGCGCGTATATACGTGACATCAGTGAAAGGAAAGCGCGTATGCAAACTAGGGTTTGCTGAAGCAAGGGGTATGAAATGTCTGATCTGTTCTGTTGTGTTACTGCTATCTGTGAATGATGTATTCTACAGTTCTGGGTTGTATGAATTGATAAGTTTTAGTTTGATGTATGATTGAGCTTAAATGTATGGAGTGGGTCCAGTCTAAAAATATGATGAAACGTGGTTTGCAAGTGGTGTCATAAAGGAAGCTTTGGATCCAGTGTGAAAATTGATGAAACGTGGTCCATAGAGGTGCTGAGGGTTGTAGCCTTTAGTCAGGGGGTTGTAGCTCCCTTCCAGGTGAGGCTGGTAAACGAGAGCAGGGGGTCATAGCTCCCTCTCGGGTGAGAGGCCGGTAAACGATCTGTGGGGCGAGCCTCATCTGTAGAGAGGCCGAGAACGAGTGTGTGGGTGCCTGCGTGCTGGTAGAGTCCGCACTAGCACATATGTTGTAAGATGTTTTCTCTATAATAAAATATTGAAGGCTGAGCAACTGCAGCGGTGGTTTTCTCCCGACTTGGGTTTCCACCTAAAAAATCCTGGTCTTCATGTGTGATGCTTATGTGTGATGGTTTATTTTGTTCTTACTACACATGTTTAATGTTTGTAGAACATTTAATGAATGAATGATGGAATGATATAAGTGAAGAATTAATGGCATAATTAGATCTCTGTGTATATGCGAGTTTTATGAAGGATATCCGCGTACATATGCTATTTTCCTTCAAGCAAAGTATCGTATGGGTTTTAGAGCATGAAAAAGTAAAAAGTTTTAGTTTGCCCAAAATACTGATTCACCCCCCCCCTCTCAGTATTTTTCCCAACAATTGGTATCGGAGCAGGTCCTTCTGCAGAAGCTTGATCGCTTGAAGGAGATCTGTCGCAATGGGAAGTCATGAAGGAGTAATGTCTATAAAGCCACCGCTATTCAATGGAAGCAATCTGATATTCTGGAAGGTACGAACAAAAGCATATCTGCAAAGTCTTGGTGCAGATGTATGGGCAATCGTGGAAGAAGGTTATCAATACCCGGCAAGTATTCCTACCGATGCAGTAGAAAGGAAGAAGTATGAAATCAATGCCAAAGCGGTAAATGTCTTATTGGGAAGCATGTATGAACCAGAATTTTCTAAAGTGATGCAGCTACATTCAACAAAATAAATATGGGACAAAATCATTCTATGCTATGAAGGAGACACAAAGGTAAAAAGTGCAAAACTCCAAACTCTTAGAATTGAATATGAAAATTTGAAGATGCATAGTGATGAGAGCATTGCCCATTTCTTCTTACGTCTGGATGATATTGTAAATCGAATGAGAAATTTGGGTGAAACCATAACTGATACTACTTTGGTGGAAAAAGTCTTAAGATCCTTGACTTCAAAATTTGATTCTAAAGTTTCAGCTATTGAAGAAAGGCAAGATCTGTAAACTCTTACTATTGTTCAATTACATGGTATTCTGAATGATTTTGAAATGAGACAAGGAGGTCCGTCTCAAATCAAAGACGCTGCTTTTAAGGTATCTGCAAGAGGAAAAGAAAAGGAAGTTGTCAAAGAATCCAACTATATATCTGAAGAAGAAGAAGCGAATTTTGTGAGAAAGCTCCAACTAGGTACTGGAAGATTCAAAGGTAAGCTTCCCTTCAAATGTTTTGAGTGTGGAAAAGTTGGTCACTATGCTGCTAAATGTCCTTATAGAGAAAAACGTGGTAAAGGGAAACAATTTGAAAAGAGGAAGAGTTATTATGCAAATGAAGATGACGATGAAGTGTCTAGTGAAGATGAAGAAGATTCTGACCATGATATTAAACTGTTCATGGCAAAAGAATCTAGAGAAGAAAAGGATACTTTTGTGGATGCTCTGGAAGACAATGATATTTTTGAAGAAAACAATCAACTCAAAGTAAGCCTAGAAGAAAAGAACATAATCATAGAGACTCTTGAAAATCAGCTTGAAGCAAAGAAAAAACGCATTGAGGAATTGGAGTGTGAAGTAGTAAGTCTAAGGAAAGATAATGAGAAAGGAAAAACTCTCAATCTTAGATTTGCTAAAAGTTCAGAAACCTTAGATGACATTATCAATGTTCAACGTTCTCCTCTCATAAAAACAGGTCTTGGATATATTGGAGAATCCTCTCAGGTTTCAGCACCAAACTATCTAAAGGCAGCAACTACTGGTTTACAATATTCTGCCTCTCAACAAGGAAGCAAGGATTCTTTACAGGTAAAGCAGGATCATCGCACTTCAAGGAACACTGACAGGAATAACTTTCAAAGGAGCTCCAACCAGCAGGTAAATCCAAATAGAAGATTTCGTGATTAAAAAAATGTCTATTTCAATGGACAATGTTTTACATGTCACAATTTTGGCCACAAAGCTGCTCAATGTGTTGCTTACAAAACCATCAGGACAAGAGAAGCAAGAAAGAAAAGGTTGGATACTGAACAAAAGAAGAATACCTATAACAGCTTTTCTCCTCTTCAAAATGAAGTTGAATGTACTTATTGCAATAACTTTGGTCATGAAGAATCTGAATGCAGGAGCAAAGTCCAGCCAAAACAACACTTTCCCTCAAGTTCCAAAGTATGGAAAAAAAGGAATTACAGGTTGAAAATTGTGGGATAGAATTATTTGCAGAAGGTGAAGAAAATCAATGGTACATTGATAGTGGATGCTCAAGACACATTACAAGTGACAAAAGCAAACTCCTTACATATAATGCTCTAGAAAAGGAAAAGAAAGTAACTTTTGGAAATGATTCTCCTGCTGTAATTAAAGGAAAAGGGTCCGTGTTTCTAAAAGAAAAGGTGAAGGCTAAGGATGTCATGTATGTGGATGGATTAAGGCATAATCTGTTGAGTGTAAGTCAAATGTGTGATCAAGGAACTGAATTTTTCTTTAGTTCAAAAGAATGTGTGGTTCGTGATCTTGATACAGGTAAAATTATTATAAAAGGGAAAAGAAATCCAAGCAACCTGTATGTACTAAACTGCAAAGATCAATGTTACTTGAGAAAGTCTTCAGAAAATTGGCTATGGCACAGAAGGATGGGGCATCTGAGCTTCTCTCAAATCAACAAAGCAAGCAGACTTCAAGCTGTTCATGATCTTCTGAATATTAATCTACCAGAAAGTATCATATGCAAATCTTGTCAATTCGGTAAGCAGACCAGAGTACGATTCAATGCCAAAGAAGGATCTTCAAGTAAGCCTCTTGAACTCATTCATACTGACATCTGTGGACCTATGAGGAAAAATTAACTACGTGGGGAAGAATACTATATCTTATTTATTGATGACTACTCTAGAATGTGTTGGATCGGGTTCATTAAACACAAAGATGAAGCATTTGAAAAATTTCAGATCTTCAAAGCATTGGTAGAAAATGAATTAGATCTAAAAATCAAGTGTCTTAGATCTGATCGAGGAGGAGAATATTCATCAAATGAATTCATTGAATTTTGTGAACAACATGGCATAAAAAGACAGTTCTCTGTAGCAGGCACTCCACAACAAAATGGCGTAGCAGAAAGAATGAATAGAAAAATTGTTCAAATGGCTAGAGCTATGCTTGATGATTCTGGAACTCCTGACATGTTCTGAAGTGAAGCAGCACATACAACAGCTAACATTCTCAACAAGGCTCATGTTCGGGTAAATAGTGACAAAAATCCATATGAACTCTGGTATGGTAATTCTCCCACTGTGAAGCATTTTAGAGTTTTTGGAAGTAAATGCTTTATCAAAAATAATGATGAAAAGCTTGGCAAGTTTGAACCTAGATCAGATGAAGGGATATTTCTTGGTTACTCATCCTCAAGCAAAGCATACACATGTTACAATAAAAGGCTTCGAAAGATTGTTGAATGTATTGATGTTGTTATTGATGAGTCTCCTGCAGCTCCTAAAGAAGAAAAACAAACAACAAAAGAAGATGATGGTGACTTATGGCCTTTTACATCAAATAGAAATGATGTAAACAGTGGATCCAATGAATAATCTGAAAATGATCTATCTGAAAAAGCTCCATCCATATATGTTCAAAAGAATCATCCTGAATCTCAAATTTTGGGAGACAAGGAATCGGGTGTACGAACGAGGAGAACTCTGGTAGGATCTTCTAGTCATCTGGCACTTCTATCCACAATTGAACCACACAATGTCAATCAAGCTAGCAAAGATGAATTTTGGAAGAAAGCCATGGATGAAGAGCTCGATCAAATTGAAAAGAATGACACTTGGGAATTGGTACCAAGACCACATGATAAAAATGTCATTGGAACTAAATGGATTTTCAAGACCAAGTTAAATGAGAATGGGGATGTTGTAAGAAACAAAGCTAGACTGGTTTGCAAAGGGTATACTCAACAAGAAGGTATAGACTTTGAAGAAACTTTTGCTCCTGTAGCTAGAATTGAAGCCATAAGAATGTTTCTTGCCTTTTCAAGTTATCATCAAATCAAAGTTTATCAAATGGATGTTAAATCTGCTTTTCTTAATGGTGATCTAGAAGAAGAAGTATATATAGAACAACCGGAAGGATTCATTTTGGGAAATGATGAAAATCTTGTTTGTAGACTTAAAAAGGCTCTATATGGTCTCAAACAAGCTCCAAGGGCATGGTATTATCGTCTTGACAAATATCTTCATCAACAAGGATTTCAAAAGGGTCTGCTGATAGCAACTTATACACAAAAATTGAAAATGATAAACTATTGATTGTGGTAGTATATGTTGATGATATCATTTTTGGGAGTAACGAAGAATCTATGAGTCAAAAATTTGCTTCTGTCATGCAGCAAGAATTTGAAATGTCCTTACTTGGGGAACTAACATTCTTTCTTGGCTTACAAGTGCATCAAACGGCAGATGGTATATTCCTATCACAAGAAAAATATCTTAAGCAAATTCTGAAGAAGTATGGCATGAAAGAATGCAAACCTGTAAGTACACCAATGATAACCGGATGCAATCTCAGTTCTCATGATGATTCTCCCACGGTGAATCAACCGGAATACAGATCAATGATAGGAAGTCTACTTTATCTCACTGGGACTAGACCAGACATTATGCATGCAGTTGGGATTGTTGGACGATTCCAAGCTAATCCAAAAGAGTCTCACCTTCAGGCTGTTAAAAGAATATTCAAGTATCTACAAGGAACTCAAGACTTTGGTGTATGGTATCCAAAGAATGTTGATCTTACTCTTCATGCTTACACTGATGCAGATTGGGCTGGAAGTGTTGATGATCGAAAAAGCACTAGTGGTGGTGCATTCTATATGGGACCCCGGTTAGTATCTTGGTTCAGCAAGAAGAAAAATTCTATTGCCCTATCTACATCAAAAGCAGAATATGTGGCTGCCGCATCTTGTTGCACTCAACTCCTTTGGATGATGCAAACCTTACAAGATTTTCAAATCAAATGTACACCTCCTATCCCCATTAAGAATACAAGTGCCATCAGTATTTCAAAGAATCCTGTTATGCATTCGAAGACCAAGCACATTCCCATCAAGTATCACTTCTTACGTGAACAAGTGCTTGAGCAAAAGGTAAAGTTGGAGTATGTTCCCTCCAAAGAACAAGTTGCTGATATCTTTACCAAACCTCTGCCCAGGGAAGCGTTCGAGTATCTAACACAGAAGCTGGGAGTGTTCTCTCGCTACCAAAAGAATGTAAATTCGCATAAATTTAGAAGATGGCATTGGATACGCGGGATTTCAAAATACAAATACAGATATACGTATTCTATGTACGTAAAACCATTGGTGTCCTGAGCTGTCGACAATTTTCTCGTTTGAGTCGCCTCTTCTCAAAGATAGTCATAGCAAGCTTTATATCTCCGGGACATCGTTTGGTATCTCTAGTGGTGTTCCAGTTCTCATAATTCTATTTCTAAATGTTTTGATAAAGATGCCTTGATGATTTGTTGGTAAAAGTGTTCAGGATGCACAAACTAAGGGGGAGCCTTAGTCATATGGAAAGGTTGCTTGGATGCACAGATTCAGGGGGAGCATTAGCGTTGCTGAGTATAATGCATTGTTGGCATTATGATGGTTCTGAAATATGTTCTCTTTCTTGAGGACTTTCTGGTGTTGGTTATGAAAAGTCATATTTATATTTTGATGAAAAGGTCATGTTGGGACCCATGATGTAAAATTGTAAATTTCAGTCATGTAAGGACTTGTCAAAATTTGTAAACCCACTTGGTTGGGTACTTGAGTCTTATATGTAAATCCACTTGGATGGATCTTTGATGTAAGTATGAGTCATTGGTGATAGGAATTTCATAGAGTCATTGGAAAATATGTTTGAAGATTCAGCATGAACTTAGGGGGAGCTTGGTCACTTCGGTATATATCAGATCTGCAGAACGCTTCTTCCACATGTGGAGAAAAGGGGGAGAGTATGTTGGTTTTGATCCACCCTTTGCCCTTGATGTCAAAAGGGGAGAGTGACATGGTGTTTGAATGAAGAGAAAGAATGGTGTCAAAAATGGGGAATGTGACATGGTGTCCTTGTATTCTTAATGTACCTATCTGTTGTGGTAACCAAACACCATCGTGGTTGCCATCAAGTCCAAAGGGGGAGATTGTTGGCAATATGATGCAGAGTGTTGTCCTTGATGGCAACCCACTGAATGAAGATGAAGACATGAGCGTGTTGGCATGTGTTGTCCTTGATGGCAATCCAACTGATGAAGTTATTCTTGACTTGATGGACTTGGTAAATGATGTAAATCTGATGTGAAATGATGTTTGTTAGCAATATGATGCTGAGTGTTGTCATTGAATGGCAACCCACTTAATGAAGAAGATGGCAACTTACTTGATGAAGTTGTGCTTGATAGAATATGTTCTTGATGAAGTAAATCTGATGTATCTACAGAGAGTATAGAAGGTAATGAAGAAAGGAATTCAATATGTGCTAGATCCATGATGAAAAGAGTATGTTTCAAGGAATACGCGGATTTGTCTAGGAGAAGTCGCGTATGCACGCGGTTAAGTACATGCCAAGTCGCGTATGGGAAAAAGCGCTCAAAAAGTGCAAAACTAGGGGTAACCACCATGGTATTGACCCATTGTATTGGGTAATGATTCGTCTAAATGACCCCGTCCAGGAATACCATCGGAAGTAATGTGGTTTTGGCTCATGGTATTGAAAAAGGGTAAACCTATATAAAGAGAAGAAATTCATTGTGAAAATCATGGGTGTGGGTGCAAGATGTCTGAGCTTGAATGAATACTTCTCTCTGAAGTATATCTGAATGGAAAGGGTTACAGTTGAATGATAGATCTGATTGCATGATGCACCAATGATGAAGAAGGGTATCTAGATCTGAAATGTACTTGTATTTGCTAGATCTGTTTAGGGGATGATTAGATATGAGAAGAGGCGAACATCTGTCTGAAGTAAAGGGTAAAATCTGAGTAATGTATCTGTTCTGAAGAATTGCATTGACCTAAGATGTCTGAAGAACCATATGCTAGTTTGCCGCAGAATAAGCGTGTATATACGCGGCTTTGCTGAAGAGAAAGCGCGTATGCGCAGTGAAATCAGCTCTGTAATTTGTACATAAGTATACGTGAGTTGATGTGATTGGAAGCGCGTATATACACAGCATCCGTGAAAGGAAAGCGCGTATGAAAACTAGGGTTTGCTGAAGCAAGGGGTATGAAATGTCTGATCTGTTCTGCTGTGTTACTGCTATCTGTGAATGATGTATTCTACAGTTCTGGGTTGTCTGAATTGATAAGTTTTAGTTTGATGTATGATTGAGCTTAAATGTATGGAGTGGGTCCAGTCTGAAAATATGATGAAACGTGGTCTGCAAGTGGTGTCCTAAAGGAAGCTTTGGATCCAGTGTGAAAATTGATGAAACATGGTCCATAGAGGTGCTGAGGGTTGTAGCCTTCAATCAGGGGGTTGTAGCTCCCTTCCAGGTGAGGCTGGTAAACGAGATCAGGGGGTCGTAGCTCCCTTCCAGGAGAGGCTGGTAAACGAGTCAGGGGGTTGGAGCTCCCTTCCAGGAGAGGCTGGTAAACGAGCACAGGTGGGTGCCTGCGTGCTGGTAGGAGTCCGCACCAGCACATATGTTGTAAGATGTTTTCTCTATAATAAAATATTGAAGGCTGAGCAACTGCAGCGGTGGTTTTCTCCTGACTTGGGTTTCCACCTAAAAATCCTGGTGTTCATGTGTGATGCTTATGTGTGATGGTTTATTCTGTTCTTACTGCACATGTTTAATGTTTGTAGAACATTTAATGAATGAATGATGGAATGATATAAGTGAAGAATTAATGGCATAATTAGATCTCTGTGTATACGCGAGTTTTATGAAGGATATCCGCGTACATAAGCTAGTTGGCTTCAGCAAAGTAGCGTATGGGTTTTAGAGCATGAAAAAGTAAAAAGTTTTAGTTTGCCCTAAATACTGATTCACCCCCCCCCCCCCTCTCAGTATTTTTCCCAACAACACTAATTTAGTTTTTAACAATTAAATATACAAGTATACATAAAATTAGAAGAGATGTGTATTAATGCAGAATAAAGACTTGAACATAGGGAAGTGGTCCGTTTTCACAATTAACATTTTTTAATCTGGAAGAACATAATAAAATAAAATTAAACAAATCAAATAATTCCATCTAGTTATATGAAATTAAAAATTTACAAGGTGCAAGGGACATAAATCTTCCACCACGCATGCTAGTATCTTAAGGTCCATTCTTCATGTTACAATATCACTTGTGATATTTTCTTTCTCTTGTAATTGTCTAAGAATTTATTTCGATATCTCTATATCAACATCTATTAATCTTCTGTTTTTTTAATTATTTTAGTTTAGAGAGATTTTTTGACTATTTTCTTAAATTTTCTTAACAATATAGAAAATTTTAAAAATTATAAAATTCAATAAAAAACAAGAATTTTTTTAAAAATTATTTTAGTTTAGAGAGATTTTTCTGACTATTTACTTAAATTTTCTTAACAACATCGAAAACAAAAAAATTATAAAATTCAATTAAAAAACATAAAAAGAAAATGAAAAAAAATAGAAAGACTATTTAAAAAATATTAATATGCTTCATTTTAACAATCTATACCACCATTTTGTCAAAACAAAGAACTATAAAAATGAATAAAGAAAAGAAAGACTATTTAAAATTCATACAATGTGTAGAATCTTCCTTTTATTCTAAGATATAGCATTCTCTTCATTAATCCTTTATCACCGAAATTAAAAGTGCGCTCTAGCTATCCCATTTGTCACTGAATTATTGTCACTGAATTAAGAGTTCAGAGCGCATTATTTGTTTCCCTCTTTTAAACAAAGTGATCTTAATTTTTCTTTTTGCTTTTATTTTTCCCTCCAAGCATTTAATAATTTGGTGGGAGTTTAACATTATTAATTTGGTGGAGTTTAAAATTCCATGGTTTCAAATTTTATTTGGACTCTTGTAGGACAAGATGGTAAATTAATCATCACAGACTCCAAACCGTAAGGTATTCATCTCAAATGAATCCCAAATGCTAAATGCATTTTCTCGATTTTAATTAATCCCAAACCCTGAATGCGACTAGATTTCAATTAATCCAAAGGTTGAATACATTTGTTAGATTTGGAATAGAGTATTTAATAAAGGCACTAATGGCACAATTTCCTTCATTTATAGTGGTTCGAATCTCACATTGAAGGGAAGGGCAGCTTGAGTATTTAGTGGAAGCCACCCATCTTTTTTATTGTTGGACGAGATTAACTTGCTTTCTTGTTGCGTACTAGTGGTTCGGTTGTGCATGGTACTTGGAATATCTCAGACACAGTTACAATAAAGACATATTCTCTCCTAGCTAAGTGTGAGGCTGGATATTTTACTCAACCGAAGCCTGAATCTCTACCTTTTGCTGGCCGTGGGTTCTGAAGTTTAGAGTAATGGGTGACCAGTCACTCTTATACACTTTATCATTGCGGTAGATTCATTTTGGGCTGCGTGCTACCCCAAAGACCAGTTCTGCATGGGATTCCAAGGCTATAATTAAGGTTGTTCCTATGTATTCATTATTGGACAATGTATATTATAAACTAGTGCTGGAACGTTGCTTAAGGAGAACCATTATTGAAGTTTATACACTCGCCAAATCTATGCCACTAAAGATTAGGTTCTAAACTTCTGTTTTTTCACTATACACTCAAATTTTAAATGTGAAAATATTGCTTGTAGGTTATATTGTTATGTCAAAGCAGTGTTTTAACTTTTGAGTTGTCATAAGGGATATATATGTGTTTAGAAGAAGTTTGTGGCATATGTAAGGCATTGAATGCATTACCCAGAAACAAAAAAAAATAAAAATATCATGAGCACCTACAGCAGAGTGTAAATGAAATGTTTGAAGAAATTCACAACTGAAAACTCACATCAAAACTCAATTTTTTTAAGGAAAACTTGAAGTGTTACAATTTGGTATCTTACAATAGAAAATGGTAATTTAATAAATTCATAAAATCTAAGCAAAGTTAACTCTCTCATAATATAGATTTTAGATTTCAATATATTTTGATTAGATCTATACTGTCCAATGGAATATTCGCAGTTTACGGATCACTTGTACCAAATCAAGAAGGTTGCAATGTATTATTTCAATTCTTTAATACATGTAATATATCATTTAAATATTGTGATAGGATTCTCGCATAGCTATTATTTTTTCCATAGTATATTTCATTACATTTTTCTAATAAAACAGATCAAGGACCATTGTAGACACTAAAAATATATATGATCAAATAACAAGGTATATTTTAACTAACAAGGTTCTAATGTTGGGAAAAGAGACAAGGACGAATTTTGGTCACTTGGCACGATTTCCTCCATTTACAGTAGTTCAAATATCACATTGAAGGGCAGCTTGAGTACTTAGTGGAAGCCACCCATCTTTCTTGTTTTTGGACGAGATTAACTTGATTTCTGGGCTATGTACTAGTGGCTGGGTTGTGCATGGTACTTGGAGGAGCTTAGACACAGTTACAACCAAGAAATATTCTCTCCTAGTTGAGTGTACCTTTCCTTTCTTCACACCACAAAACTTACCTTTCTTCACTTCTAGACTGATGTGCCTGCTGTCTTCTTTGCTGCCTAGTTAGGGCTTCCTAACAGTCCTTTTTAGGCTCCTCCAAACAGCTCCTAAGGCCTCCTATAACTGCTCATTAACCGATCCAACACTCATCATCATCCAAAACCTCAAGATCCCAAACCTCCATAGGGCTGTTCCCTATGAGGCTAGACTCCCTTTGAGCCTACATGATCTCCACTGGCTTAGTCCTGTAAGCACTCATTTTCCTGGATAAAATACCACTCGTGCAAATCCCACCAATATCTAACTTGAAACACCATGATCCGATGAAGACTTTAGCATGCCAACCTGTAGTCCATCACATGAAGCCATCTCGATCATCCTGATCTCGTCCATGCCAAAGAAACCCTTGAGATGTCCCAACCAACCATGGCACATCAAAAAAAGTCCATGATCAATAATCTGCTTTACAAAAAACTGTTGTTCACTAGGCACGCCACCAATCCACCAGAACTTTGAGCCCCTCTCGCCATGTAACCTATCAAAACCACATCTCCATGTCTTCAGCTGAACCCTCTGCTCCATGATTTAGACACCCACAGTTGCTTAACTATGAAAAATCTGGTTCACTAACTTCCAAAGTAGCTCAGAAACGATCTGATACCATGTTGAATTTCCATGATCTTGGGTCTAAGATAGAGTATTAAAATCTTTGACACTCCAAACCAAGAATCTCAACAAAACTACTTTGCACTGCAGAATATAAACAAAAGTAAATCACATATGCACAGAATATAGACAACTTTTCAAATTTTCAACCCAACTTCGTTATATTAACAACATATAATACAATATTCTAAGGCTCCTGTATCAGGGATAATTGCCCTCATACATCCACTAGTACAAGATAAAAACAAGATACTCTAATCATTAGGGTGTAGTGAAATCTCTCAGCCATCTCGGTCATACCTTGTACCTGCCCGGTCCTTCAGCTCCCGATCTGTAGCTCCTACCTTTATCAATGCTCCAAGTCCATTTGGCCACTGAATATCAGCTATCCAATCTGCTCTCTAGTTGTGCCTCAGTCCATAAAGGTGAAAACACATTGAGACTCCTATCAAATTGTTCACAACTTCACTTGTGAACAACTCTCAATCTGCCCACTGCTGCCCCTCAACTACTTAAGGAAATCAACCCACTATGGTCTTCTTGTGCTGCAACAATGAAGACCAACATAAGGCATGAAGGGCTTCCACCTATCACTACAAGATGTCCATCTCCCACAGTGAACACGGGCTAGGAGGACTACCCATTCTCTGCTGTAGAAATCCTTTTCCACACACAAGTCTTAGGATCCATGATCATGCTCCTAGTTGGCCAAAACCTTGAGCTCCACAATTGCTAGGTTTGCAGTCACCTTTGTCCATCAAGGTGCTGCACTTCAACTCCAACATGGACACTACCATGTTTCCCTCAAGATGACCATAAGTGCCCAATCGTGTCCACACTTGGTCCTCTCTCATGATGGCCTCCAACAGTCCATGAGAGACCAAGTGCACGATGTATCATTTTCACCTAGTTAGGGCATCCCCACACCTAGGAGACCCTTACACATGGCTGCCCACAAACTTCATCAAACCACCCTTTGCCCTACAATAGAGGAGCTATTTTGAAAATCTAGGCACCTCAATGTGTCCTCGCCTAGGACACCATCAAACCATCATACAAGGGTCCATCTGCAACATACATTGTTGTTGTCCTATTGCCTTATGATCTAATGTGCATGCTATCACCTTGGCTACTTGGTAGGCCTCCCAAAAATTTATATGGGCTCCTCCAAACAACTCCTAAGGCCTCCTCAAGCTTCCCATCAAATTGATCCACACAATAGTCATCACTTTGACCCAATACTTGACAAATTATCACTCCAAGTTTGCTGCCCAATCACTGTGGAAACCATCACTGGTTTGGGGCATCTAAACATGGGATCTTCCCCCTCCTCATTGACTTCCACATGCCCCCTATCATGATTTAAAACCGATCCACAAGCTCCAACATCTACAAGAATGCACTGAAACACATACCTTAAGCTCATTGTTTTGAGGTCTCCTTCATTGCTGCAATATAGGATTGGTTAGGGCATCAAACATTACCTTCTTCTAGCCTTCAATTCTTCCCAGAATTTCTCTAGATGAAAGTGGCTACCCTTGGAAATACCATCCTCCTCAATGCTGCTATCCTGGGCATGAACCTGTTGGACATTGGTTCAACGCTCCCCATGTTTTTCGCGACATGGACTAACTGCCTCTCGTGGATCCTAATTCTGGCGATTGTAGCAGAGAATAATGCCTACGGGTTTTGTTCTAATGGAAATCGTGATTCCAACAATTGGTATCAAAGCGATAGGTCTCGAGTTTGAAACTCACTCGGCTCGTGTTAGGGGGGAGATTGTTGGACATTGGTTCAACACTCCCCATGTGTTTCGCGACATGGAATAACCGCCTCTCATGGATCCTAAATTTGGTGATCATAGCAGAGACTAATGCTTGCGGGTTTTGGTCTAATGGAAATCTTGATTCCAACAGAACCAACCCTAACACTTCCCTACACATCTTTGTTTAGGGTGGTTTAGGCCTGCGACCTTCCCACAACAACCATCTAGGGATACAGTTGTCACTTCCAAGGGTCTAAACACCCTAACATACCCAAAAAACATACATAAATGCTCTCTTCTGCCTCGACCCTCTAGCATAGCAAAATTAACTTCATAACAGTCACCAAGAGTGCCCTGAACTACCCTCTTCTCCATGTTGTCAGCCCTCTTATGCCTGTGGCCCAAAACATAAGTTTTCTTCTCCTCCACGAGCTATCTTCTCGTAATGTGTTGAACACAATGGATGCCTTAAACACAAGTTATAACCCTCATTTTATAGACATAATGAGGGGATTCAATGAATTATGAAGAGACGCACCTATTGCAGTTATTTACGTAAAGCCAACATGACTTGACAACCAATAATTAACTTGTCAACTTCAAAAATTAATTTCTTTCTAACAAAAACTCAGAATCAGATGATTCTCATTGCATTTGAATCATCTCACCAAGCACTATCATCCTCATCTATCACCTATGTCACACGATTCGGGTTCGAATTTGTGTTCGACAACGATTAAGTTCGATTCAAATTCTATTTTTTCATTGAGGTTCACATGAGGTTCGACCATATATATATATATATATATATATATATATATATATATATATATATATAGATAATAAATCAAAATAAATCAATAAATTTATATGAATAGAAATGAGAATGCATGAGTCACAATTCACAACCACTATTCACTTCACAATCTGGGAGGCGGGGACAAGCAGCATCTAGAAATTGAATTCAGGAAATTGCAGAGAATACAACACTGAGCACAATAGAGAGAGTACACTGAGGATGAAGTTGGTTTGTGAAAATATATTGACAACCATGGTAAATAAAGACAAACTAGTGGCCACTATGGAAAATTAATTGGCGGGAAGAAGAACAAGAGAAAACCATGTGCTACCCATGGTTTTTCTCATAAACCTTAAAACAACTCACAAAAACTGCCCAAACTCTAACCTCAAACCCCAATATTTTTTTTTTTTTAAATTATAAAACTTGGCTTCAGGTCCATCTTTAGGTTCACCTTCGGGTTTGAATTTGTTCAAATTCGGCGAACCCTGTGACATAGTCTATCACATGTTTTGGCCCAAATCAAAATGGGTGCAAAACCCCCAAGCTTGGATCTCAAGCCCATAAGGCCATTTGTGGCACTTTGACCTCCAATCCTTGAACACTAGGGCTTGGAGTACCTCCTAAGCTACACAAAAATCAACACTCATAACACGTAAAGTTGTTCCCTATATTCAAGTTGTTCTCCACCATGTGCATTATGCAATCACAATCTTCCCAAATAACCAAAGTGATCAAGAAACAAAGGTTGGGAATTTCTCAAAAAGTTTATCAAAATGTGGTGAGGGTTTTAAGGTGATGGATTTATAGCCACCATATCTCCTAGCAATATTTGTCCAAGTTTCTATTATGACCATAATTTTAAAATTCTACTACAATTTTGCATTTATTGGCACTAATTTGGCAACAATTTGGTTACTTGTCAAAAGGTATATGCTCAAGAGCTAGGATGCCCCTCCAATAAATTTATCACACTCCTCCATAAGTGGATCTCATAGATAAGTGGGCAAGCAATGGTCAAATAGATTTTATGACAACTCTTCAAAGGGTGACCTAAATGTGTGTGCCGATAAGATGTGGGGGCATTCCTCAAATCATGCCAACCAATCCCATATGTAGTGGATCTACGTAGATAGAACTGTAAAGCAAGAAATTATTGTAGTCTATATCATGGCATCACATAATATGCTTACAATCCTTCAATATGAACAAGGGTGTTTACCCAATAAATATCAAACCCTGCTAGAGCATATTCAATCACCCCAAGAACAATTTCAATTCAAGTAATAGCAGGGGGAGAATGCTAGAGTGTTTTACACCATCATGAAGCTATTGAAATGATTATGTGAAAACGATCGGCTTAGGCCAAAAATAAAAATGCAAGGGGATTTCATCAAGTGAGTCATACAACAACATGTATCATTAACCATCTAATGATCACATGGGATTCACAACTCATTCGGATAGTATGAAAGGAAAACAATCATCATCAAGGCAACCCAAACATCAACATCCTCAAGCCATCTATGCTTACTTCATCAATAACCTCATAAAATGCAATGACAACTATCGGGACATCTAAAGGTCAACCTGTAAACCTCCATTTGTGATGGAAATGACAAGAGTAGTGAAAATATTCAGAAGTGTAGGTCTCCTATAACATGAGAGGTAACAAGCCTCCTATATCATAAAAGGTAACAAATCAGAGAGCCAAAATTCTCCAAGTGCAGCCTGCTTGGATGTGGTCTTCTACTAGATTAATTCTCATGCCATATGATGGGTAACAAGGTCCACCAATCATGCATTTATTTATCAGTTGGGGATGTCCGCCAACCTGGGAGGATATGTTTTCATTTTCCTACCAAATATGTGAGATGTGCACCCACACATGGGGATACCTACCCTGACCATTACTCATACATACATCAGAAATGACATGTGACAATTTCTGTAAGAGTATAAGACTCAAGTATTCATACATAACTGTGTTATCTGAAATTCTTTTATGATTTTATGTGTTCTATTTCTGTCACTGATAAATGATATAGTCCATTCTCATGTATGCATGAGATTTTTTTTTATCCTCATCTCTTTTATCTTATATGGGACCTAGTTGCATTAAGGATGTGTCCCACCCCTAACGGATGCATCCACTGATGGATCATCAGTGGATCTATGCTAATTTTCAACCCACCCTGAATGGATCCAGCCACCATCATATCCAAAATGACAGTGGGTTGGCTTAGACTTTGATGTTTCATTTTCCATGAGGTACAAGGAAAATATTGGTGACATATCTTTTTCCTTTGGGATGTTACCCACAACCCAGATAATTGGTGCTGTAAATGCTCCTGAAGATGGGAAGATTTCCCTCAACTGTCTTAGGAATGTCTAGTTTCCACTTGTCAAAACTAGTTCCTCTTAAGTGTGCTTGATGAAAAGTGAAAACAAATCTAGCATTCCCTTGGGTGCGCTAGCATGGGATACAGAGGAAGGAAAGCAAGTAGTGGTGTTACTATTAGAGCTATCAGTAAATAAAAAATATTGGCAACAAGATATGGATTTCAATACTGAATTCTTCTACTAGTCACCATGTTTAATAATGAAGACCCATTTTCTAGAGTCACCTTGCTTAATAGTAAATACCCCTACTATATTAGATGATAATCAAAATATTTTCCAAATTGCAGAAGCTAATCATTTCAAGTCACTTTCCTAATATTTGTCTAAAGGCAATATATGTTCTTTCTAAAGAAATTCTTAAAAACCTTCAACAAAGTCTCAGGTTATTTCAACATTTTGTGATATCCTAGGTATATATGAGTTGTTACTTAAGCACACTTACTACTTTGGTGAGCTATTTTTTAAGCAAGTTTTCTTAGCACATTATCATTTATATTGATTTGATGGAAGCCATTGTATTTTAGTTTATCCCAATGGAGTTGCCTAAATTCCTTAAGCTTATCCAACAAATATTTTAGCACTTCACATGCTATTGGAAAGTGAAGTCATTTGATTAACTGTTGATTCCTTTGTCTTTCTCATTTGTGTTGATTCCTTAGACTTTAGCGTTTCCCTGTCCATGAGGTAAAAGGAAACTATTGGGGACATCTCTCTTTATTTTGGGATGTTACCCGCATCCTAGAAAATTGGTGATGTAAATGCTCCTGAAGATGGGTAGATGTCCCTTAACTGTCTTAGGAATGTCTAGTTGCCACCTGTCAAAATTGGTTCCTCTTAAGTGCACTTGATGAAAAGTGAAAAAAAATCTAGCATTCCCTTAGGTGCGCTAGCATGGGATACAGAGGAAGGAAAGCAAGTAGTGGTATTACTATTAGAGTTGTCCGTAAACAAAAAATATTGGTAACAAAATATAGAGTTCAAGACTGTATTCTTCTACTAGTCATGCTTAATAATTAAGACCCATTATCTAGAGTCACCTTGCTTAATAGTAAATACTCCATGTTGTGGAGGATTGTTGGGAATCTCACAATACTTTTTTAGATGACAATCAAAATATTGTCCAAATTACAGAAGCTAATAATTTGAAGTCACTTTCATAATATTTTTTTTAAGGCAATATATGTTCTTTATGAAGCAATTATTAAAAACATTCATTAAAGTCTCAAGTTATTACAACATTTTTTTATCTCCTAGGTGTATAGGAGTTGTTACTTAGGCACACTTACTACTTTCGTGAGATATTTGTTAAGCAAGTTTGCTTGCCACATTATCATTTATATTGAGATGTTGGAAGTTGTTGTATTTTAGTTTATCCCAATGGAGTTGCCTAAATTCCTTAAGCTTATCCAACAAATATTTTATCAATCTACATGCTATTGGAAAATGAAGTCACTTGCTTAGCAGTTGATTCCTTTGTCCTTCTCATTTGTGTGAATACAATTTTTTCGGTTTCTCATGATTAATCATTAACCTATAAATCTAACAAATTTGTATATGCCCATTACTTCAATAGTTTTAACAATAGTAGATGGTATTGGTTACATATTTTTTAGTTGTCATTTATCATTCATCTCATTTGATTGTACGTCTTTTGTAGGTTTTTGGCCACGTTTTTCTTGTAATAACATTTTGGACATTTTTTCCATCTGGTGCACTTTCTAGATGTTTCTCTAACACAAGAACCAGCTTAGAGGCACCAAAAGTTTCAGCATTTTGGGTAGCAGTTCTAGTAGGTTTTGAGGGAATTGAACCAGACAAATATGCTTGTTGGATATTAGGACGAGGCCATCACAAAAACCTCATCAAATGCAATCATTACTCTAGGGCCATCTTAAGGTCAACCTGTAAACCTCCCTTTCTGGTGGAAATGACAACAGTAGTGAAAATATTCACAAGTGTAGGCCTCATATAACATGAGAAGTAACAAGCCAGAAAGAAAAAATACTCCAAGTGAAGCCTGCTTGGGTGAGGTCTTCAACTGGATTAATTCTCATGCTATATGATGGGTAACAGGGCCCACCAATCATGCATTTATTTATTGGTTGGGGATTCCTACCATCCTAGGAGGATATGTTTTCATTCCCCTACCAAACATGTAATATGTGCACCCACACATGGGGACACCTACCCTGAAAGTTACTCATACATACATCCGAAATGACATGTGACAATTTTTGTAAGAGTAGAAGATTCAAGTCTTTATACATAACTATGTTAGACAAAATACTTTTATGATTTTATGTGTTCCTAACTTCTATTTATGTCACTAATAAATGATATAGTCCATTCTCATACATGCATGATCATTTTTTTATCCTTTTCCCTTTTATCTTGGATGGGACCTAATTGCGTTAAGGATATGTACCACCCCTAAGGGATGCTCATTGTCAGCCCACATTGAATGGATCTATGTCATCAATCAATGGACCTATGCTCATTGTCAGCCCACCCTAAATGGATTCGGCCACCATCATATGCAAAATGAAAGTGGGTTGGCTTAGACTTTAGTGTTTCCATGTCCATGAGGTACAAGGAAACTATTGGGGACATCTATTTTTCTGTTGGGATGTTACCCACATCCCAGAAAATTGGTGATGGTAATGCTCCTAAAGATGGGCAGATTTCCCTCAACTGTCTTAGGAATGTTTAGTTGCCACCTGTCAAAACTAGTTTCTCTTAAGTGCACTTGATGAAAAGTGAAAAAAATTCTAGCATTCCCTTGGGTGCGCTAGCATAGGATACAGAGGAGGGAAAGCAAGCAGTGGTGTAATTATTAGAGCTGTTAGTAAATAAAAAATATTGGGAACAAAATATAGAGTTCAAGAGTGAATTCTTCTACTAGTCATCATGATTAATAATGAAGACCCATTGTCTAGAGTCACCTTTCTTAATAGTAAAGACACCTACTTTATTATATGATAAAAAAAATACTGTCCAAATTGCAGAAGATAATCATTTCAAGTCACTTTCCTAATATTTGTCTAAAGAAATTCTTAAAAACCTTCAACAAAGTCTGAGGTTATTACATCATTTTGTGATCTCCTAGGTATATAGGAGTTGTTACTTCAGCACACTTACTACTTTGGTGAGCTATTTGTTAAGCAAGTTTTCTTGGCACATTATCATTTATATTGAAATGATAGAAGTCGTTGTATTAAGCAACCAACTTAGAGGCACCAAAAGTTGTCGCATTTTGGGTAGCAGTTTTGGTAGATTGTGAAGGAATTGAACCAGACAAAACATGGCTTTTAAACTAAAAACTGTTCAAATAAGACCTGTCCAATGGTGTCGTACTAGGCTGGCTTGTTGCAGTAAATACCATGATTCTAGTCCTTGGTGTGGTTATCAATTGAACCCTCGCTGAACCCTGGTTTCCTCTTGTTGTCTCTAGAATGGTCCTATTGCCCAACCGAGCTTCAGAGGGTGGGCTTCAGAGGGATACTCTTCAAAAATTGTAATATACTCATGTGATATTCTCCTAAGAAAACTTACTCCTAGATCAAGGCTTCAAATTTATTATTTGTCACTTTGTTGACACCCTAAAGAAAATGTCAGTTTCTACTTCTACTTTGGATTCAAAGACGACTCTTTCAGTTGATTCTCATGGATTTTCTCTCAACGCACCATCAAAAAAGAGAATGTGATTGTGTTGAAGTTTGATCCATTCTTCAATTTGCACAGAACCAATCCTCAAAGACATCCGGGGAGATCTGCACGTACCGGAAACAAGCTTGGTCTGGACAGATGACTTCAACTATCAGTTTCACCCTTAAAATCTGCTCTCTGGTCGTGAGTATATGTCATCCAAAATCAATACAGAAATCTCCTGCACACTTGGGTCGTCACATTATTCATTGTTATCCTTGTCACAGGCTAGATGGCCATCAAAATATAAGATCCATTACAATTTATTTAAATCGACAAGCCACCAAAATACACTGTTGTAACCATTAGAACTATGACCGCATAATCCACTGTTGAAATGTTACTTTCAACTGCACAGGTACTCCAGCCGCTTTCCATTTTTATCTCCAGGTTTTTTGTACTGTGGCCGCTTTCCAAAATGATGAACATTCAATTTTTCCCTTGAGAACCTTACAGTCCTTTCCATTTGAAAAACAATCTCTGTACATTTGATAACAGAGCGTTGTATAAAAGAAAAATAGAGTATTTTTTTATATAAAATAGAGTATTTGTGTTTGGGTTTTTTTTTTAACACGGGAAGATAGTTTAGTTTAAAGCAGTGGTCCCACAGATCACCACAGCGCAGGCAGACACGTGTAGGTGAAGGATTGGTTCGGGTTGTTTGTTTGGCCGGTTCGCAATGGTTCAAACTGGACCCGAAATATTTATGAGGTACAATGGATAAAGAGTTTTCGCATCACAAACTTGGCTTGCGTCAACAACTCAAATTCGGACGTGATATGATCTATAGGGCCGATTGCAATGTTCATCATGTGCACAAAATTCACCGTACCCCAAGCCAGAATTGTAACGCGATTTCTCTAGTTCATTTTGGTTAATGATTTTTGAAGTCCAGGGTAATGGTTTATTAAGTTAAAAGGTTTCGATATAAGTTTTATATCGCGCGACGGAGTTTTTTTATGTTTTATAATGTTTTTTTTATTTGTTTATCATGTGAATGAAAGGTTTCCTAATCTTTGAGTCATGCAATATTTTATATGCACATGCGCATTGTGAGGTGGGACCAAAAGGGAAATACATTTAGTTTAAGTTTATTTCTTTTGTTATAGTTTTATTTTTATTAAAAGGACTTTTGTTATATGCTTTGAAAAGGCCCGAGAGGCTATGTAATATAAAAATATATTGTATTGTTTATACATAGTGAATAGAATTGAAAAAGCACAGTAGTGCGGAAATTGTAATACATAGCAGTGTCTGAAAATAGAATAGAGTGTTTTTTTTTTGTGAGACAGAGTGAGCTTTTTTTGAGAGAAACAGAGAGTTGTTTTAGCACTGTGTTTTGAAGCAGTCTAAGTATTTTGTAATCCCTATGATTAGGAAGTATTGTAACATTTTTCTTTAATGAATAGAAGTTTTTCACAGTGTTGAAACTCTCCAGTAAGCAAAAATTTTATTAAATTTCTCTGTGGTAATAAGGAGAGTATTATTCTCTCCATATTGTTCTGGAATTCTCAGAAATTCCAACATGGTATCAAAGCTATTCCAGGCTCTTTGAAGGTTTCAAAGAAGATGAAGGAAGGATTTCTTGTTGCAACAGCTTCTCCAGTAGAGTGAAGATTCAGTCAAGAAGAATCCAAGGTATTTATCAAGACAATTTTATTTGTGTTACTGTTTACAAAATAGTGAGTTTATTTTAAATACACAGTCAAGTGTTTTGAAGCATAGTTAGAGTGTAAGAATGGCTGGAGCCAGCACTAGCATGAGTATTGGAAATACTCAGCTCCCACAATTTAATGGGAAAAACTATGACTATTGGGCAATAACCATGAGAACCCTGTTTGCCTTCCAAGAATTATGGGAACTTGTTGAGGATGGTTTTGAAGAACCAGTGGATGAAAATGAGTTTAATGATTTAACTCAGGTAGAGAAGGAACTGTTGAAGAGAAATAATAAGAAGGAATCTAGAGCCCTCTAATTTTTGTATCAAGCAGTGCATGAGAGTGTGTTTCCAAGGATAGTAGCAGCCAATAGATCCAAATAAGCATGGAAAACTCTCAAGACAGCCTATCAAGGCATGGAGAAAGTGAAGACATCAAAACTACAATTGCTGAGGAGAGATTTTGAGACTCTCTGCATGAAGGAGTCTGATAACATTAACTCATTCTTCACACATGTGATTGGAATGGTCACATAGATAAGGTCTCATGGAGAGATTCTTGAAGAAAGGAGGATTGTGGAGAAACTATTGAGGAGCCTACCCTCAAGGTTTGATGTGATTTTCACCACCATAGAAGAGACAAAGGATCTCACAAACTTTTCAGTTGATGAGCTACATGCATCACTGATGACACATGAGCAGAGATTGGGTAGAAATGAAAACTCATCTCTGGAGCATGCCTTTAAGACCTTGATGTCCTTTGGAAGAGGAAGAGGTCAAGGCAGATGAAACAAGAGAGGAAGAGGTAGAAGCCAAAATAGAGGTGGCAGAAACAGTCCAGCAAATTCTTAAGGAAGGGGCAGCAATCCAAATCAGAACCAAGGCCAAGGCAGCAACTAGCAAAGTGGTCAGTGACATGCTCAAGGACAAAGGTATGAAAAATCCAATGTCCAATGTCATTATTGTAAAAATATGGGCATTATGCAGATGAATGTAGGAAGAAGCAACATGATATGGCTAATAGAACAAATGCAAATTTCACTAGAGAAAATATCATCCAAGATAAATTGTTTTTAGCTTGTAATATGGCTGAGGAAAAGAGTGAAGATTTATGGTTTCTAGACTCCAGTTCCAGTAACCATATGACAGGAAACATAGCCATGTTTTCTATGTTAGATGAGAATGTGAAGTCACAAGTCACAATAGGAATAGATAGTAAAGTTTCTATTATGGGAAAGGAGAAGTAAATTTCTTAACAAGGAAAGGAGAAAAGAAATCCATAGCAGATGTTTATTATGTTCCTAGAATGAAATGTAACCTCTTAAGTATTGGACAGCTTGTTCTAAAGGGGTATAATGTTTTCTTTGAGGATGATGTATGCACCATCATGGATAAACCACCCAGCAAACAGTGTATTGCTAAAGTGAAGATGACAAGGAACAGGATGTTCCCTCTCAGGATGAGAACATATTTGAAAAATGGAGAAGAAATAGCAGTAGTGACACAAGAGGCTTTCCAAAGCAAACCAAAAATGAGAATTGGTTGTGGCACTTGAGATTTTGACATCTCAACTTTGGAGGTCTTAAATTTTTGAATAGAAAAGGAATGGTAAGAGTTTTACCATTGATTGAGAAACCAGACAACCTTTGTGAAGGTTGTATCTTGGTTAAACAACACAGAGAAAGTTTTCCATCCGAGAAAAGCATAAGGGCAAAGGCACCCTTGGAAATTGTCCACTCAGATTTATGTGGACCGATGCAAACTCCATCACTTGCAAGCAGCCACTATATGCTGACATTTATTGATGATTTTACTAGAAAAACTTGGGTTTACTTTTTGAAAAACAAAAGTGAAGTGTTTGAAAGATTTTGCAATTTCAAAGCACTTGTGGAGAACCAAAGTGGGTTGCACATCAAAGTTCTAAGAACTGATAGAGGAGGTGAGTATATCTCCAAATAATTTCTATGTTTTTTTAGAGAAAATGGAATTCATAAGCAATTTACAACTAGGTACACTCCGCAACAAAATGGAGTTGCCGAAAGGAAGAATAGGACAATCATGGATATGGTAAGGAGTATGTTAAAGGCAAATCATTTGCCTAATGATTATTGGGCTGAAGCTGTACATTGTCCAGCATACATTTTGAATAGGTGCCCAACAAAAGCAGTCACGAACAAAGTTCCGGAAGAGGCATGGAGTGGCACAAAGCAAGGTGGCACCCACATGAAAGTTTTTGGATGTGTGACCTATGCACACATTCCAGATCAGCTAAGGAAGAAGTTGGATAGCAAGGGGGAGAAATGTATTTTTATTGGATACAGTGAGGAATCCAAAGCTTACAAGTTGTACAACCCATCCACCAAGAAGTTTATTGTGAGCATAGATGTTCAGTTTATTGAGGAGGAAGCTTGGGATGGAAGCATAGAGAAAACAGTGAATGTTAAACACTATTTATCTCATGATGAAAATGATGAAGAGATGGCTGGACTACATCCCCAAACAATAGCACCAAAACAAGGGCAAGAAAGCACACCCTTGAGGAGAAATGAAAGTGCTTCTCCAAGCACACCACAAGGAGGAAATTCGAGTGCTACTTCAAGCACTCATACACCAAATGAAAGAGGAAAGAAGTTCAAAAATTTAAATGACATTTATGAGCAAGAGGCAGCAAATGAAGGTATGAACTCTTTGTTTGATTTATATTGTCATGTTGATGACCCTATTCATTTCGAAGAAGCTATTAAGGATAGGAAATGGATAGAAGCTATGGATGAAGAAATTAATTCCATAGAAAGAAACAAGACATGGGATTTGGTTGAAATCCCAAAAGGAAAAGAATTTATTGGAGTTAAATGGGTCTACAAGACCAAGAGTAATGCTGAAGGAAAAATAAAGAGACACAAGGCCAGACTTGTTGTCAAAGGGTATAAGTAGCAGCATGGGAGAGACTATGAGGAAACTTTTGCACCGGTTGCAAGAATGGAAACTGTGAGAGTAGTGTTGTCCATAACATCACAAAACAAGTGGAAAGTTTACCAAATGGACATGAAGTCAGCATTCCTAAATGGAGTGTTAATGGAAGAGATTTATATAGAACAACCTCCAGGCTATGAAAAGAAAATCCAAGAGCACAAAGTGTGTAGATTGAAGAAAGCTCTTTATGGGCTGAAGCAAGTGCCAAGAGCATGGTACAGTAGGATAGATTCCTTTCTACTAGAAAATGGATTTGAAAAATGTGAGGGAGAACCCACCCTATAGATTAAAGAAAAACATGGTAAAATGTTGATTGTTGTTTTATATGTTGATGGTGTAATTTTCACAGGTAATGATGATTACCTTATTGAAAATTTTAAAACAGTCATGAAAGAAGAATTTGAAATGACTGATATGGGTTTGCTAAAATACTTCTTAGGAATAGAATAAGAGAAAAATGAAAATGGGATTTTTATCTCACAAGAAAAGTATGTTAATGAAGTGTTGGAAATATTTAATATGCAGGAGAGAAAAGCAGCAATAACGTCCATAGTGATGGGATTAAAACTCAGCAGAGAGGACAGCTGCAAGGATTTTGATCCTAGTTTATACAAGAGCATAGTTGGCAGCCTAATGTATTTGACTGCAACTAGGCCTGATATAATGCATGATTTTAGTTTGATTTCCAGATTCATGGAGAGGCCAAAAGAAGCACATTGGCAGGCAACGAAGAGAATTCTGAGGTATGTTAAAGGTACTAGAAGGTTTGGTATTTTATATACAGCTTTAGAAATTTTAGATTTAATTGGATACACTGACAGTGATTGGGCTAGAAGTGTAGATGATCGGAAAAGAACTTTCGGTTATGTTTTTCACATGGGTTCAGGAGCCATTTCATGGGCTTCTAAAAAACAGCCTATTATAGCATTTTCTACAGCAGAGGAAGAATATGTGGTAGCTACAGCAGCAACATGTCAAGCAATTTGGATGAGAAGGATGCCAAGCATTTTATGCCAAGAGTAGGTAAAAGGTACAATAATTTTTTGTGACAATAGCTCAGCTATTGCATTATCTAAGAATTCTGTGTTTCACAAGAGAACGAAACACATTGACACAAAGTTTCACTACATCAGGTAGCTAGTGAAAAATGGTGAAATTGTTTTAGAACACTACAGAACTCAGGGGCATTTTGCAGAAATTCTGACCAAGCCATTGGGGCAGAAGAGTTTTGAGTTTTTGAGGAAATGTCTGGGTATGAATGATAACGCAACAGTTGAAATTAAGGGGGAGTGTTGAAATGTTACTTTCAACTGCATAGGTACTCTAGCCGCTTTCCATTTTTATCTCCAGGTTTTTTTGTACTGTGGCCGCTTGCCAAAATGATGAATAGTCAAATTTTCCCTTGAGAACCTTACAGTCCTTTCCATTTGAAAAACAGTCTCTGTACATTTGATAACAGAGCATTGTATAAAAGAAAAACAGAGTATTTTTTTTATATAAAACAGAGTATTTGTTTTTGGGTTTGTTTTTGAACGGGGGAAGACAATTTAGTTTAAAGCAGTGGTCCCACAGGTCACCACATCATAGGCAGAGACGTGGAGGTGAAGGACTAGTTCGGTTTTTTTGTTTGGCCGGCTCGCAATTGTTCAAACCGGACCCGAAATATTTATGAGGTGCAATGGATAAAAAGTTTTCACGTCACAAACTTGGTTTGCGTCAGCAGCTCAAATCCAGACGTGATATGATTTATAGGGTCGATTGCAATGTTCATCACGTGCACAAAATTCACCATACCCCAAGCCAGAATTGTAATGCGATTTCTCTAGTTCATTTTGATTAATGATTTTTGAAGTCTGGGGTAATGGTTTATTAAGTTAAAAGGTTTCGATATAAGTTTTATATCACGCGACAGAGTTTTGTTATGTTTATAATGTTTTTTTTATTTGTTTATCACGCGAATGAAAGGTTTCCTAACCTTTGAGTCACGTAATATTTTATATGCACATGCGCATTGTGAGGCGGGCCCGAAAGGGCAATACATTTAGTTTAAGTTTATTTCTTTTGTTATAGTTTTATTTTTATTAAAATGAATTTTGTTATATGCTTTGAAAAATCCCAAGAGGCTATGTAATATAAAAAGACAGTGTATTGTTTATACACAGTGAACAGAATTGAAAATGCACAACAGTGCGGAAATTGTAATACACAACAGTGTATGAAAATAGAATAGAGTGTTTTTGTTTTGTGAGACAGAGTGAGTTTTTTTTGAGAGAAAGAGAGAGTTTTTTTAGCACTACATTTTGAATCAGTCTAAGTATTTTGTAATCCCTCTATTGAGGAAGTATTGTAACAGTTTTCTTTAATGAATAAAATTTTTTCACAGTGTTGAAACTCTGTCTTCAGCAAGAAATTTTTTTATTAAATTTCTCTATGTTAAGGAGAGTATTATTCTCTCCATATTGTTCTGGAATTCTCAGAAATTCCAACATCCACGAACCAGAATTATTGTTTAGTTGATCCCAGAGTAGACTTCAATCCATCAACAAAACATTTTTACTATTGCCTCGATCCTTAATGAAACAAATACAGATCCACATAGTTATTCGAAAACCACCACAGAGAAGATCATTTCTTCAACTAGAATGAATCTCAAAACCAACTCAAACTTGTCTACAAATCTCAAAAAAAAATCTAAGAATTTATTGTTGATTACTGCATTTGGAAGAATAGTGAAGCTCTGTATTCGTATCCCAAAAGACCAGAGTTCAACAACAAGGATGGAGTGTTGACATATACTTTGACACCTTCTACATTCGCTGCACTAGTCGCTTTAAAAGAATCGGCTTAAAATTGATGTTTTAGCATCATCCCAAATACTTGGTTGTTGTATGAACAATGTGGATATGCAGCCTGTATTAGATTCAACATGTTTAAATGGGCCAAGACCACAAAAATACAAAACAAGAATGTTTTTTCATCTCTTCTGTGTTGCCTCATAAATACCCTCTAGTTCCTGCCACAAAAGGAGGATTTAACTAGCTCGAGTTGGGCTTGAGAAGGAGCAAAGAACACTAATAAAAAACCCATATTTGATCCCAACAACAAATTTTATCTCCAAGAAATTACATCCTCCTATTTTAGAAGGACATTAATGCACCTGGCCTTAGAACAAATACGAAAGATAGGCTTGATCAATATATCTCTTCAAGGGAACCGAGTCTAAAATATATAGATGAAGGAATGTAGGGCCGACTAGCCCCTTAGAAATTTGAGACAACTTCAAAAAAATACTTAAAATAAACTCATTAATTCTAATTTCTTTGAGAGCCAATTTGAACTCCAACCAATAAATAAAAAATCTTTCTGTGTAAATGCCTTAAATGGAGGGCTGAATGATCAACTTAAGATCAATACAAAATTTTTTTTTTTTATAAATATAAATGCCAAAATCATGCTGCCTTTCCATTCAGTTTTGGGGCTCCTTGATCACAGATTCAGGGCACAAAATTTGACGAGGCATATCTCCTTAACCATGAGGAGTTATAAGGCGTGCCACCTACCATTGGAATCAGTAGAATGAATACAATCATCCTATGATGGTCTTGTCTACAAGTTCATTTTTCTTCTCCTCCATTTTCCTCATCAAACAAAAAGGTATCATGACCACAACACAGGGGCTTCTCATCCTTCCAGGGCTTCTTGACTATTGGAGCCTGCAATAAATGCAATCCATAGAAGAATATTGAGAGCGTTCAAATATTAACATTGGCATCAATGACAACACCATTCAATAATTTTCTGGGCAACAAATTATAACTTAGACATCATCTGAGGCAACGACACATCTTCAAGAGCTCACCTATGGTACCACAAGAATTGTGAGGCTCATTTGGACAATAGATCATCCTGAAGGATCCCTCTGTGACAGAGAGGGCTTGTTTAAACCCTACTATGGCTACAGGCTACCCCTGAAGGGTTCTTTAAGGCAGCGGCTCATCCTTGAAGTCAAATCTAAGTGAGTGAAATCATTTATGAGGTTATGTTGATGACAATGGATCTGTCTGAGATAAAAACTATGAAAAAAAACCCTCTTTAGGTCTGGTCTGGGTAGTGTGTTACTTCTAAGGGCCAAAATTCCTCTTTGAGAGACAGAGAGTTGGTATATTTGAGAATCAAGGAAGCATGGGAAAATTTCCCTATAGCAGCACAATTAGGAACGTTTTTTGAGATAGTAAGGAAGCACTTAGGGCTGAGGAGGAACCTACAGGCCTGTGGGAGAAAAGGTCGAGGTATTGTTAGTAGAAAAAACAGAGGCTGCATAGAATGAGAGTAACCAACTGAGTGGGAATAAAACAACAAGGTTATATCCAAGGCAGGACCCTAGCTCACTGTAGGGTTAGATCAGTAGTATAGGAGCATCAAGGGTTGATACAAGTAGCACTAGGTGGTGAATTAACTACAATATGTTATTGTAAGGGATCATGGACTTGTAACTATTGAATTGATTTGTTTGTATGAGTTGTTGGAGGAATCAATATTGGTTACACTGTTGCTGTATTCAATAGTATCTTTGTTTGCAAAAACTTGAAAGAATACTGTGATACTAGTTATAATACAATTTTTTTCATGTGCTCCTTTCAACCCTAAGGGTAATTACTAATTTTCCCCTAAGGGATATTACAGTGGTATTAGAGCTCGCTCTCCTACAACCCTGGAGGTTTTACTTGAGAAATTTTTCAACCGGAATTAGTTTCCTCATGGGGAAGCTAGCACGCAAAATTATGGCCAAAAATTGAAGATCACAATAAGAAACTAACAAAAATGATAGATCATGTTGGAGCATAGTCAAAGACACCCAGGTTATTTTACATTATTAGCGTCTTCTAACAAGGATCGTGCATATGCACACATAAATCAAGCAAGGAAGGCCAAAATTGAACAGCTAGGTGCCAATACCTCTAAATAACCAATAATCGCATGCCTATCTTCTAGTCTGATTCTAGCAAATCCCAGTAGCGAGCAAATTTCCAACTAGATTCATAGGATGGATGAGTGCACCTAGAGGGGATAGCCTGGAATGCTAAAATAGAGTATAATTCTACTCTTTATTTTGTACAGAGTAGTGAGTCCATTGAATATCCCCTATACCTTTGGCCATATTTTCCTTATGTGGTAGTGTCTTTACTGAAGGTCAAATTCCATCACTATGCATATTTTGTTGTTTGTCTTTGAAGATCACCATGTTTCTTGCAAGCCAAATTATTTGTGATGTTAAAAGGATGAGTTTTCCTTTGGGTACTCTACAAGTTGCACATATGCAGGGACCAATTACACCTCTTTTACAACAATTTTTGGTAGTACAGAGTTAATTATGGGTCATTAACCAACAATTTTTTAAAAACTTAAGCAGTTCTTTACCACTCCAAATGTTATTCCAGATTTATGCCTTAGTCGGGGTCCTTTGTTGGGTGAGTTGACAAATATATCATTTTTTTGATGGATTAGTTATGACCATGGTTGCATGGAGTGGGAGTTTTTTTTAGAGATTGTTTAAAGGATCTTGCAGAGAAAAGGTATGTGATGAAAGAAATTTAAGCATGCTCCTACTTATTCCTTCTGAAAATAATGAGCAGTAAAATATATGTAAAAATCCTAAGTTTGATGAGGAAGAGTGTTCTTCCAATGAATCAGTAACTTTATTTAGTGCCTTAGATGCCATAGATGATGGTTTTCCTATGGGTTTACAAGATGCAATATTCATCTGAGTATATCATTTACTTTGGCATGATGCCTTGAAACTTGTGCACAAAAGTGTCCTTTCCCAATAGATATTTTCATATTCCCAACCGTTGCAAAGCTAGAATCACTATGCTACCTGGATCAATGATGAAAAATCACATGTGCTATCCTTATGAAAAATATTGGATAACAAGTTATTAGTAATCCAACATAGAAACACCAAGGATAGCATGCTTACTGGAAAAACCTAGTTTACCATCTGTAATCATGAAGTGAAAAGAACGACATATACCAGAAAATGGAGATAACTAAGGAGGATATAGAGAAATTGCTAATGAATCAACTACAGATGTAGGGTAGGGTCCCTACATCTCTAATAGGATCTCTAACAACAAATTAAGGACCCTATCCTTGGTCTCCTTTGTCATTAATCTTTTATTGGTCTCCTTTGTCATCAATATTCTAGGTTAGCATTGATCGATTGGCACTCCCAACCCTCAATGGTACTGTCCCACATAAATGGGGAAGTAATATCTTATGGTTGGGAAAGTCATCTTAATTAACACTCTCCCACTCCCCCTTCCATTCCCTTCCCCCTCATGCCTTCATCTCACTTATCTACCACTTCATATCTCTCTTACCTCATCCTATCTTATCACCCTTCCCTTCTCTTGCATCCATGTCCCTCTCATCTTATCCAGTCCACCTTCAATCCTCTATACATTCTCATTTGTCCCTTTCCCTCTGCCTACCATATGCCACCATTTAGCCACCTTCCCTTCCCAAACTAGTCACAACTCCCACTGTATCACTTTACTGTTTCCCTTGTCTACCAGAAAAGGGATTTTCCTACAGTTATGGATGGAAGCATTGATCCACAAAGAGCACAGCTAGATCATCAAATGATAGAGCTCATATAGATACTAGGGTATTCCATTCTAAGATATGAAAACTAGAAACTAAGCAGAGGTTCAAGGGAACTGAAAGTATGGATAAAGAAAATAAACAAGAGCTGAAAGCAGTGGCAACAATGTCTGGAGAAGCTATCCTCCATGTATCTAGGGAGGCTTCTACCCTATGAACCTAGATTTAAGAGACCAATTCCTAATTAAATGCACGACTTTGATTTAGAATACATCTGATCAAAATACCCCTCTACTTCACATGCTCAGAATGTAGTTAACCTGGTTTCGAGTGATAAAAGTGAATGTGACAATCTTGAGTGTGATGAATGTTTTCTTTTAGATTTGTGATGGTCTAGCTTTGGTATGTTTCCAGTATGTATTTTGAAACTAATGTATCAAGCTTCGAATAATATCACCCTATTTTAGGGAAGAATCCCTTTGATTGCAACAGTCAATTTTGTGTAAAAGCAATCAATGCTAAATAAAAGAGATAGTCAAGAAGAAATCCACTGCTATATGAATGTAAAATCATATTGCATATAAGTTATAGAATATTTTAAACCCTAAGAATTAGCTTTATTGGAATGACACTTCTGCGCAAAGTCCACAGAGGTTTGAGGATACACTCCCATTGGGCCTTTCAGGGTTACTAGTGGCCTTGGTAGTTCATAGTTGATCTTCCATTCATCTGGAAATTCCAGGAAAGATGGGGGAGGTTCTCTGCAAATCTATTTCTTTAGAAAAAGGAATAAGATATAGAATCCCTTTTAGTACCTGCTTCACTGTTCTAAAATATATTCTGTATCACCAGGACTTTATCTGAAAGTTTCTCTAGTAGACAGTTAACCTATACAAATACCAATGCCTTTGAGAATATTTAGGGACCAAAATATATTCTTCCAGACTTTCAAACATCAACTCGAAAATCATTTCCTTTTCAACTAAATTCCACATCAAATTGAGCTCAGGAGGAAAAAATCATAAGCTCATATCAATCTATTCATTTACACAAAAAAATACTAATACCGTTTCAAAAATCTCCAAATGCACAAGCTAAGCCGTCCTCAAAGTCTAACTATTAAATCCAACACTCAAAGAGCATTTCCTTTTCAAATTAATTCCACATCAAATTTGAGCTCAGAATGAAAATAGCATAAGCTCATATCCATATATTCATTAAACAAACACATACTAATACCATTTCAAAGATCTCCAAATAGGTACAAGCTAAGCCGTCCTAAAATCCTAACTAGTCGCTACAACACCACCCAAAATTTTGGGTATATTTAAAATTTCGGGTCCCCCTCTGCTCGCTTAGTCATTAAGGCCTTTCACCGAACCTGCAGTCAGTGACATCCCAAAAACCTATCCCCAACCCCGCATGAGCTTTCTCACCATCATGATCAGATGCTGTAGCTGCAATCACGCCATGTGTGGGAGGGATTGTCCAGCATACGCTCGAATAAGAACTTTTCTATGCATTAAGGATGTACATTAGCACCCCTTTCACAATGGGTCATTTAGCATGTTGTTTGAATACTTCTCTTAGGCTCGTCAGTCTTATATTTTTTATCTAGGGCCACCATTATCAAAGAGTAATTGTAATGTTGTGATGTTCCACACAGGTCTACCCCATGGGTGACAAGCTCCTCAATCTTATCACGACATCGAGGGAAATAAAATTGAGCTCAACAATGAGGCCAAGATGCAAAATAGCGGAGGAGGAGAAAGTGACCAGTACTGTTAAAAGCGGGATGGTGTGACAAATGTTTATCATGGGGAGAACCTTTTATGTCAATAATGCAAAAGGCTTTCTCCGCTAGTGCACACCAGCTATTTAGGAACACTCCATTTGGAAATGTCCATACCGGATGCCATCTCACACAAATTAGAAGCATCTGCTATGATCTAAGCTTACATAGGGACCTGATGGAGTATTTTATGAGAGGGTGGATATTTCACCTTAAAATAAGTTTTCGAAGATCCTGCACAATACCAGCTCAATGTCGATGTGTGCACACAAAGGAACATATTCCACCACTTCGACAAGTCTAGCCTGAAGTATAGCCTGGTGAACAAGGTGGACTCAGAAGATTTCCCTAGAGGACGACAATCTCATTCAAGGCTTTTTCGTGCCAAGATGTAGTGTGAAAGCGCACATGTTGATGGTGGCAAGACAATTGCACAGCTAAAAGGTATTTTCTACTTTCTCGCAGTTGAATGAAATGGTTCACAGGTTCAAAATGCGTCATGATAAGTATTTGAAGGGTCATCACTATCAATTCAGTGATTAAGTTTGGATTTTCTTCTTTCAATACCTCATCATCCATCAAAGTACAGGTGTAGGTTTGTTGGTGAGATTTAGGCTTGATTGTTAAGGAAATTGGTGCATTAATAGTTTTGGCACAATTTCGAACATCTAAATGCACCTGTGAGAAGAAAGCCTTTGTTGAACTTAAGCTAACAGTGGATACACATTCGATGGACCATGGTTATGGTTTTGATATTATATAATTAAAAAAACGCAAATAAAAAATCATATGGTGTCAAAATCAAAGGAGATCATGGAGCAGAACTATGTGAAACCGTTGCAAGTGGGCGCACATTCGATGGACCAAGGTTACATTGAAAATTTACACCAAGGCGCAAACACATATTGTTTCCAAACCATAATTTATGCCGAGGTTTTCAACGTTGGAATGGATATATGAGAGTGAAACATCATAAATAACCCACCACGGCATTGTGACATTTATGGTCAAAAGAGGGCAGGGTTGATGGTCAAACAACTTACGTTGAAACACACGTTTTCAAAACCATGTGAGGTGGTGAGCGAAACCATATAAAAATGTTGCATGGAGCCACATGTTCGATGGCAGGTTTTCAATCCATAATAAACATTCGCGGCATATACATATAGCGGCCAAATTTGTGTTTAAAACCTGGAGCCAAACATCGTAATAAACCTATAATAGCATGCAAGCATGGTGACGGTGGAGTCTTGAATTATGGTGAACATGGAAGCGAATATTATAAATACTATGGCGAAAGGTATGACAATCTGCAACCATGTCTTAGCGGTGCAAGAACACGTGAGATGGTGCAACGAAACCACATGGACACGTGACATGGAGCCCAAGGTTTCGATGGCAAGTTTTCGACCTATGCTAAAAGGTTTGAGGCAGATATATTTATGGTCCAAAGTCGTGTTTACACGTGGCAGCAAAATATTATAATGCGTTGATTAGTCAAACTGCATGGATGAAATTTTTGACGTGTCTATCTGCAAGTCTGCATGGCAACTGTCGTAAACAGACTGTGCGTTTCTGGTCAGTGTATAAGGATATCATGCTGAAATAGAATTTGAAGGATTTATGCATTACAGACTGTAGTCATGGACCGAAAAGCCAACATAAAATCCTATTTCGTAGCCCCAAGGGCGATATTCTGGGATATAATCACTCTTCAAATATACTATTAATAACCTTCACTGGTCCCATTTAGAAAGATGCTATCGTTACATATTCGTGGAAGATGAATTTTTGATAGTAACACTACTGACCATGTCAATCTGTCTTCACAGAGCTCAATCTTCGATGATTTCTAAGGTGCTTGCTGTTACTCTGTCCAAAGGGTATTGAAAAAACAGATCACACAGCCCGTAGTGCATTATCCATTACAGGCTCATGCAGGAATCTCTGTGAAACAACCTCCGAGACAGTGAGGTCGTGCGCAACATCGGCATGCATGCAAAGACCCCATGGCATAGGGCCCTAAACAATTTCGCTGCAGGCATACGTGCATGTGTAGATACTTTTGACTTAGAAGAGCAGAAACCGAGTATAATTAGCCTTGCACAACGACAGATCTGGTTTCTGGAGGTGGGATCGAAGTGCGCGACCAAAAAATGGTATTCGAGACTGCATACCCTTGTTGTAATGCATGTTTAATTGCACACGGATTCAGCTATATCGGCTCTATCATTTCTGTAGGATATAGATCCTCCAGGAAAATCAAAAAGCTCATTTTAACGAGCACAATAGCAACCATGGAACATGATTTTCATAGGATGGCGACCCTTTTGAAATGTATGGTTATCACTAATCCATCGATGGATCAGTGTTAGAAGAGCAAGGGGTTGAAAAACCAGTAGTCGCGAAGGCTTATCAATTACATCATTAAACATATTGCATTCATTATTGAAATAATAAATAGCGTTGCTGCAACCAGGAGGGGAAGAGTTTCGTGGAGATGCCCATTCGGCCCTGCCCATGATCTATCAAAATTCGCTCCTTCATCCGACTGCGACCAGATCATATGATAGAGGGACATGTCCATACATGAAGACCACGCCAGCCATTAAATGAATCACTGCACTGTTTCACCTCCTTAAAGCAAAATACAATGCAAGTGAAAAATCTTTGAGCATGACTGGCATAGGATCGTAAGTGAGGTCGCAGTTTCCCCTGGTCGCTGGTTCACAACACATCCAAAGCGAATAGGATGCGACCTGTCTAGAATCGCGACTATGCGACCCCCTGTGAGGTCTCATTCTTCCCTGATCGCCAAGTCGCAACGTATCCAAAGCAAACAGAGTGCAACTTGCCCAGAATCGCGACCATGCGACCCCTATGAGGTCGCAGTCCCCCTCAGTCAAGATACCTGAGATTCTCCGATTGAATATGACAAGTATTTCTCCTCTAATGAATGGGAAAATCAATGAGCATGGAGACCTATGGTGAACACTGAGAATGTGAATGAAGAAGCTCATGCCTATCAAGTAATTTAATCCAAGACTTGAAGAGAACCTTGTGCATGGGAAACATGATGATCTGAACAGAGAAAGGGCACAGAGAAAGCTTACCCTAGCCATTCTCTCTGACGATTTAGTAGTTGACCACACAGGGGTCTAAGTTGTTATTTTCATTCTTACAATTGATTAAAATTCCCTTAGCATTATTATTATTCCATCATGAAGACATGTGACCAGTGTTATTTTATTGCAGGAAGAACCTCTCTGTTTGCACACAAGAGCCAAGGTTTTCCCCAACAAACAAGGGGACATTTTCAAAACAAGTAGATGTTGGTGAAACTCCAAAGAACTCACTGATCTGCCCAAGGTCACAGGTCGCATATCTGCCTAGGTCGCAGGTCGCGGATGGTACAAGGTCGCATATCCCAGGAGGTCGCAGGTCGCAGATCTGACGAGGTCGCAGGTCGCATGTCTGCTGAGGTCGCGAGGTCGCAAATACCAGTAGGTCGCAAGGTCACATTTCTAATTTTTCCCAAAATTTGTGACCCCGCGACCCAGCGACCTAGTCGCAAGGTCACATTTTCATTTTTTTTCACGATCCGCGAACCCGCGACCCTGCGACCTAGTCACAAGGTCGCAAGGTCGCACCTTGGCCATTTTCTTACAACCTGCGACCCCGCAACCTAGTCAGGTCACAGGTCGCAACAACAGCTCAGGTCGCAGGTTGCAGAAAAAACTGGGTCGCAAGGCAGCCCAATGATCAAGAAGATGAAAAGTCAAGGAAGCCCAAAGGGCAGGTTTTGTATTATAAATACTCCTTTGGGAGCTTGTAAAAAGATCTTTTGTAGGGGACTCGAGTTGAGTACATTGTATTACCAGCAGATTATACACTTAATGATGAATACAAGCATTTTGAAAAATATATTTGTGGATCTGATGTTTTCATATGTATGAGCATTGTTGAGTATTATGTTTTCAGTTTCTGAACATCTTTAGATTAAGGGAACTGTATCTTTAATTCACATCACAGTTACATAACAGTTTGCTGAGTATGTTAATGGTGGTTGAGTTTATTTCACTTTCTTAACGAACGCTGATGACTTTGTTTATTAGCATTTGTGTTACCATTTAAAACTTTTAGGAAGTCAAAGGTGTTCTTCCCATGAGGAATTTTTTCCTTTGTGGTCAGAACAGCTTACAAGTGTGAGCCCAATGAAGTATTGTTAACAACACTTCCTTCGGTCTTCATGCTTTATTATTTCCTCTGGCTACTCATAGTGTCACATGTACATTTAAAGCATCAATCACATGTCTGGTATCAGTTGATTAGGTGTGTATCCACTATTTTATAGAGTTTAAGTGAGACCCTAAGCAAAGGAGAAATCAATGGTAGCCGGACCCACACCCCGGATGGGATCCCTAGTCCAAACGGTTCAAGGTCTAATTGGGACCTTTTATCGGGGAGATCCCCTGTTGTATGCTGGGTCATATTTTCCCGTTAACGCTATCATATCTAGTCTTTTAGTCATGTGCAGTTAAGGCAATGTTAATGAAAAAGGAGACCAGTATATTCTCCTCATGGATTATTTCTCTCATTCTATCTATTATTAAAATCCACAAAATGTATCCCTACATTTGAATCTTGGGAGAAAAACATATAATTTTCATCATTTAAATTATACATATCTCTTGGAGCCCAAAAATCCATTTGCTTTGGATAAGGTTTATCTATAACCTCAAAAGCAACCCTATTATAAGCTGAAGTACCATTATGTCCTCTTGAGTCTTGACAAAGTATGATGGAATGAAATTGAGTGAAGACCATATCCATGTTTACCATGTTAGAACCTAGGTTCATTGAGATGAAAACCTTGGTTTGAAGATATCCACCATACAAACTAGGACCAACCATACTTATCGTTGACATCTCTCTTTCATTATCAAGACTAACATACTGAGGACCCATAATCCGTGGAGGCCCATGGTAGTCATTGCAGTGTAATTTATTAGAATATATGCCATGTACACAATTTTTTTGTAATTTTTTTTAGATGTTCTATGCTTGGTGCAACTTTAATTTTTATCCCAATATCAGTTAACAATCACATAGACAAGAAAGTAAAATGATGATAGAACATATCAATAGATCGATAGAAGACAAGCCAAAAATATATATGTGTTGGTGCGTTATGGCGGTTAGCAGGATGCTTCAACTAGAAAAGTCTCAATATGGTCATCCAACCAGAAGTGTCACACAACCCTCTAGGACAACCAGATCAGTCAACCCCAAATGTCAATGAAAGTAAATGTTGTCGATCAATGGTCAAGACAAACAACAGCAACAACAAGGTCAATGCAACCAAGTCAAAGTCAACGTCCAACCTCAAGAATTGTGAGAAAAAATGTGGATTGAGGAAATCGAAAGATTGGTAGAGTTTCAGGTCAATTTGACCATGCATTGACCAAATTCAATGTTGCGGTAGAAACCCTAGGCCAAATTTTTTTTTTCTCCTTGCTGCAATTTCCCACGTGTGAAGAGAAGAGCCTCCAAGGTGATCAAACAAATTATATGAGGAGAGAGAAATGTGTGAGGATGTGATGAGTGAAAATGTCCTCCAACTTTGACCAATTTATATCCATCAATGAGGGTGTGTGACACAAGTGTTGGGGCTTCAAACCTTCAGGCCAACAAGCACATATTTTGAATAAATTCAAAATAAATGTTTTGCTCATCAGATCAAGATGATATTTAGATCGATCTTGCACCTCTTCAAAAGAGGATACCAAAAAAATATTGTCATCTTCATCTGAGCATGACAACATGGAGTTTGGACCTAGTTTCCAAAAATTAACACTCCCTCTCAACTAGGGAGAAATCCATCCACCTGTGCAATCCAAACATCGTGCGTCATCCTGCCGTAACTTGCTTTTCTGGCTTCCTTATTTTAGACCAGAAGTGGGTCAGTCACAAAGACATCGTCCCCGACTGAAAGATTCAATCCAGAGGTCTGAAACCTATATAGGACTCAAAAAGGGTCTCATACCAACCCAAAGTTGGTTTATCTAACCTAAAGTTAGTTGGAGGTCCAAAACCTCACTTGGACTCAAGAGAGTCATATACTAACCTAGAGTTAGTTGGAGGTTTGAAACCTCACTAGACTTGATCCCAGATCAAGTGGTTGGACAAGTGCCATCCTAGACAGAGAGTACAACAATCTCTGATGCATCCATCAGTCTTTGCTACTAGTCTCTAGCTTTTCCCACCTCACTGGCCAAATGAGAGGTACTTCCCATGAGCCCAGGACTCAATGGGTAGGATGCATATAGGGCACAGATCATGAGAGGTGAACCAACTCAATCATCATGATGGTGGGGCAGAAGCATACCAACAAGGTTCGGTAAGCCTAGCCCTATGGTTGCTTATAGCTCCAAGAAGCTATCCCCAAAGCCCCTTAGAGCTCCAAGAGCTCATAGTCCAAAAAGACCCTCAGAATAGGGTCGTTCCACAATACCAAGATTCTCACAGAAAGTTAGGAACATGACCTTACCCAAGGGCATTGTGAGAATATCCACGACTTGCTCATCAGTTCGTATATGATCGAGCCTTACGACGCCTTGCTGTACCATATCCCAGATAAAGTGGTACCAACCATCAACATGCTTGGATCGATAGTGGAACACAATATTCTCTAACAAACGAATCCCCCTCTAGTTATCACAAAGGATACCGATAGAATTTAGCACATGCTCGAAAAAATCACTAAAGAGCTTTCACAACCAAGTGACTTCACAACAGGACATACATGTTGCAATGTATTTGGCCTCAACCGTGCTCAAGGCTACCGACTTCTGCTTCCTGCTCAAAGAAAACCTACATGTGAAGTAGCATCTAGATGTGCTCTTGCGATCCACCACACTGCCAGCCCAATTGACATCAGTATATCCATGGAGTGTCATGCTCCCGGGAGTGTATCTCAACCCATGGTTTGTCGTGCCCCAGAGATATCTCAAGAGTTTCTTGGAACCAACCCAGTGAAAGTTATGAGGATCAACCATGTGTTGACTCAAAGTGTTCACTACACAACATACATCCGGACAAGTGTTCACTAAGAACATTAGGGCCCCTACGAGTTGAAAATACTTAGTAATATTTTATAGCACAAGCCCAGCAGTGCTGCCACTCAAATTCTTAAAGTTGAGCTTCATCGGTGTCGACACGGACTTACAGTCCACCATTTAAAATCTTTCTAGAAGCTTCACAATATATTTTCCTTGAGAAATGAAAATCTCGCCAGGTCTTTGCTAGACCTCCAGGCCTAGGAAGTAGGGAATCTGTCCTAGGTCCTTCATTTTGAACTCAACATCGAGCTCCCTCTTGCACTGATGAATGAGAGGGTCAACACTTATCAGGAAGAGGTCGTCCACATACAACACTAGAATGAGAGGCTTTTCTCTATCAACATTGAAGTAAAGGTTTGGATCAACATTACTACGAGTGAAGCCCAGCTTCATCAGGTAGCTATCTATCCTCTCGTACTAAGCTCTGGGTGCTTGCTTCAACCCATAGAGGGCTTTCTTCAACCTGCAAACATGGGTGTCCTGATCCTAGACTTCGAACCCCATAGGTTGCTCCACATACACCTCTTCCTTTATCGCACCATGCAAAAATGAGGTTTTCACATCCATCTGATGAAGATTTCGTCCTTGCATAGTAGAAAGGGATATGATAGATCAGATGGTGGTATATTGGGCCACAAGTACAAATGTATCATCATAGTCTATTCTTTCCTTTTGAGATAAGCCACGGGCAATGAATCTTGCCTTGAAATTTTCAGCACTTCCATCAGATCCATGCTTGATCTTGTACAGCAATTTTGAGGTGACAACTGCTTTGTTTTCCGGTCTTGGAACCACATCCCATACATCATTATTCATAATGGAATCATATTCTTCATGCATAGCATCCTTCCAGACTTGATGCTTTATGACTTCCTCAAAAGATCCAAGCCTAGATTGTATGATAGTACTCATGGCTGCTAGATACCCTTGGTATCTATTCAGCTTGTTGCTTTCACGGAATGTCCCCCTTGGGTCCATATGTCCCTCGACATCCTTGAGTGTGTCCCTAAGCCATGATGGTCTCTTCATCATCAAAGGAGGAGGATCAATCGGGTCCATCGGTCCTTCAGCATCGAGCATTGTCTCATCCTTCGGTTCTTCTTTATTTTCAGGCCTTGCTTCACGATCTTCCTCATATCTCGAAAGATTGAGACCTTTCCTTAGGGAAGCATCTTCGTCAAAGGTAACATCATGGCATATTTCCACTTCCCTTTGACCAGGAACACAGAATCTATAAGCCTTCAAAGTTTCGCTGTAGCCCACAAAAATTCCTTTCTTCCTCGAAGTATCTAGCTTTCTCCTCTTCTCCTTTGGTACATGAAAATAAATAGGACATCCAAAAACTCTAAAATGTGAGATGTCAGGTTTCTTACCAGAGAAAACCTCTTCGAGAGTTTTGGAGTCCAGATCAGAATGCGGGCATCATTTTTGTATGTACACGACAGTGTTCGCAACTTCTCCCCACAGAAACTACTGTAGACCTTGGTCACATAGCATGGCATGGGCACATTCCACAATGGTCTTGTTCTTTCTTTCAGAAACGCCATTCTGCTCAGGAGTATAGACAGTTGTGGTCTCCCTCTTGATGCCATCTTCTCTGCAAAAAATCTTGAACTCGTTCGTCTCATACTCAATGCCATTATTGGTCTAACGGATAGTATCACATGTCATCACTCCTAGTGGACTTCCTCCAACTTGGTAGAGTAAATAAACTCTAAACCCAATCGTGATAGTTTCCTTGAAACTCTTCTTCCAAATACGCACCTTCCCATGAATGAATGCCACATTGAAACCTTTGTCTTCCATGACCGAAATAGACACAAGGTTTTTCTTCAAATCAGGTACGTATAGTACATATTGCAAATGGACGAAATGTGGGCAGGTTACAGGAAATGTGATTGGAAAAATGATGGGGAGACAATGCATAGCACTTCTTAGATATGATTCATTTGCTGTTAGAGATCCTTTAGGCACCTAAGCCATTGAATTTGGAAATGTTTTTAGTAGGAATTCTTATGGTTTTTATTGTAACTATGATTATTTCACCTCATGGTTATTTTGGGCAAGCAAATTTTTTAGGAATGCCAAACACGACATCGGTGGACAGGTAAAAAATTTTGTTTATAATAGAAATTTCCATTCCATGATATCCTCTCTTTATTCTTTGATTGTATTTTGGACGTTTCTTTTGATTTTGTTGTCTTTTAACGATGACATTGAAAATACCTGGTATTATGTCTATTTAAACAACAACCAAAGCTTGAAGATGAAATTAGTATTACATGATATTGATTGGAATCTTTATAGCTATTTTGTGTTAAAATATTTTCATGACTATCATAATACTTTACTTTCATGTTGTTATTTGAGCACATGTTGTTTATGAACTTGACCAAGTTCATGCATTAGAAAATGAAATGTTGCTATGAATAAAACGACAGAGATTAAACATCACACCTCACATTATTTTTTTTCACAAGTTATCTATAGCTTGAGCATTTTAGCATATAACTTAGTTGACATGATTGTTCTTAAGCTTTCCCCGAAGGTTGAATACTAAGTTACTAAGGTGTTCTTTTCTATATATGGTGACATTTTATTTGCTTTGTTTATACAGGTCATCTACACACATTATAGTGGCCATTATCCTTCCACTGAAGAAAATTTGTTTCAGTTTCTTTCTTGTATGGGGAAAAATGGCTTTGACATTGCTGATGTTGAGGTATATGTTGTATAAACTATTTATAGTCTAATTTAGTTTATATTATAGTGTTAATTGTCTTTCATGTCTTACACTTTGCATTGTATCTTCTTTTGTTTTCAGAAAATGAACTTAGTATTGATGTTAAAAAGCAGGAATTGAAGTAAGAGGAGAGCCATAACATTGGAGCGAAAAATGCAAAAAAAGAGATAGAAGAGAACTGGTCTAGTGATACCTTTAGCGACGATATTTCGCATAAGACACATATATAGAGACCGATGGTGAAGCCTTCAGAGTTGGTGAATTCACCTACACTGCCTTAGCAACACAATGATAATGTTTTGAAGTGATGAAACATCATTTCATGTGTAAATTGTAGTCCAACCAATAATAAGTTGGAAACTCATATTGTAATACTTTTAACATTTCATATAATATAATTCATGTGGTTGAAATTATTTATAGTTGAACTTGATATTGTTTAATATTGTAATTAATATACACAACTTTGTGTTTTCATATTAGATGAACATGCACATTGTATAACATTTTTTAAATCATACAAATTAATTTATGTTGATTAATAATGAACACAAAATCAATATAAAACTACTAAATTAGTAGTTTATATTGATTAATGATGAACACAAATAAAATGAATATATGACTAAATTAGCCATTTATAATGATTATTAATGAAAGTAATTAAAATGAATATGAAATACTAAATTAGTTGTTTATATAATAAATATGAAACTACCAAAAAAATATAAATGACTACCACAAATGTAAATTTGTGATTACAAATGACAACTAAATTTTGCATATATACGACTATTAGTAGCTAATTTACAGAATCTTATAACACGACCAAAATTTAGTCATATTTCTTTGGTCATTAATTTGTTTCAAACGATGACTAAAATTTGCATATATATGACTACTAGTAGCTAATTTACAATATCTTATAACATGACCAACATTTTGGTCATATTTGTTTAGACATAATTTTTTTTTTTTTTTTTTTTTTTCGGGCGATCATATAATTATATATTTTGTTGTATATTTGGTCATTAACTGTGACAATTAATGATTAAATCAATGACTAAATCAATACCAAATCAATGATTAAATTAATGACCAAATTAATAACCAAATATACTACTAGACAACAAAATTGAGATAACCAATTAATGAATAAGCTAAAAACGACTAAAGTTGGTCGCATTATAAGATACTGTAAATTAGCTACTATTAGTCACCGACTGAAAAATAGTCATTTATATGCAAATTTTAGTCATTTTTTAAGTAAATAATTAGTCATTTTGTACTAGTGAAGTGAGGTTCACCCGCGACATCGCAGCCTGCAGGTTTTAAGAAAAGGGGAGTGGAAGGTAATAGTTAAGCCTCACAAAGTGCGACATGTGATGGGGAGAAGATAACGACATGGAGGTGAAGATGGAGCCACCCACAGATCGCATTTCGCAAGGTTTAGTTGGGAGAAGCGAGGGTTAAATGTTATGTTCTATGAAGTGTGAAGTGCAGGGAGGTAAATGTTAAAATTTGCGGTGAGCGATATGTGATGGGTGGGAGTGACGTGGAAGACGGAGGTGGTACCTCTCGCATATCGCAAATTGCAAGATTTATGTGTGAGTGGTAGAGGGTAAACGGTAAGATTTGTGAAGTGCGATATGCGATGGAAACTATGGCTAACACGTGGATCTTCTCCAGAATCTCTTATCCATTAAATATGATGCATCTTTATTTGCGATATCCATTCTTTACCACTTATCTCTAACTTAGATCTCGCGATATAATATTGTGTGTCCATCTGACTTATGTTCTTGTGCTATGATCTCTGACGTACATCTCTCCGCTTCAATTTTGTGCTTTGATCCTGACCATCTATTTTCCCATTTGCACCTCCTCCAAAACCCTTAAGTTATTTTAAGGAAAATACGTCATTTCTCTACTTTCTCTAATTTGAAATTAAAGGGTGTGGGCTCCATATATCACCCCATAATGTCCTTTATCGAAAATTGAAACCACTTGCGAGGGCACTTAAGCGGTTTTTCTGAATTTGAAGAGAGTGTTCTCACAGTTAATGTCAACCATCGATTTGCAGGTGAGTGAATTTAACAAGACTTCTTGTGGGGGCACTCCTTGGTACAAATATCGTGCAATTTTTGCTCATGAGTTGTTGTTGGATCTGGGCATAATGAATACGAGCCTTCATTGTACTCGAACTTTGAATAATGATAATCTTGTTTAATTTTAACTTGAAGACACCTTAGCATTAAACGGTATTTTGTAGCGCTAGTCTCTCCTGAGCTTGTGAATAAGCCAGAACCGACCCTGACCTATGTGCAATGTTCTAAAACCATTGGTCTGACTCTTGAAATTTTCTTTTGACTGTGGGGCATGCTTTCGGCCCGTCCTTGAATAGCTAGGCATTCCCCTTAAACATTCATGCCTCTACCCTGTGATTTCCCTATAGGGACCACTTCTCCATGTTATGTGCGGTCACAGGCCAACATAATCTTTCAATGATGATGCAAAGGAGCACCACATGTCATAATCATTTAATATCGTGTATGTTCTAATGAAATAATGGTGGAATAGACTAAATGGAAGAAGGTCATAGTTTCTGTGTGTTGTTATTTATATGCCATCACTTGTATGGAATATTTCTACACCTTTCCAACCAAGTATAAGTTATGTAGTAGTATTAGGACTTGCAAATTTCAGATTCTTGTGTACCTTCAATTGATGCAATGATGTTTCAACCATATTGGTTGTCTCCAAAAATATTTAAGTAGGTACTTATGATTGAGATTGTTGTGCACAAGGATATTTGGTTTCAATAAAATAATATCTAGAAATATATTTCAATTGATTTACAAATGTACAATATGGGATGCATATTTTGTACAACTACTTCCTACCAAGCAATATTGGAGAAATTTTCTTGTGAGATTGCATTGTTATCAAGGTATTTAATATGGAAACATAACAATTATGTTTTTGTTTCACAAACTAGTCTCACATTTATTTTAGCGAATTTGATTGATGATATTGTTTACAATGAATGAATTATGTGATTTTTTGTGCCAAACTATGACCAAGTGTTTAAGGTGGTGTGTCATTGTGTTGAAGACTTAGGTTCAAACCCTAGTAGGCATAGTGCCATGGAAATGAAGTTTTCAATTGAGTTTCACCACATTTTATGCTTGGATTATAATTAATGTATAAGAGATGTATGAACATGAAAATGCAGTATTTTATTTGTTTTTGGTATACACATTGGATTATTCATGGCTCGCATTGGATTAGTTTTAGAAAGAACAAACATGAATTTATGAAAATAAATCAATTAAAGAAAAAGGGATGAAATCATCTGGGATAACTCGAGTTTGTGTGATGTAATTTTAGTACCAATCAATTATTTTATTTGTTAAGGGAAGGGTTAAGGTTGTCCTTAAACATAAAATGTAACGTCATAATCCATAGTATATTAATATTCATTGGTAATGGCTTGCTTTGTGATTTGATGGAGATCATGTTTTTCGTGTCATTAAGACCTTATCTCATGATAGATTGAATCTCAAAACCCAATTTAATTAGTATTGTACAATTTCTTTTGTGTAATTACCTCTATTTTGGCCTCTTCTCTTATTGTGGTGACTTTTCTTTCAAACATAATATATATAGCCACAATTTCCTCAATAGAAGAACTTGAATCCTGTGATATTGAGTGCTTTAAGAGGATCTTGTTTTAGAAATTGAATTGATACACTATTTCTCTATTTATCATTTGACCAACCGAGATTGGTGTGTGTTGGAGCGGGGTCCCCTAGCATACACTTTTTGGTATATTTTTGCATAAGTTTTGTACATGCCCGCTGCGTGAATAGGTCAAGGGGTTTTGGGGCGGGTCAAAGTCCCTATTTTGATGTAAAAGAGATTTAAGGCTAAATTGTGGGCATCAAACCATGGTTTGAGACCACAGTATCTTTGGGCTAAATTCTATATAAATATATAGATCAAGTTTAAGGAAGTAGTCAATAATAATTCATGTTTTGGATCTATGTGTTTATGCATCTGTGATATTTTTGTAATGGTTCAGTCTGGGTTGGGTAGAAAGGCTCCTGCTTGATATGTGTGCGGAGACCTTGTCCTGGCTATGTGTGGACTCCACTGGCTATGTGCATGGAAGGGTAAAGTGTAAGGGAAAGTATGATGTACTGAATTGCTCTGAATCAATATAAGGACTAATTTTGGCGAAAAGCACTGTATTATCTCTATGAGTTATCGGTTTAATATTCTGTCTTAAGATTGCTTTAATTTTGTTATGCTTATTTGTATTTGTGTGAATATATCTATTATTTATGCATGAAGTTATATTGATGGTTGAATATGTGGATGAATCTTCTTAAGTAATTTTGCGTTATGTAGATCTGGATTTGGTTTTGTTATGATATATCTGTGATGAAGTGATTTGCGATTTTGGTAAGTTTTCTGTATTTGCGCATATATATTAAGATCTGTATAAGTTTTGCAATCAATCTGTTTAGGGCCACTACATTATTTTCTCCCTCGGGGTGTGGAAACCTAGTTCCAAAACCCCCCCATACTACTTCGAGTGAGACTTTGGTCTGCACAAGTTGGTCATTACCGAAAGGGCCAGTAGTTGGAGGGTTTGTTGGTTACGTGATAAAATCTGAACCTGGATCAGGACCCCTCAAGCCAACAAATGGTTTTGTTTTCGGGACATGGAACATTTTGAGGGATAATTGATGTTGTGGTGCCCTTCGTAGAATGAATTTCAATATTGGAAGGATAGAAAGATCCTTGAATTTGAGATCCAAGAGAATCGAAGCTCTAAGATATTTGTTATAAAGTGGGTATAGAATTGAATCTATACAAAATTTTACGAGATCTTATTTTGCTCCTTTTCAATTGAGCTGCAAGAGTGATTGTCACGATTGAATGAATTCAATACCTGCGCGAAGGACGACACAATCACTGAGTGGACTCTTGAATTGATTCAACAATTAGAAAAGCTAGAAAATAAGATTACCCACACAGTAGATCATTGGATCGATCATCTCTTGGGAGGATTTGTGACTGAATTTTTCATTGATCAGTTTGTGTCATACTTTGAAGCAGAAAGAATATTTTTCAAGGGTCCTAGAGGTAAGTTGCTGCACTCATTAAATTTTTTTATGAAGATGCTATTGTGAGAACAAGGCTCTCTGTGTAAACATATTGCTTGAATTTTGCGAAGAGGCCCAACTTCGCGCAGTGGAAAAATCTATCGTGAAGATCAAGAGAAAGGATCTATTTATAGCCCTATGAAGCATAGATCTGATAGTGAGGGTGAGCCAGAGACTAGTAGCTCTAGTGAATCTATGCGCTCTAAAGAGAAGAATTTTCATCAAACGAGAACGATCAGAGAGCCTTGATCATTTTTAGGACCCCATCCACTCCAATTCGAAACCCATATCACAAAGCACTCACACCATCGCGTTGTCCATCTCGACCTCTGCCTCCACCTCCCCCAAGCATAGATATGGCCGTGCCGATGAAGCTACCTAATTTCTTTGGTATTGGAAATGAAGATACTGAGCATTTTTCATTTGTGATTTATGTTGTATGGCAGGCTCAGTAGGTTAATAATGATGATATTAAGAAAGTGTACCTAGCCACTGCTTTCCAAGATCACACATTAGATTGGTATATTAGATATTTTCAAGCAAGCCTCAATTCCACCTTGGACCAAATAAAAGATGGCCTAAAAGATCAGTTTAAAAAGCCTAATTCATACTCGCAGTTGGTTAAAGAAATGAAAGAGATTCATCAAGAGGTTAATGAATCTGTGTGGGAGGCAGATCAGAGGTTGGAGTGCACTATCAGAGATGATGGATTTACCATCGGTGATGCTCAACATAAGGAATGGTTTATTTCTATGCTTCTCCCACATCTACGCCAGCCCTTGGGTCAATAGAAGATTGACACATAGGTTGAGGCTGTGGAGATTGCCATGAAACTAGAAGATACCACAACACTTGTTGCGCTTGGAACTCAATAGATTCAAAATCAATTGGAAGCCATGCATTTAGGGATTCAAAGACTATGCAAAGACAAGGGAAAGGAGGTTTATGTATAGGTCTGGTGTATTAAATGTAAATTTGCTGGGAACCATAAGGATCAATGTCCAGTTTTCAATAATTATCTGAACCCCGAAGGTCCTATTCCTTTGAAGAGAATAATATGGTGGACAATCTGTCAAGTTGCGGGATTGCATGAAACATATTTCTGTCCAAGGGCCAGAAAGTATCAGCCTGAGTTGAAGCAGTTGTTTTGCATATTCTATTCATCACTGGGACATGATGAACAAAAATTTCGCACTTATAATATGATGTTGGATAAAGCTGAAATATATAGAATGTAGGTCGAACCTACCTCACCAGCATCCCCCTTTAGGCATGGTGGATTTCACGGCAGAGGAAGAGGAAGAGGAGGTGGATCAGCTGGTCGAGGAAGAGGACAAGGTATTTGCTACAACTATGGATATGCTGGTCATTATATGCGAGAATCTCCAAATCCAACGCATCAATCATGTAGGTATTGTAGAAAAATTGATAATTTGATAGAATATTTCCCTGTTTTTATTGATAAAATTCAGGAGAAAAAGACGGCGACTCCAACACAAAATATCTAGATGGTTAGAGCCGAAACCCATGAAGAAGATCCTAGCATGAATGTGGTCACTAGGAGCGATGCAACCACTAATGAAGATAAGGGAAAGAAACTATCTACTGAATTATGGATTCATAAAGAACCTGAGAATCAAGATGGATTTGATTTACAACACGCCAAGGAGAATTTTGTTGAAGCACGGAAATAATTTGCAGAGGGAAGCACATCAAAATTAGGTAGACCAATGAAGGAGGCAGGAGGAAATGAAGAGATCAAACAGTTCCTACAATCTTGCATTAAATTACTGTGCAACAAAAAGGTAGTAGAGAATATTCAGGCATTGATAGATAATTGTGCAGAGAAGGAACAACCAATGGTAGAACGGTGAGATGTCAACAAAATATATAAGAACAAGAAGAGGACGGATCGAGAGACACGTATGACCTCATAGATCAGTGCTTATGAGATGGATCAGGCTATCTTAGATCTAGGGTCTGATGCAAATGTCCTACCTAAGAAAACCTGGCAGCATATGGGAGAACCCAAGTTGGAGTGGTCTACCATTGAACTGCACATGGAAAATTAGTAGAAGATCATTCTGTTAGGAAGGATGTCGCAAGTTGTATTCAATATTGAGGGTGTGAAGGTGATGGAAGAATTTGAAGTTATACAAATTATAGATGATATTGATCCTTATCCTGCACTATTGGGATTGGACTAGGCTATTGATGTGGATGGTTTCATAAACTTGAAGAAAATAAGAATGGAGTTTGAAAGCAATGGAATCAGAGTCATCATTCCCTTAGACCCTATCTAAGGACAAAGATACATGGAGTATTTGTGCATTGATGATGATATTGATCATATCTATAAGCTGAATTTGCATAAGGAATATTGGATTAACCCAACAACGTATGGAATTCTTAACTGGGAAAAGGAAAACTCTTGTTTTTTAGATTCTGATGAAGAATTAGAAAACTGGCATAATCGGTTGCATGAAGTATCTGCGATGTGCTGTAATCATGTGATCAGATATCTTTGATGTATAACATCTGAGGTACGCTAATTACCACATTATGATGTTTTAACTGATGTAAAAATTTTTTAAGGAGAAATTGAACGAACTATACCAGAAGGACAAAGATTCCATGCTTGGATCTTAGATTGCACGCTACTCCAGCAAGATGGTGAGAGACTCATAAGGAGAATATGGGAAATTGGGATGAATTTTCATGCATGATAAGGTTATGCTTTGAATGTCCAACCATTAGAATGGAAGAAGTCTACTCTGGAAATGATGATCCGCGCATACATTTTTGGAATTAGGTATGCAGTGTAGAATCAAGACCTAAATGGGTCCACATGTTTATTCAAAAACTGGGAAAGGTACCTATTGATTGGTATTTAGAGACAAAGCTGCACCGAGGTACTAATGAATGGTCTGCACTAACTAAGAGTTTTATCCTAAAATTTATCTTTGAGAGTGGATTTGATAATATTTGCAAAGCAATGCATAATATTAAAGAAGTTATCTTTGATACAAAAAAGCCTGAAATCTAGTGCACTCCACTAGCATGGGATGTGCATATGAAGGATATTGTGAATTGCAGAAATCCAACAGTTGTGGAATTTGAGGGAGAATGCACAGTGGTTGGACCCTTGATCGCTTCACCTGAGAATTTCAAACAATTGCGCTACATGTTGGGACTCACTGGGTACTATCAAAGGATCATTTAGGGCCATGAATTTCTCACTGTGCCCATGATACAATTTCTCATAAAGGATGTGACTTTCTATTGGTATGAGGAATGTTAGACGAGTTTCGAAGTATTGAAAGAAAAGATGATCACCAACCACTTTGCTTTGAAATACCTAGTTAATAAGCCTGTGTTGGGGGAGACGATCTATAGGTGGTTGTTGCTAGTCCAGGAGTCTAAGTTTGAGATGCACAGAAAGGTGCGACACGCGTGCAATAAATGTGCAAGGAGATTGACTGGGTTGCAGAGGTGCTGAACACTAGCCATTGGGATAGTAAATCTAGAAAATACAACTTTATTACCATTTATGGGAGCATATAGGTTGCATTTAATGAAGGGATTTGCTATATTTGGGACCATTTTGTCATTTATGGAGACACATTAATGTAGAAGGAACCATTGAATATGCACCAAAAGTATAAATATGACCTATGGGATCACAATAGTTCCCTTTGATTTTTGAGTGAATTATTTTCCCCGAGCTCTTTGATTTCCACAACATATTCATTGTCTATGTGTGGTTTGGATCTGGGATTCGAGGAATATTTTCAATGTAGGGGTTTGGGTTACACAATTCTGCCTAGTATGACAACTACACGACCCAGAGATGACCCTGTTTTTCCATAGGTTCCTATTGCACCGATTGTTTAAACACTTGTGCCCACGAAGTTTAATAAGGGTAAAACATATGGAACAAGGAAATACCTGAGGGAAAAGACTCCGAAGCTACGCTGCACTACGGTTGAGTGCTTGAAAATACCAATGACGGAGCTCCCCGAGACAATTATGGAGGAAGTGGAGGATGTGGTAGAAGTGGCCCCATTCTCGCGGTTGTCGAGCTATGTCTCATAGCGCAAACCGTTAGTAAGGGTTCCCAAAGATTTGGACAGGGTGCGATCTAACATCAATATGCCTTTGATCCCTGAAAACATGCCATTGGAAGGTGAAATGTTTGCAAAATTACCGCAACTTATAATGGAGGATTATGTCATCATAGATGTGGATAAATTTCCTGAACTTGTGCCAGAGATTTCTGTAGACCATGTCTAGTATGAAGGGGGAATAGTGCACCTAGAGCGGAAGAGATGAGTGCTGGGCATGCACAAGGCATGCCTGTTGATTTTACTGCAGATTCCTCACTTTGGGCACAACCCAAAAAAATGATATATATATATATATATATATCAATCCAAAAATTGCTCGCGCTCGTGCATGATGATGCACTATGGTTGGGAGAGCACATTCCCATTGATCCTGCACTGATCCATAGGATCACTGGCCTACATGATCAAGACATTGATCCAATGGATAACTTTGGAGGAAAAGTGAAAGAGAAAGTGGTCGCAGAAAAAATCAAAGCAAAATACCAAGTCTCGCAAAAGAGCATGGGGTTTGTGGTGAGCGAGATTAATGATCACGTTATTCAGTTCGGAACAACTACAAGACGTCACAAAAATGTAGGTTGAAGGAGGTGCCCACACAGGTGATTTCTCTCGTCGAACGATGTGAAAAAGGAGTGATCTACAACTGGTCCCATTATTTATGCAAGGAATTTCCGGAGAATGTGCATGAAGCACATGAAGAGGGAAAGCATATCTATTATGCTTGGCTATTATTATTGATCGCGTTAATTGGTTGGAAGACTCCTGAGGAAACACAGTTTCCTGAGATAGAGCCACAAATGTGTGAGGCTGCATGGTATGCTACACTATGGAATTCATAATATTTTCTGTGTTGTTTGACGCCTCACTTTATCAGGTAGTACAGTCTAAGCCAAGGCTATCTCCGACGATGTATGACCAATACAAGATGATATAAAATTTCAAAGCCACTTTCCATAATATGCATATTTGCATGAAAGGAATAGTGGAGGGAGTCTGGTATGAATTTCCATACCTAGTCACGGAAGATGATCTAATCCGCATCACTGTAGAGTCGCTGCCAGCATGGTTGGAACTCAGAGCATCAACATCCATTCCCAAAACGAAAACCAAACCGCACACTGGTACTCAACTAGAGAAAAAAACTGAGAAGACGATAGAGAAGGAAACCATACTGACAACAACTAGCAAAACTATTATCTTGGAGAAAGATAATGAACCAAAGAGAAATATTACTGCGCTAAAGGACACCATGGAGCAAGTTGAAGCACAAACTGCTAAAGGGACAAGGCACAATTCTTAGACCACTGGAGGATCTCTAAAGAAGAGAAAAGGATATAAAGACACAAGAGAGGAGGTCTTGATGCTGATCGACGATGAATTAAATGAAATTGAAACGATGATCATGTCTGTGACAAATGACATATGGTCATATATGGAGGTGCAGTATAAGGCTGCGCTCGAGGTAGTACAACTTGGTATCCAGGAAATAAAAGTGCAAGCGAGCTTGATTCAGGAGTGTGTTTCTCAAGTGAGCCAAACATAGATAAGCCTGTAGATGCTAGAAATAGCATTACCAGCAACCATAGACATTCCTCTTAATCAAATCCCTGCATCGACCATCCATTTAGACCTTAGAAGATGCACTGAGTTTAGAGATTGTGGTGACATTAATGTTAATTTATCTATTTTACCTGTAGGGAAGCTACACATGATGCACTCTATGATAGTAGATGAGATAAAGTTCCGTGAGGCCCATGATCACATAATTGCGGTATAATCAAAGAGGCAGTCTACAGAAGTACATCAGAAGCAACAAGTAATGGAGGAATCCTGCCACAGAGCTGAAGCCCAGCACGCTGTGCTCAAAGCAAAGATCCACTAAGTGAGCAATGAGGTACTAATATTCCTTGCCACAACTTCCCAATAAGAGAAATTGGAAGAACTAGCTGCTGCATTGAAAGCCTCGCACGCCGAAGTTTAGACCATCAAGGCCGAGTTTGAACACCAAATTGCTGATTTTCAAATGAAGTTACAGCCTGAAACTCCACCTGAAGTCAGAGCAAAGCAAGTTGCCAAAGTAAAGCAAGCCACTGACAGTATTACTTCTGTAGTCACGTAGTGTGACAAGATTTTAGATGAGGCTATGGGCGTCTCGCCTTTGGTTCAGAATGACCATGTGGTACAACAACTACGCAATGAGCTACACATAAAATAGAAATAGTTTGCTGAGATCAAGATGGTGGCACCTACCCTTGTTCTTACACAATGCCTCGCCCACCTTTAGGAGGGCCAGATCATCCAAAATAAAATCGAGGACCTGCATTGCAAAGAGCAGCTGCTGGAGTCACAAATGCAAGCATGGGCCGAGGAGGCTCTTGAGATATCACAAAATTTGGACAAATCATTGAAGGCCATTCAACAGATGTAGCAAAGTATCGAGCTGGTGAATGAAGGGCCCACCACTGAGAAATTGGTTCTTAAAGCACATGGTGCTGCTGTGTAGAGTATAGAAATGGTGCTCTCTCTCAAATCTTCTGTCAAAGTACTCCAATATAAGATGAAGGAACATAAACCACAGTGACTCAGGACTAGTCACATGTTTTTGTTTGGGGCCTGTTGGAGCGGGGTCCCCCGGGGTACACTTTTTGGTATCTTTTTGTATAATTTTTGTATATGCATGGTGCGTGAATAGGTTAAGGGACTTTGGGGTAGGTAAAAATCCCTCTTTTGATGTAAAAGGGTTTTAAGGGTAAATCGTGGGCTTCAAACCATGGTTTGAGACCATAGTATCTATGTGCTAAATTGGATATAAATAGATAGATCGATTCTAAGGAAGTAGTCAATAATAATTCATGTTTTGGATCTAAGTGTTTATGTGTCTGTGATACTTTTGTAAGGGTTCAGTCTGGGTTGGGTAGAAAGGATCCTACTGGATATGTGGGGACTCTGCTGGTTGTGTGTGCGGAAGGGTAAAGTGTAACGGAAATTCTTATGTACTAAATTTCTCTAAATTAATATAAAGAACGATTTTGGCAGAAAGCATCGTGTTATCTCTATGAGTTATCGATTTACTGTTATGTCTTAAGATTTCCTTACTTATGTTATGCTTATTTGTATATGCATGAAGTTATATTGATGATTGAATACATGGATGAATCATCTTAAGTAATTTCACATTATATAGATTTGGATCTGGTTATGTTATGATATATGTACGACGAAGTGATCTACGATTCTGATAATTATTCTGTATTTGTGCATATTTTTTAAGATCTGTATAAGTTCTACAATCAATTTGTTTAGGGCCACTACATTATTTTCTCCCCAGGGTGCGGAAACTTGGTTCCATCACCCCCCCCATACTACTTCAGGTGAGACTTTATTCTGCGCAAGCAGGTCATTGCCAAAAGGGCTAGTAGTTGGAGGGTTTGTTGGTTGTGCGATAAAATTTGAACCTGTGTCAGGACCCCTCAAGCCAACAGTATGATGGAACCTACCTTTCCATTTTTCTGCAAATACGACTATAGAAATACGATATTACTTTCCATGAGTATTTGTGATTTATACATGCCCATTGCATCACAAATTAGTAGAATATATATATATATATATATATATATATCCCATTCTCATAATTTCGTAATGAGAGTCTATCTGCATAATAACCACCTCTCTTATTAGGTTAGATGAGATGGTGTGATAAAATGGTAAGAGAGCTCCTAAGTTCAACACTCGGCCCTAATGGGATCTATTGCAAAAGAAATGAAATTTTAAAGGTGTAACCATACTTACGGAATTGAGTATGGACTGCAGGGATGCCTTTAGCAAGATGGAAACCTATTGAACCCTAACAATGCATGTGATAATTTATCCATTGGTAGAACTTCATGTATTAGTATATGCATAACTTAGGTATTGATAATAGGTACTGGTTATAGGATTATGTTCATGGATGTTATGTACATTATTTACGGGTGAAAGTGAATAAGGATTATATATGATGACATTATCTTGTGCTAACTTGAGATTGCATGTAGGTATTATAATGCATTCTCCTTAAGAATGTGAAAATTAAATATAGATGCATGCTAATGTGCCATAGGGTTTACTAACTGACACTATGAGATTGAATGTATCAAATTATTGGAATTAGTAAGAAGGAAAAATCTCTCAAAATAATTTAAAAATCTGAAATAAATAGTAAATGGGGTCTTAGTAAACAGGTCGATTGTGAATACCTTTTTAGCATGAATTTAACATTTGAAAATGTAGGATAATAGTATGAAAAATGTGCATATGTGGTCCTGAATTTGAAAACAAGCTTAGGTAGATGTTATTTTTGATTTGCAACAAATATAGCTACTAAAAATATTATTGATGCATGAAAAACTACAGGGAAATAGGTTGAGTTTACTTGCACCTAGAAAGACCCAGTGGTAGATACAAGTAAAGAAATTTGATTTTGTTACACATATGTATGCATGGCATGATGGAAGAGAGTTCCATGAAGGCTGGACTCAAGAAACATATTCTAGTTTTGGGACTCATTTACTTGATGATTGATGGCTATGATTTTGATCTTTATTTGTGCATTTTGATTTATGGATGTGCATGGAAATTTTGTTTTTTTTTTTGTGGTTTTATTATATGATTTTGATTGTGGATTTTTATTTTTCTTTTGCAATTTTTCCTTTGATTTTACCTCTTGCATCGCCTGCTAGTTTTATAACTGTCCCTTGATTTTCATACTTCGGGGCCTTGGGGAAAGAGGGTTGGGTGGTAGGAGAGCCACACATTTTTGAGGAAGAGGTAATGTATGATTTTCATGGATAAGAAAATTCCAAGGAAAAGTTAACATGGAGCACCATGAGGAAAATTGGCATGACCGCAACAACAAGAATATGTAAAATAAAATAGAAAGGGTAAGTAGAATGTGAAATGAGAGCCAAGTAGGTTGATTGAGTCCATAGAGAAGATGGAAAAAAAAATGGAAAAATGGATTTCTCTTAACCCTAACTTTATTCGCACATGTGCTTATGTACTGTATAAATGGTTATGCTGATATGAAAGTGCCATGTTGACTAACATGTTTTTTCAGGATTCATTGTTATGTAAGAATGATGGTCTATAGTCATGTAATGAAAATATGGATGCACACAACACAAAAAGGAAATACAAATCAGTGGAGAAAGTACTATGGACTCTTGTTTTGTATCTTGTGGAGCTCAAATAGAGTTTTGGATTCCCTTATTGATTTGATTTTAGCGATATAAGCCTCTGGATTCCATTATTATTTATGTATATGTGTATGTGGCATACATGTGTAATGTGTATATGTTGTATTGTGTCATATGTGTGTTAGTGTTGTGTGTATGTGGAATCATGTTATGTGTATGTGGTATGGAACCATGTGTATATGTATGCCTTTTTGTTACTTGTCTTGGACCATGTGTTATGTATTGTTTTGGGTGGAGGTGGGATAACCTCTAGATTTCCAATATTTCTTTCAATAGAACACTACATGTTTTGGTAGTGACTACCTATTATGGTAGTGCCCATAGTTGCGAGTGGGATTATATATGATGATCACTTGGTTTAGGTATAAATATCTTAATTCCCTTGATGATTTAGGGTGGATGCGAGCCTCTAGATTCCCTTGTTGCTATAGTAACCGATCCAACATGATTTTAGGGTGGGTACCTAGGAAGTAACCTTGAGGTTACTTAGAGCCCTAAAGGAGCATGAATGTGATCCAACATGGTTTTGGGGTGGTTACCTAGGTAGTTAGCCTAAAGGGTACCTGAAGCCCTAAAGTAGCATGATTTTTTAGCCAATAGCTTGAGAAATAGTTTGAAGGCTACCTAGAGCTTTGGAGCAACCACTTTCGATCGACACTTTGGCCATGGAGGACAAGATATCATATGGGTATTTTCTAGAGTAGGAAATCGATCCCAGATGTGCATAAGAAAAAGAAGAAGCTGTCAAATCAAGATAAATAGTAATTCTCTAAATTATGAGAATGCTTTATGATAGCTTGGATTATTTAGCTAACCTAATGATATGATGATAATGATTTTATTTATGCAATAACCTGGTTGTAACATAAGAGATTATACACATAAACTTTGAAACAAATAAGTAACTTGACACTATCAATCACGCATTTGCATTGCATAACATTATATTTCCACGAGAGGGAAAGAGAGAGTGGGCCCGTTGAAGGAAATTAATAGTATTGTCCTAATATAGACACACAAGAGTAAGGAAAGATTCGTTAATTACCCTAAAAATTAGTTCACAAGATAATAACTATTCATGAAATAAAATACAACATACATTCAACAATATGAATACCTAATCCAACAAAATATGTCATTTTCTTTAGTACGCATGAACATGACATATACCACAAAAATATAAAGAATAGTCTTACAACCAGGAATAATTTTAAGGATGGAAAATGATCATGAAGTTTAAAAAATTGGCGAATCTCACTAGTCCCCAATATGCAAAATATAAAATTTTTATTGATGTATTTGTAAAATTATTCAAATTTATAATGATATTATATATATTGTCTATATAATGTTGGCGATTTTGAAGGTAAAATATTTTATATTGTAAAATTTGGGCGAATCATTTTTATAAAAAAATAGAAATTGGCGAATCTTTTTTTTGGAAAAACCATGGAAAATTAGCCCACCTGCAAATATTAGCCCCTAAAATTTTCCATGCTTACAACATTCACGATACATGCATGAAAGTGTGCGAGATCAATGAGCTTATGATAATTAGGTTAAAGTTCCAGGTACACAAATACAATTATGAGACACTAGCTCCAATAGTGGAACATTAAGTCACTAATTTCTCCTCCAAGGAATGATATTATACTGTATGGAAAGCTAGAGGAGCCAAGGCTAGCTCTCAAAAGTCCAAGCCTCAAAAATACCTTTGCTTGAGTTGTGAGGGTGTATTTTTAACAAGAGGAATGACCTTTCATATCCCCATGACACTTGAGCTTCCATCATGAATCTTGGACTCTTAAGTGACCTTTTAAATTCTATTGACTCTTTGTTCCACATGTGAATTCTCATATTCCACATGTGACTCTTGGACTTCCACACATTTACATTTTTAATTTTTTTGAAAATACATAATTACATTCCACAACATGTGGGAAACTACATGGATAACATAGGACTATGTGATGAAATTTTGAGAGGCAATAAGTTGGACATTATGACATAAGACTTCATTGTAATGTATCCATGCCAAGTGCATCTCCTTGTTGATATGTCTTGAACTCTTGATGATAGATCTGATTTGTACTTCATCTTCACCCTCCAAAGGGACTTGAATAAGTGTTGGAACCTTCTAAGTCATCATGAAATGTAATCATTCTATCACTATCTAGCATATCTTAATGTTTTTATGATGGTTCTTCTTTTTTCTTCTTCTCTGCAAGTGCCTCCTTGTTTCTTCTCCTTGACATATTCCTTGAGAATCATCTTTCCATGTGGAGGTGGTCCACATGCTAATTAATTTCACTCGTGACAAGGAAATATCAATATGAAAATAATCTATTCTACCCCTACTTTTCTTGTGGAAGGCGTTGATTGTGATGAGCTTGTTTAGGAGTTGAGAGAGAAATCATGGTTGTGAATTGCACAGTTGAGCTCAATAGTGGTTAAGGGGTGACCACAATGAAAAATTAAACTGTGCAGTTGATCTCAATAGTGGTTTAGGGGTGACCACAATGCAAAATTAAATTGCACAATGTGCAATAATGAGGGGCTCTTCATGGTCTAGCGCAATGAGAAAGTGAAAGAGATAAGGTTGATGAGCTTGCTGATTGGAACTACACAATGCACAGTGGTTAAGGGAGAGGGAGGAAGTGAATATGTAGGTGAGCTTCACAATGACTAAGGGATTACCTAATTATGCACTAAAAATGCATAATGTGTAAAAAAAGGCCAAAATATCATAGTTTCTTCATAAGTGATGGAAAAAAAACATCATCACTTTTACATGAAGGAATGCAACACATGATTTACAAAAATAAGGCCATGAAAAGCTAACACATCTAGAAAAATAATCTAGAAAGACCCCTCTTTAAGTGAATGGGCCATTCCCTTGTGGGGAATTCGCTTGTCGATCAGCTCTTTTGACTATTTCATGAATGGGCGCTTTGTCTTTAAGGCGTTGCTCTGGATGGAGTCTCCAGCATGTGGCTCTTTGATGGCCACTTTGGTCGCAATGGGTGAAAAAGCTATTTTTACTCCAAACCTGCTTAACCAATTTCTTTCCCTACTGTGGAGAAGTCTTTCCATGCCCCATCCTTCTTTTTGCTTCCATTCTTTTCCAACACTCAGAAAAAACATGGGTATGTGAACCAAAAATATTACATGTTTTGCGATGCCATGATTTACGACCACCATTATGAAAATTCTTATAATAAAAATGCGCTCTGGAATATTGAGACTTACTATACCTTCCCTGGTGTTCTCTGGTGTGATCATGGTGGTGAGAGCTTGCCTCAAATCTTTCACTATGACATGCACTACCCTGGAATGATGGTGAAGTGTTTCATCAATACTCTTCCCTAGTGAGTTCAACAATGTTTGTTTGCCTTTGATGTCCTTCGAACACCCTTCTTCACTATATCCCAAACCTGCATAGTGAGGTCTTTACACAACCTCCAATGGTTGGGTTATGCCTTGGCCACGAATGCCAAGTTATCCTCCTTTGTACCCCATCCTAGTGAGGAGTCTCATGTCGGTTATTGTAATGAGTATCTCCACACTTTCAACAAAAATGATATCATATGAAGATGAAACTGAAGAAAAATCAACACTATTTACCTCAGTTGAAAATTGTGAAACAAGTGAAGAAGGATTCTCTAAGTCTTCATTTCACTTCACTTCCTCCAAGGCCTCTGTCACGACTTGTAGCTGAAGCTGCAATCGCTGCTTCTCCTCCTTCTCTTCCTATAAGAGTATCTTCAAGGCATCATGGTTTTCTTGAAGACTCATTGTTGCACTTTAATTCTTCCAACACCTCTGTCGCGGCTTGCAACTGAAGCTGCAATCAATGTTTGTCCTCATTTTCTTCCTTTAGAAGTGTCTTCAATTCAACGTTGTCTGCTGCTTGTTTTTCATAAGCTTTGTACAACATGTTCACTTTCTCAGACACCCTAAGCATGGTCTGGTACATGTCTTTGACATTCTCCATTGCTCAACTCAGTGAACGTTCAATGGTTCAATCCTGGAATCCAAATCAATAAGAAGACCACTCCAATGCCACTTGATCCGGGTAAATTCCTGATACCCTTAACCAAGACCTTTACTTTGGCTAATGTGTTATAATTGCATTCAATCAAATCATTAATGAGCATACATGAATAAATGCATGCTGTAAAGAAGAGGAACATAATAAGCATTAGAAGTATAAGACATTGATAACAGAGTTCGTCCAGGAGGGACTACGTCTCTGGGCCTCGGTGTCAAGATGGTGTAGGCCGTTTTATTAAGTGCTCTAAGGAGTGAAGATGTACATGGATGGTGTTTTCTCTATCGTACAAGGAAAATTCCCTCATGCACGAGTGGTTGGACCTCTCCACAAGATATTCCACTATAGCAAATCTCATTCACAAAAAGGACTACTATCAGTATGACAATAACTCACACATAATGACTATGAGTATCCTGCCAACATGGCAACAAAGGGATCTCAATAAAAAATACATTGGACAACAAGTATCCTGCCAACATGATAGCAAAGGGATATCAAACATAATAAAAATCCATGATAGAAATTACATCTCAAAACAAGAACAAAATAAGATCCCACATCAAACATTAATAGGGATCTGTACATCACAATGCATCTCGTAGCAAAGAGATAAAGAAGTACATGACATCAACGCATCATATACCGCACATTGAAGATGATTGAATAATGAGTTTCTCTGCTTCTAGATATTAAATCATCGTCACAATCGTGGTGTCGAAAGGTGTGAAATCGATTTCTCACTCATTGAATGCTGACACCTGCATTCCACTTTGAAAAGTGGTCGAAAAACATAAAGCTCAGATGGAAAATATGAATACGACATCAGATTCGTGTCGTCGAATAGTGCAAAATAAACTGTCGAATTTCGGAATTCTGACAAAGTTAAAATATGGGCCTTAGGGAATATTTTAGATTTCCCCTAGATTCCTCAAAGATGTTGCTCCACTGGGAATCTATAAATCTGCAACTCAAAACAGGAATCTGATCTCACCATTGAGATTTGAAATTTCGAGAAGAATCAGTATAAATTTGACCTCATTCTGACACTGATGAATTTCGGCCTCTAGGGAATTCCTGAAGATTCTCTTCCACAGGAAATCTCCAAAACCATTGCTCAAAAGGAAAATTTGGGCATGCCATCATGTTCCCTGCGAAATTCTGGTTAAAATTCATATAAATTTTAATAAATTCTAAAAATTTTACCTTCTCGAGATCAAAAGATTCCCTTGGCATCAAATGGGAATATGTCTCAAACTTCATGCCATTTGCTGCGTCCTATGCCTTGAAACCCATGCTCAAGTCTATTGGGCACACTTGTGAAATGACGAGTTTAAATAAGTTTTCGTGGGACAGATTTTACAAGGGAGCTTGTTGGCGTGTTGGTAAAATTTAGCAAGTGGTTAGGGGAGACCGGGAGATGAAATCCTACCTCCCCAATTCTACATATGATAATAATTTTGGCGCATTTTTAAAAATGAGGTATGGGTCAGGTCCACATTGGGCGGCCTACCCAACCAAATCCATTCGGTAGGGCTATCAATAGATCGTAAACCATAGAGAATTAAATGCGGTGGGGCAGTGTATGCCCATAGTTAGATTTAAATTTGTTTAAATCTAATAGTGGGCATATACTGCCCCACCACATTTATTTCTCTATGGCTTACAATTTATGGCTTTCCATATGGTAATTTGTTATATATGTTGAATGGTGGTTGGTATAAATGCCTTTGACCACATGCCATTAATATGGCTTGTCCTTATTAGTTTGTTATATATGTTGAATGGTGGTTGGCATAGATGCCTTTGACCACATGCCATTAATATGGCTTGTCCTTATTATAAAAATTCAACTTCCACCATATTCGTTAACTTGTTTTATGTTTGAATATAAACCAAATTCAAACCATATGTTAAATTTAACATAAAGTTCGTTTGTATATGGATTTTGTTATATGGTTATTATTAAATAACCATATTTTATATATTTTTAAAATGATTTTGTTTTAATATTATTTTGTCTTTTTATATGGTTTATGACATTCTTAATATATTTGTTTTGTCTCTTGTGCAGGTTGAGGACCAATGTACGAGCGCCATATGTCAGGGCCTGGTAGGCTGCTATGTGGGTCCTATGTGCTCACTGGATTTCATGTAGCATGTTGTGGGGCTCACTTCCTTTGCTTTTAACAAAACTTCAAACTGCTCTAACTTCTTCATACGAGCTCAGATTGACGAACCATTCACACCGTTGTGATAAATACAACGAGATATTCAACCTAAAGCTGGTTCAAGAGAAATCCAAACAATTTGATTTTTGAGCTTCCATAAGCCCTCTTTTTCCCGTGTGTGTCTCTCGAGCCACCTGGATCAGTTGGTATGCAAATTGGTTGTGTGAGACATGCCTCCTTATGAAATTCAAATTTTTGATGGATTTCCATGGTATTGACTCCCCTTTTTGGTGGATCTCCTTGATGATGTTCGGGTGATATGATTCCTTAGTAATACACTTGCATAAAGTGAATATGGTGTTCCATGGTTCCTGTAGGATTGCCTCATGTGATGAATACCACAATTTATGGTTAACACACTATAATTAGAAGGGAGATTCTGGTGCAATTTATGTTGGATCCCTTTCAAATGTCTACTAGTTTCATTGGTTACATGAGTTGAGAGTTTACTTGGAGTAGTTATTTTCATGTTCAACACATGGTTTCAAGCAACAAATTTTTCCAAGTCTTGGTGGGTTTTCCTAAGTTATTCTTAGTGTTTCCAGGTTGACTCTCTATTTTAGCTTTCTCAAATTTTTGGTGAGTCTGAGGCTTGTGACATTAGCTATGACTATAGATATAACTTACAAACATTGAAAATTGGTTTGTTAGTGTCACAATAAAGTCACATCTTAGATTTTTGGATAGGAAAAGTGCAAGTATTTATTGAAAGCATGGATAGGACTTATGAAAAAATTTATTAGCTTTGATGTTGCTATGGATGAGTTAATTCTAGTAATTATATAAAAGTCTACAAAGGACAAGCTAATTCTCTATCCAAGTGTTGGGAGCACAAGAAATTATATTTCTTGTATGCACGTGTTTGAATAATTTGTAGAATGTTCACTTAAGAATAAAATATTGATATTCTATGGCCAACCTATAAATTGGGGTTCTCTTTATATATAGAGTTAAATCTCTCATACTATTTCCTAAATTTTTTTGAGAATAATGTTTTTTATATATGAGATGAACACCCTTATGAAAATTCTTGAGAGTAGCTTTTGAAAATATACACAAAATATAGATTCATATATGCGTTTATGTCTAAAAGTTGAAAATAAATATATGATCCTTGTTCGCCAAGTAACTTGTGGTAGTCTGTGGTAGATGTGAACTAGAAATTTTAAGGAATAACATTCTCTAACAATAAAAATGCTTTAATTAAAGTGGATGAAATTTTGTCTTAAAACAATAGCTTAAGCAGGCATCATATGAAGAATACATCCTTTGATTTTTTTGCGTCAACTAATGAAACATATATTATATATAATGATAAGTCTTTGATAGCACACCAATCCTTATTTATGTTGATATAGGCAAAAGTCAACTAAACTCAAAGGAAACTAACCATACAAGTAGCAAACTCGAGAGTATGATCACGGCCTTTACATTCTTTTTTGACTAGTACATTATGTTACTTTATAGTTACTTTGTATCGCTTCATCAATCAAGTTGTGGTAGACAAGGATTAAAATTTTGAAGAGGGTTCCAAATATTCATTAGAAATTTAAACTAGATGAGTTATTGGGAATCCACAAGAGCTTATGGAAGTCCCATAAAATGTTGCATAAATATCCAATTTTGGAGAAAGGGGATTCGCACTAGCCACCTAATTTGGTCTTCTGCATACATTAACATAGTCCCTCTCTTTTAATCTTTCTTTCGATAAGATGGGAAGAGATTTTATTATCTGGGCTACTCATGAACAATATATAAATAAACCAAACATATATTATTTCAATGATGATGCAAAAGAGCAACATATGTTATAATCATTTAATATGAGGTTTGTTCTAATCGCATGTTGGTTGAAGAGACTAAATGAAGAAGGACGTCTTTTCTTTGCGTTGGTATCTCTAGGCCATCACTTGTAGGAATATTTTGGAAGACCTTTCTAACCAAGTATAAGTTATGTATGGAAATACTCTCACACCTACATTTCTTTTTAAATGTATATATATGCGTTTACATGCACCTCTAATATCAATGAGTAATTTATTTATTTTTTTCTTACTTAGATACTCCCTTTCCAATTTCCTTCTCTTTAAATTACACAAGTGAATATCTAAGAATATAGAACATACAAAAAATACTAGGTTAACTTCTTAGGTTGTTTCCTTTTCATTTAATCCTTTGCTTAAAATATTTCCATTATATATTTGTATAATCATGTACTATTTCGTTGTTTTCTTTTTCAATGTGTACATTGTATAAGTTTTAATGAGACATGTGTTTCAACAGTCTTAATTTACAATTCTTGTTTTTTGAATATCACACAAAAAATGTTTTACCTTTTCATTGGTTCTATATATTATAGTGAATATTTTTCCAATTTAAATTTGGGTAATGTATACATGCTCATTATTTGAACCCTTCGTGAATTCATGGTATACAATCATTAATATAAATATTCGACCATGTGTTATAAAATAATGGGTTTACAAAATCGAGAGTTAACATCAAACACTCGTCAAAAGTATTTAAAACTTTATTTAATTTGATTTTGTGAGTTTTATGTCATCACAAAGAATGATCACCTAGCCATGCCTAACTAGGCGGATCGAAATACACCATGTGAGTTTAATTTTACCATAGTAAAATCACTTTTACTATAAAAAAATAATTTAATAAACCACTTTTATTAAGTTATTTTCGAATAAAACCCATGAGAATAATTAAATAAACCATTATTTATTTAATTTATCTAGTAATAGTTAATAAATCATTATTTAATAAATATTCCTTGTCACATTTGACTAAATCGCTTACGAATAATTAAGTATATCATTATTTGTTTATTATTCCTTATTTCCATATTTGAAATAATTATTAAACCATCATTTAATAGTTATTTCATTTTCGTGACTGCTTAACAATTGCAAAGCCACATTATATTTACTAATGTGGTTGATATATGCCGATACGCCTATATCCACTACCCATCACATTAATTTATATATCAATAAATAAATATTATATCTAATAATTTTATTATATTAACTTGAAATATATATATTATATATTAATAAGAATATTTATTAATATATTAATTATGATTAAAATCACAAAAATATTTTATATATATTAATAATACTAATTGGTATATTAGTAATATTTTAATATTTATTAATATATTAAAAATATCAATAATAAATAATATTTTAATATTTATTAATATATTAATATCATAGATGGTTATATTATTAATAAACCAAAAGAACTAATAATATATTAATAATATATATTATATCATAGTTGGTTATATTATTAATAATATTATAATATTATTAATAAATATTAGAATATTTATTAATAATATATATTAATATATTAATAATATTAAAATAAAAACATAAGAAAGTAATAAACTTTCAGAATTAATATATTAAACTCAAGAGAGTAATAAAGCATATGAAACAATATTTAAAAACAAAAAACCTAAGAGATTAATCAACCCTAACAATTAATATTCTCAAGTGAAGATATTAATAAACCCAAGGGATAATTAATAATACAAACCCAATGTCATCATAAACCAAAGGAATTGGTGAACCCAAGGGATAAATATTATAAACATAAGGGATCAATATTAAAAACACACGAGATTAATAAACCATAATAATTGATATTTTAAACTAAAAAACCTAATAAATTAATAATCCGTAAGAATCAATATTTTAAACATAAGATATTAATAAACCGACGGGATTATTAACATTATAAACCAAAAGAACTAATAGACCCAAGGTTTTAATATTATAAAGCAAAGGAATCAGGGAACCCAAGGGATAAATATTATAAACCTAATGGATAAATATTATAAACAATAGAGATTAATAAACCCTAAGAATTAATATTTTAAACTGAAAAATCCAAGAAATTAACAAACCCCGAGAATTAGTATTTAAACTCAAGATAAGTAATAAATAGAATGTGTGATTAACATTATAAGCCAAAAGAACTAATAAACCCAAGGCTTTAATATTATAAACCAAAGGAATCAGTGAACCCAAGGAATAAATATTAAAAACCTAAGGGATCAATATGGCTAAGGGAAATATTAAAAACAATAGAGATTAATAAAACCCAAGAGTTTAATACTATAAACCAAAGGAATTGGTGAACCTAAGGGAAAACCATTACCCAAAAAATTATAAACCAAAGGAATTGGTGAACCCAAGGCGATTGATTTAAACATTGAGACAATTGTTGTCACAATGCGACGTTGGACCAACTATGACCAGGGTTGGCCATGGGTGATTTTTATATTGACACAATCTTTGTCAGAATGTGACATTTGATTATGGATGACATTGATCGATTATTCATATTATAAACCAAAATAACTAATAAACCTAAGGGTTTAATATTATAAACCAAAGGAATTGGTGAAGCCAAGGGACAACCATTACCCATCAAATTATAAACCAAAAGGAATTGGTGAACCCAAGGGAATTGTTTTAAACATTGAGACAATTGTTGTCACAATGCAACGTTGGACCAACTATGACCATGGTTGGCCATGGGTGATTTTCATATTGAGACAATGTTTGTCAGAATGTGTCATTTGATCATAGATGACATTGAACGATTATTCATGTTATAAACCAGAAAAACTAATAAACCCAATGGTTTAATATTATAAACCAAATGAATTGGTGAACCCAAGGGAAAATCATTACCCAACAAATTATAAACCAAAGGAATTGGTAAACCCAAGGGAATTGACTTAAACATTGAGCATATTGTTTTCACAATGTGACGTTGGACCAACTATGACCATGCTTGGCCATGGGTTATTTTCATATTCAGACAATGTTTGTCAGAATGAGACATTTGATCATGGATGACATTGATCGATTATTCATATTATAAACCAAAGGAATTGGTGAACCCAAGGGAAAATCATTACCCAACAAATTATAAACCAAAGGAATTGGTGAACCCAAGTGAATTGATTTAAACATTGAGACAATTGTTTTCACAATGCGATGTTGGACCAACTATGACCATGGGTGGCCATGGGTGATTTTCATATCGAGACAATATTTGTCAGAATGTGACATTTGATCATGGATGACATTGATCTATTATTCATATTATAAAGCTAAAGAACTAATAAACCCAAGGGTTTAATATTATAAACCAAATGAATTGGTGAACCCAAGGGAAATGATTTAAACATTGAGATAATTGTTGTCACAATGCGACGTTGGACCAACTATGACCATGGTTGGCCATGGGTGATTTTCATATAGAGACAATATTTTTCAGAATGTGACATTCGATCATGGATGAAATTGATTGATTATTCATATTATAAACCAAAAGAACTAATAAACCCAAGGGTTTAATATTATAAACCAAAGGAATTGGTGAACCCAAGGGAATTGATTTAAACATTGAGACAATTGTTGTCACAATGCAATGTTGGACCAACTATGACCATGGTTGGCCATGGGTGATTTTCATGTTGAGACAATATTTGTCAGAATGTGACATTTGAACATGGATGACATTGATCGATTATTCATATTATAAATCAAAAGAACTAATAAACCCAAGGGTTTAATATTATAAACCAAAGGAATTGCTAAACCCAATGGAATCGATTTAAACATTGAGACAATTGCTGTAACAATGCGATGTTGGACCAAATATGACCATGGTTGGCCATGGGTGATTTTAATATTGAGACAAGATTTTTCAGAATGTGACATTTTATCATGGATGACATTGATCGATTATTCATATTATAAACCAAAGGAATCTATGAACCCAAGGGACAACCATTACCCAACAAACTGTAAACCAAAAGGAATTGGTGAACCCAAGGGAATTGATTTAAACGTTGAGATAATTGTTGTCACAATGCGACGTTGGACCAACTATGACCATGGTTGGCCATGGGTGATTTTCATATCGAGACAATGTTTGTTAGAACGTGTCATTTGATCATGGATGACATTGATCGATTATTCATATTATAAACCAAAAAAACTAATAAACCCAAGGGTTTAATATTATAAACCAAAGGAATTGGTGAACCCCAGGGGAAATCATTACCCAACAAATTATAAACCAAAGAAATTGGTGAACCCAAGGGAATTGATTTAAACATTGAGACAATTGTTGTCACAATGCGACCTTGGACCAACTATGACCATGGTTGGCCATGTGTGATTTTCATATTGAGACAATGTTTCAGAATTTGACATTTGATCATGGATGACATTGATCGATTATTCATATTATAAACCAAAAAAACTAATAAACCTAAGGGTTTAATATTATAAACCAAAGGAATTGGTGAACCCAAGGGAAAATCATTACCCAAAAAATTATAAACCAAAGGAATTGGTGAACCCCAGGGAATTGATTTAAACATTGAGACAATTTTTGTCACAATGCGATGTTGGACAAACTATGACCATGGTTGGCCATGGGTGATTTTCATATTGAGACAATATTTGTCAGAATGTGACATTTGATCATGGATGACATTGATCAATTATTCATATTATAAAGTTAAAGAACTAATAAACCTAAGGGTTTAATATTATAAACCAAAGGAATTAGTGAACCCAAGGGAATTGATTTAAACATTGAGACAATTGTTGTCACAATGCGACGTTGGACCAACTATGACCATGGTTGGCCATGGGTGATTTTCATATAAATAATATTTTAATATTTATTAGTATATTAATATCATAGACAGTTTTAAACCCAAAGGTTTAATATTATAAACCAAAGGAATTAGTGAACCCAAGGGAATTGATTTAAACATTAAGACAATTGTTTTCACAATGTAACGTTGGATCAACTATGACCATGGTTGGCCATGGGTGATTTTCATATAGAGACAGTATTTATCAGAATGTGACAATTGATCATGGATGAAATTGATCGATTATTCATATTATAAACCAAAAGAACTAATAAACCCAATTGTTTAATATTTTAAACCAAAGGAATTAGTGAACCCAAGGTAATTGATTTAAACATTGAGACAATTGTTGTCACAATGCGACGTTGGACCAACTATGACCATGGTTGGCCATGGGTGATTTTCATATTGAGACAATATTTGTCAGAATGTGACATTTGATCATGGATTACATTGATAGATTATTTATATTATAAAACAAAAGAACTAATAAAACCAAGGGTTTAATATTATAAACCAAAGGAATTGTTGAACCCAAGTGAATTGATTTAAACATTGAGACAATTGTTGTCACAATGCAACGTTGGACCAACTATGACCATGGTTGGCCATGGGTGATTTTCATATTGAGACAAGATTTGTTAGAATGTGACATTTTATAATGGATAACATTGATCGATTATTCATATTATAAACCAAAAGAACTAATAAACCCAAGGGTTTAATATTATAAACCAAAGGAATTGGTGAACCCAAGGGAATTGATTTAAGCATTGAGACAAATGTTGTCATAATCCGACGTTGGACCAACTATGACCATGGCTGGCCATGGGTCATTTTCATACTGAGACAATATTTGTTAGAATGTGACATTTGATCATGGATGAAATTGATCGATTATTCATATTATAAACCAAAAGAACTAATAAACCCAAGGGTTTAATATTATAAACCAAAGGAATTGGTGAATCCAAGGGAAAATTATTAAAAACATAAGTTATCAATAAGGCCAAGGGATCAATATTAAAAATAGAATAGCGTAACAAACCCTAACAATAAATATTTTAAATTCAAAATCCTAAGAAAATAAAAAACCATAAGAACCAATATTTTAAAAGTAACTAATTAATAAATAGAAGGGATTATCAATATTATAAACCAAAAGAACTAATAAACCCAAGGGTTTAATATTATAAACCAAAGGAATTGGGGAACCCAAGGGGAAAATTTTAAAAACATAAGAGATCAAGAAAGCCAAGGGATACCTATAAAAAACAAAAAAAATTAGTAAAGCCACATGATTATTAATATTATAAACGGAGGGGAATAAACATGGTTTACCATGCTTGATTTAAACATTGAGACAATTGTTGTCACAATGCGACGTTGGACCAACTATGACCATGGTTGGCCATGGGTGATTTTCATATTGAGACAATATTTGTCAGAATGTGACATTTGATCATGGATGACATTGATCGATTATTCATATTATAAACCAAAAGAACTAATAAACCCAAAGGTTTAATATTATAAACCAAAGGAATTGGTGAACCCAAGGGGATTGATTTAAACATTGAGACAATTGTTCTCACAATGCGACATTTGATCATGAATGACATTGATCGATTATTCATATTATAAACCAAAAGAACTAATAAACCCAAGGGTTTAATATTATAAACCAAAGGAATTGGTGAACCCAAGGGACAACCATTACCCAACAAATTATAAACCAAAAGGAATTGGTTAACCCAAGGGAATTGATTTAAACATTGAGACAATTGTTGTCACAATGCGACGTTGGACCAACTATGACCATGGTTGGCCATGGGTGATTTTCATATTGAGACAATATTTGTCAAAATGCGGCATTTGATCATGGATGACATTGATCGACTATTCATATTATAAACCAAAAGATCTAATAAACCCAAGGGTTTAATATTATAAACCAAAGGAATTGGTGAACCCAAGGGACAACCATTACCCAACAAATTATAAACCAAAAGGAATTGGTGAACCCAAGGGAATTGATTTAAACATTGAGACAATTGTTTTCACAATGCGACGTTGGACCAACTATGACCATGGTTGGCCATGGGTGATTTTCATATTGAGACAATATTTGTCAGAATGTGACATTTGATCATGGATGACATTGATCGATTATTCATATTATAAACCAAAAGAACTAATAAACCCAAGGGTTTAATATTATAAACCAAAACAATTGGTGAACCCAAGGGAAAACCATGACCCAACAAATTATAAACCAAAGGAATTGGTGAACCCAAGGGAATTGAGTAAGGTTAACCATGGTTGACTATGGCTAAGTAAACTCCTCTATCATTTAACGTAGGTAAGAATGAGACCTTGGTTGACTATGGGTAAGTAATCTTCTCTATCATTTAACATAGGTGAGAATGAGACTTTGTTGGCAATGTTTGGCCATAGTTGATTAAAATGATTAGAATGTAAATATTATTAGTATTACTTATTCATATTAATATTAATAATATTTCCATTAACAATATTAATTTTAATATCATTAATACTATTAGTGATATGGTTACCATGAATATATTTTTTTTTTGCCTCAATTTTTTTTTTTTTTATGTTAAATAAAAGGGAATTATAATTACTTATACCATTATTATACTTATTTAGATATTATTATATTTGTTTATATATTATTTTAGATATAATTTTAATTATTATAATTATTAATTATAATTAAGGCTCACCATGGATTATTATGGTTTAAGAGGGTTACCCATGGATGACTATGGCTAGGAAAAATTGTGTATATTGAGCATTGGTGAGAATGAGTGACATTCATTGAGTGTGATGAAAATGTTTAACCATATTTAATTAAAATGATTAGCATGTAAATATTATTAATTATTAAAAGTAATCTTAATATTATTTATATTAAAATCATTAATGATAATATCATTAATACTTTTAATCATATGACTATACCATGTAAATGTGCCTCATCTCCACTTTTAGGGCTTCATTCTTTATATGAATTCTTTGACCTACTTCTCGAGTTTCTCCTCTAGATTCTCCTATGCATATTTCTAGCTTATCTAAGCACTCCTTTTTCTCATACCAAAAATAATTCCTTAAGTCCCATTTTTCTGATTTTTCACTTAGTTCTGGTTATATGCTCTTCAAAATCCACATAGAATATTCTAATATTTACTACTTAATACTTTTGCACCACTTATCAATATACATTGATACAAATTGCTTAACATTACTTATTATATTTTACTATTAAATATACTTTCATTTGTGACATTTTTAATTCATATACTTTGTTTCCTATATTTTTCTATAATATAATTCAATTCAATTTGCAATTAAAATATAAAATATTCAAAACGTCATTTATTATATTCAGAAAGTGAGCATTTTAATAATGTGGAAATCACTTAACATATATAAAATTAAATCCTCACTATAATTTTACAAATTTAATATTACCTACTTTCTTTTTGTAATGTGACTAAGTTTGTGAGTTAGAGTTAAGCACCAAACACATATTAGTATCATGTAAGAAATATTAAATTAGAAGTCCATAGTATTTACTCACTCCCTCTGTTGTTTTCTTCTTCTCACGGTTGTCTCCATCCAACGGTGGGAAGTACGTTGCCTTGCTTCTAATGATCCGACGTCTCTGGTCAAATCTCGCGTGGCTATTATACACAAAATTTAACCCGCGGTGAAAGAGGTTTCCCAAAATCGTTCAGGAACACGTGTCACCCAACCTATGGGATAGCTCCAGATTCTGAATTACAGCTTACCACTTTTCTAACTTGTGATACAAACCACGTTCACTCTTATACTTCATGGTTCCGGTTCTCGCTTTCAAGGTTCCTTATTAACCAAGGACCCGCTTCTAAATTCGACCCGAATTGTAACTCACTATACATTCAATTCAAATTTCATGATTTCTACAGAGTTCTCAACCTCAATAGGTCAATGTATATCAACATAAAATGTCCCGCGTGATAGCTAATCTTGTACTTAAAGTTGAAAAATATGTTCTGCGATCTGCATTCTCGCATGGGACCAGCGAAAGCTATGAAGTTTGATTGAGACGAAATTGGGATAGATAAGAAACCACAGATTTAAGGTTTTACTCAACTAACATCCTCTTTCAACTAACATCGGTTTAGGTCATGGATTGCATTTATTAAATTTATTTGTGAATCACTAGACAAATGTAAAAGCCCAATCATATCATATGTGACGGTTTAAATCATGGATATGATTGCTCGAACAAAATGCCCTCTACAACATTCCATTAATCTTATCTTTGCTTTTCAAATATTTATTGAAGTATTACACTACATTTCATATGAGGAGATTATCATTGGTGAGTACTCGATGTCTATGAAGACTATTGATTAATAGACTTCATGGAAAGGATAGAGAAAATATGAGGGTTGGGTGAGTGAGGCTGAGGTAGTTGCGCTGAGGGAAATAAATGGTGAGGGTCAGGTAGAAGATATTGTTTTCATGGAAATTATAAATGTTTTAATGATTTGATAAATCTCACGGCCAAACCCTACCCTGTGCAGTAGCCACACTCAGACAATGAAACATTAAATTTATTATCTAAATATATTTATGAAAATAAAAAGTTTAGATAAAATAATTAATTTTACTCAAATTCAAAGTGTCATTTTTAAATCAATTCATCGTATAATTAGATAAACTTCAAATTATATGGGAAGAGATTGAGATGGAAATCACTTTAAAAATATATATATTAGCCAGTCCATGATTGAGATGGAAATCACTTCAGAAAAATATTCTATCCAGATATGTCTCAATGCTTGAGATGGAAATCACTTTTAAAAAAATATTCTATCCAAAAATATCGAGATTAAGATGGAAATCACTTGAGAAAAAAATCTTATCTGAAAATGTCTAGAATCCAATGAGTTTAGGATAATCACCATTTTGCATAATTTCATATAAATTAAATTTTTTCCTTCATTTATAATTTTTCTGTCCTTAATTAAGCTTATTTTATATTAAAATAAAAAATATAAATGTTTGACTAAATTTCTCAGTAATAAGTTTACAACCATGTTTCTAAAAACATTATTAGCCTAAGTCATTTTTGGGAACGAATATAAAGATTATGAATTATTGAATAGCATAAAAATTATAAAAAAATAATATTAAAAAGAGAATAAATAGATATTTCACTTTTCACTAATTAAATACAAAAAACTTAATATTAAAAATTTCATTTATTTATGCAGAGGAGAGGGCAAGAATATACAAATATCTTTTCTATAGATTAAAATTTTGACAAAAAAAAAGAGATTAATGTGCCAAAGTTCAATAGAGACAAGTATATATGCTTGAATAATTGAACTTTTGAATAATATATTCACAACCATGAGATATCAACAATAATAACACAATCTAGACATGAACAACAACTAGACGTTTCATTTTTCACTAATATGATAAATGACTATAACCAATCATATAGTAAATAAGATAAGATAAATAATAGATAGATAAAGAAAATCATAATGATAAATATAGATTTACAGATATAAGACATTTATTATTGAAAACCCCTTAAAATATAACACTATTAATTTTTTAGCATAAAATTGAAATTTTAATTAAAAAAATTAATATGCAAATATTTCAAAGGAAAAAAATATTTAGATAACTATTTTTTAAAGAAATAAGCATATATATGTAAATGCCCAAAAAAGAGTATTCTTCATGAATAATGTGTCCATAGAGATAACACCCACCTTATGTTAAAAATTTAATTAAAAGATACATATGGTGGAAAGAAATAACACCCACCTTATATTAAAAATTTAATTTAAAGATTTATTTATTATCAATGCTTAATTAAAAATATTAATTAAAAATATTAAATTATTTGCAATTGATAATAAGAATTTGTGATATTTTATGTACTTATCACTTTTAGAATTTCCATCAACAAATAAAATAAAATTTTCAAATATTGCAAATTATGTAGGTTAAATAATAAATAAATATTTCGATTACTATCTATATTTATCTAGCATTTAATTAATATTACATTTCTAGTGATTATCATTGATATCATAAGGTTATAAACCAATGAGACAAAAGATTATCATGAGAATCTGAGTTTTCTCCTTGCCATCCAGGTGTGGGGAAGAAGGGCGTTTTATATCATCATATGAGAATTTGTATTATGAACATCTAGATTTTGCTCATGTCGTCGGATTGTGTGGGTAATAAGGGCATTGTTTTTCTACCCATTGGATTTAGGATTTCCACTCGAATCTGTTAGATTATGAACATCTATCTATTAGCTGTGAGTATGTGTACAATTAAGTTATTGTTTGAAATGATTCTTGTATGCAGTTAAATTTCAATATATTTTTGAAATCTACCATCAGTATTAAAAAAAAAAAATCAATCGACTATACCATAAAGAAAACAAAGAAGACCAATTGTGTATGCAGTTAGGTTATTGTTAGGTTGTTGGGAGCTGTGAGTGTGTATGAAGTTAGGTTATTGTGTGTTTTTTTCTATAAATCCTCAACCTTGCATGGTTATATGGAAAACAGTGAATTGTGTATATAAGATCATAGAGTTTACTGCTTTTTTGTTTATATGTGCTATTTAAATTGGTTTTTTTAATTGTATATATAATTTTAGTATTAAGGAAAAATCTGAAAACAAATAAATTAGGTAAATTTTGTCGATCAAATTTACTATTTCAATAAATAAATCTGAAAACTTTTCAATATCTAGTTAAAAAAAAATTTGATTTTTCATGCTTTTCACACAAATTGATTGCAGCAGTATGTTTGAAAAAAAAAGTCAGCCTCATTTACCTGACACGACCAATCACTTTCCTTTCCAGCAAGGTGTCACTTGGAAGAGAATCCCATTCGTATGATTTAGTGGAATGCATTTAATTGCCTTCCCTCTCAACATATGATTTGTTATCATTGTTCTCCGAGCCCTCGATCCATGACCAATCCAGTATCAACATAAAATTTAAAATCATGCAATTCTATTTAAGTCATCTAATACCATATTTAGTATCACAATCACATACTAGTGGTTCATCTATTATTTTTTTTTTTTTAAATATTTTTTTTGTGATATAATAAATTTGTTATTGGATAATTTGTAAAATAACTAGGTAAATTGAAATAAGAATTTTAATTTAAAATTTTAATGAAATAATGAAAATTTAAAGGTATCACTATATTTCTCACCACTAAATCTTTTATATATAAATTATATATTTAAATTATTTTTTCACAAAATATAATTAAAAAATTACATAAATATTAAAATTATTATTCTTTTTAAATTTTGATGAGATAATATAAATTTAAAAATATAAATATATTTCTACATCACTAATTTTTTTACATATATAAATTACATATTCAAATTACTTTTTAACAAAATATAATTAAAAATTATATAAACATTAGAATTTTTTTTTTTTTAATTTAAAATTTTTGATGAGATAATGTAAATTTAAAGATACCAATATATTTCTACACCAATAAATCTTTTACATATGTAAATTATATTTAAATTATTTTTTAACATAACACAATTAAAATTTACATAAATATTAGAAAAAAAAAATGTTAAAACAAAAATGGTTGCATTAAAACCTTACGAATTGAGTGTTATATTGTTAAAAGACTGAATTTCAAAAATCCTAATACCTATCTGTTACATTCATTAACCTTCACCAGTGCAGTTTCATCGAAATGCGAAAATATAAACATAAATTTAATTATAATAATCACTTAACATTTGAAGTTTTAATGTACTATAATTTTAATATAATATATAATACTAATATATTATTACATATTATATTAAAACTTACAATCTAAAAAGATTATTATAAGAGTAAATTTTTAGTTTATTAACATAAATTTAACTATAATAGCCACTTTACATTTCAAGTTTTAATGTACTATAATTTTAATATAATATATAATACTAATATATTGTTACATATGATATTAAAACTTACAATCGAAAATAAAAACAAGGTTTTAGTACTGAAAATATAAAACAAATAGGGTTTTAAAATCGCTATGGTTAATATGTTAACAATACTAAAACCTAAAAGTTCTTTTACGAGTTTTTTTAAAACAACTCATATTAACAACAATATTAAAACGTGACAACATATTTAGATCAATGTATATATGCACACATGCATGTTCCCAATGCTTAACGGTCGTCTCCGTTCAACGGTGGGAAGTATGTTGCCTTGCTTCTAATGATCTAATGTCTATGGTCAAATCTCACACGATTATTATACACGAACTTTAGAGGTTTCCCAAAATCGTTCAGGAACACGTGTCACCCAACCTATGGGATTGCTCCAGATTTTGAATTACAGCTTACGATATACTGCCTGATTAAATAATAAATATATTTAACTTCATTTTAATTTTATGAACAGCGACGAACAAACTGTTAAAGAACCAAAAACTGAAGCACATGAAAACAGATATGGTTGCCATAACATGAATGGCCCGACAGTGATACACCTCACACCTCCATTAATATCTATGGGTATGCACTACCTACACAGCTAGCTACGCCAATATTTTCCCTCTAAATTTCTAGTTATACAGGGAATGATCGAGAACCGTAAAACGTAAAAGAGAACCGTATTAATATTTTTCTATTTCACCCAGAAAACAAAGCACAAAAAATCTGATATCGCTTATGTAACTGAATTAAAAATATAAATATATTTCCACATCACTAATTTTTTTACATATATAAATTGCATATTTAAATTACTTTTTAACCAAATATAATTAAAAATTATATAAATATTAGAATTTTTTTCTCTCTTTAATTTAAAATTTTTGATGAGATAATGTAAATTTAAAGATACCAATATATTTCCACACCAATAAATCTTTTACATATATAAATTATATATTTAAATCATATTTAAATTATTTTTTAACATAACACAATTAAAATTTATATAAATATTAGAAAAAAAAATTGTTAAAACAAAAATGGTTGCATTAAAACTTTACGAATTGAGCGTTATATTGTTAAAAGACTGAATTTCAAAAATCTTAATAGCTATCTATTCCGTTCATTGTGCAGTTTCATCGAAATGCGAAAATATAAACATAAATTTAATTATAAGTTTTAATGTACTATAATTTTGATAGAATATATAATACTAATATATTATTACATATTATATTAAAACTTACAATCTAAAAAGATTACTATAAGAGTAAATTTTTAATTTATGAACATAAATTTAATTATAATAACCACTTTACATTTCAAGTTTTAATGTACTATAATTTTAATATAATATATAATACTAATATATTGTTACATATGATATTAAAACTTACAATCTAAAATAAAAACAAGGTTTTAGTATTTAAAATATAAAACAAATAGGGTTTTAAAACCGCTAGGGTTAATATGTTAACCATACTAAAACTTAAGAGTTCTTTTACGAGTTTTTTTAAAACAACTCATATAATATATTAACAAGAATATTAAAACGTGACAACATATTTAGATCAATGTATATATGCACGGTTTTAATGCTTAACGATCGTCTCCATCTAATGGTGGGAAGTACGTTGTCTTGCTTCTAATTATCCGACGTCTCTGGTCAAATCTCGCGCGGATATTATACACGAACTTTAACATGCGATGAGAGAGGTTTCCCAAAATCGTTCAGGAACAAGTGTCACCCAACCTATGGGATCGCTCCAGATTTTGAATTACAGCTTACCACTTTTCTAACTTGCGATATACTGCCGGATTAAATAATAAATATATTTAATTTCATTTTAATTTTCCGAACAACGACGAACAAACTGTTAGAGAACCAAAAACTGAAGCACATGAAAACGGATATGGTTGCCATAACATGAATTGCCCGACAGCGATACAACTCACACCTCCATTAATATCTATGGGTATGCACTACCTACACAGATAGCTACGCTAATATTTTCCCTCGAAATTTCTAAATTTTCAGTTATACGGGGAATGATCGAGAACCGTAAAACATAAAAGAGAACCATATTAATATTTTGCTATTTCACCCAGAAAACAAAGCACAAAAAATTTGATATCGCTTACGTAACTGAATTAAAAATATAAATATATTTCCACATCACTAATTTTTTTACATATATAAATTACATTTTCAAATTAATTTTTAACAAAATATAATTAAAAATTATATAAATATTAGATTTTTTTTTTTTTTCTTAATTTAAAATTTTAGATGAGATAATGTAAATTTAAAGATACTAATATATTTCCACACCCATAAATCTTTTACATATGTAAATTATATATTTAAATCATATTTAAATTATTTTTTAACATAACACAATTAAAATTTATATAAATATTAGGGAAAAAAAAATGTTAAAACAAAAATGGTTACATTAAAACTTTACGAATTGAGCATTATATTGTTAAAAGACTGAATTTCAAAAATCCTAATAACTATCTGTTACATTCATTAACCTTCACGAGTGCAGTTTCATCGAAATTCGAAAATATAAACATAAATTTAATTATAATAATCACTTAACATTTGAAGTTTTAATTTTTAATGTACTATAATTTTAATATAATATATAATACTAATATATTATTACATATTATATTAAAATTTACAATCTAAAAAGATTATTATAAGAGTAAATTTTTAGTTTATTAACATAAATTTAATTATAATAACCACTTTACATTTCAAGTTTTAATGTAATATAATTTTAATATAATATATAATACTAATATATTGTTACATATCATATTAAAACTTACAATCTAAAATAAAAACAAGGTTTTAGTATTGAAAATATAAAACAAAAAGGGTTTTAAAACCGTTAGGGTTAATATGTTAACACTACTAAAGCCTAAGAGTTATTTTACGACATATTTAGATCAATGTATATATGTACGGTCCCAATGCTTAACGGTCGTCTCCATTTAACAGTGGGAAGTACGTTGCTTTGCTTCTAATGATTCGACGTTTTTGGTCAAATCTTGCGTGGCTATTATACACGAACTTTAACTCGCGATGAGAGAGGTTTGCCAAAATCGTTCACGAACACGTGTCACCCAACCTATGGGATCGCTCTAGATTTTGAATTACAGCTTACCACTTTTCTAACTTGCGATATATTGTCAGATTAAATAATAAATATATTTAATTTAATTTTAATTTTCCGAACAACGACAAACAAACTGTTAGAAAACCAAATCTGAAGCACATGAAAATGGATATGGTTTCCATCACATGAATGGCCCGAAAATGATACAACTCGCACCTCCATTAATATCTATGGGTATGCACTACCTACACAGCTAGCTATGCCAATATTTTCCCTCTAAATTTCTAAATTTCCAGTTATACGGGGAATGATCGAGAACCGTAAAACGTAAAAGAGAACCATATTAATATTTTGCTATTTCACCTAGAAAACAAAGCACAAAAAATCTGATATCGCTTACATAACTGAATTAAAAATATAAATATATTTCCACATCACTAATTTTTTTACGTATATAAATTACATATTCAAATTACTTTTTAACAAAATATAATTAAAAATTATATAAATATTAGAATTTTTTTTTTTAATTTAAATTTTTTTTATGAGATAATGTAAATTTAAAAATACCAATATATTTCCACACCAATAAATCTTTTACATATTTAAATTATATATTTAAATCATATTTAAAAAATTTTTTAACATAACACAATTAAAATTTATATAAATATTAGAAAAAAAAAATGTTACAACAAAAATGGTTGCATTAAAACTTTACGAATTGAGCTTTATATTGTTAAAAGACTGAATTTCAAAAATCCTAATAGCTATTTGTTACATTCATTAACCTTCACCAGTGTAGTTTCATCGAAATTCGAAAATATAAACATAATTTTAATTATAATAATCACTTAAAATTTGAAGTTTTAATGTACTATAATTTTAATATAATATATAATACTAATATATTATTACATATTATATTAAAACTTACAATCTAAAAATATTATTATAATTTTAATATAATATATAATACTAATATATTATTACATATTATATTAAAACTTATAATCTAAAAAGATTATTATAAGAGTAAATTTTTAGTTTATTAACATAAATTTAATTATAATAACCACTTTACATTTCAAGTTTTAATGTACTTTAATTTTAATATAATATATAATACTAATATATTGTTACATATGATATTAAAACTTACAATCTAAAATAAAAACAAGGTTTTAGTATTGATAATATAAAATAAATAGGGTTTTAAAACCGTTATGGTTAATATGTTAACAATACTAAAACCTAAGAGTTCTTTTACGAGTTTTTTTAAAACAACTCATATAATATATTAACAACAATATTAAAACGTGACAACATATTTAGATCAATGTATATATGCACGGTCTCAATGCTTAACGGTCGTCTCCATTTAACAGTGGGAAGTACGTTGCCTTGCTTCTAATGATCCGATGTCTCTGGTCAAATCTCGCGCGGCTATTATACACGAACTTTAACCCGTGATGAGAAAGGTTTCCCAAAATCGTTCAGGAACACGTGTCACCCAACCTATGGGATCGCTCCAAATTTTGAATTACAGCTTACCACTTTTCTAACTTGCGATATATTTCCAGATTAAATAATAAATATATTTAATTTCATTTTAATTTTCCGAACAACGACGAACAAACTGTTAGAGAACCAAAAACTGAAGCACATGAAAACGGATATGGTTGCCATAACATGAATGGCCCGACAGCGATATAGCTCGCACCTCCATTAATATCTATGGGTATGCACTACCTACACAGCTAGCTACACCAATATTTTCCCTCTAAATTTCTAAATTTCCAGTTATACGGGGAATGATCGAGAACCGTAAAACGTAAAAGAGAACCGTATTAATATTTTGCTATTTCACCCAGAAAACAAAGCACAACAAATCTGATATCGCTTACGTAACTGAATAGTCTGACATGGTACGGCTCAAACCTCCATTCCCTACTCATTAATATGTATGGGTAACCTACACAGCTCCACCAACATTCTCCCTCTAAATTTCCAGTTAAATGAATAAAGATAAAGATCGAGACATCATTCTACATTTTTCCAAAACCATAAAATTAAAAAAAGGAGAACCGTATTGATATTTCGTTGTTTCACCTTGATATTTGATAACCACAAACTACTATTTGAAAAACCACAAACTAACTGTTTCAGAAATTGCAACACATAAAATCGATATTGCTGCCATAACATGAATGGTCTGACCATGATACGGCTCGCACCTCCATTAACTACTCATCAATATGTTTGGGTATGGACTACCTCCACACAGCAAATTCCACCAATATTCTCATTCCAGTTATTCGGATGAAGATGCAGACAGACAACATTCAGGATATGCATAGACATCAAAGAACACATAATGTCGTATTAAACAGAGAGACTACAAAAGTGTGCATACCATTTATCAAAATCAGAATTTCTTCCCTCCAATATATCCCATGAGCCATAATGACATTCCCGTATCACCATCTTAGAAACATCCATCCAAAGAATGAAGAGGTAAAATTTAACCTTAACAGGAAGGGTGTGATTAAAGCAAATGAAGAGGAGATACCTGTAATAATCGCTTTCACACTGAGAGGCGAAGCCGGGCTGGAGTGTTCCCTTCAAAATCACCCTTGAGGTTTCAGAGAAGCGATTTACATCGGAAGCAGACTAAACTAAAGTTTTTGAGCCAGACGCTAGAGGTATTCTTTCTGTTCGGAGCCCACGCCCCACGATAATCTGTAACAAAAAAAACAACACACAGTAATGCGATCAACATTTTTGCCCAAAGAATTGAAATTCAAGTGACAAGGGGAAGTAAAATTACTGAGATTGTCGCTGACGCAAAAGGTCTTCTTGGAGGCCCAGGATTTTTAGTCGAGGCCAAACTCCCAACCCTTGTTGTCACCCAGAGTGTAATCTATAGCCATGAAAGGATTTAAAACGTACAGTAATAAAGTCTGCAGCACCACGAAGGACTGGCCGAATTGCCAGCGACTACCATAATCCACGGCATTGACGCATCAACGCGGGCCTTTTAGATTTGTTATTAAGTAACGCACAAGAGGAGAAGGCCAACTGGAGCACTGGCGAAGTGGGCAACTTAATCGTGATGACAGTCGATGACAGCGATCTTGAATTCCGCTTCTCCTCCCACTCACCCACCACCATACCATGGCGAATCGGATCAGCCTCCAAGTGGCAAAACCACGCCATAGTACTCTCGAATCCACACAAACAGGGAGAAAGCTTATTTGATAGGTGGCGCGCGCACGTTTATTTGAGAATTTGAACCATCAATTAGGTGGCATTTTAGTTTGAACCATCACTTGTTAATCTTGATAGGTGGCGGTCAACAAATGGCACAGTAAATTTGTAATCATATTCTGTAAAAAAATAATTATGGTTTAAACATGTGATTTAGATATGCAAGGAAGTTACTTTTTTGAATTTCATCCATTGATTGAGTGGCGACAACGAGAATATACTGGCATCTTTCAATCTAGACCATCAGATCAAAAAGATTAATTAGAATAATCACAAAAGATGCTATTTCTGATAGGGGGATACACTTATCGGCGTAATTAACAAAATAATTAATAAATCATTTGTTTGTTAATTATTTCTAGATAAAGTTATTTAACTGTTTTACATATCTTTTCCCTTTACAAAAATATAATAATGTATTCCAAGTGGTTAGATCTATATTTTGGTCAATAATATTTTATTATTCTCTATTTTCGAGATAAACTCAATACTTTGCTATAAATAAGAGGGGTTTTCATCCATTTCTCACCATGATCAATATCATTGTCACTTTATCATCAAATACCATGTGAACTCCCATTTTTGAGTTCTACATTGTCTGATTTTTCACACATTCAAGAGAGAGGAATATCTAAATTCTGAAGTGACGAGTTTGTAAATCACCTTCGCCAAGTGTATTAATACAATTACTTTCTTTCAAAATATTTTCCAAGATTGAGTTTTTACATTGGTTTTATTTATGTTATTTTTTCTTTTAGATTTGCATACATCTATCTTTTGCATGTTTTTCACACATATTTTTGGTAGATTTGAAATATAAGTAGCCACAATCATCATAATGGTCACTAATCAATCATGACTTAAGTGAAATAGTTTTGGTACACCTTCCAAGAAATTTCATGCTAATATTTTCCTCTAATTAAAAAACTTTGAATTTGTCTTTTTCATATATGTGGTATTAATTTGGTAGCTCGCAAAACTATAATTTTAATCCTTGTTAATTTTTACATTATTGGGACTTCTAACGATTTCTGAGCGTACACATGGAATTTGTTTATGATTCCAACTATGTATTGTTGACCTAATCCTTCTTTGGTCGTATTTGTGGTGAGACCATATGACGGTGGAGATTCCACTAAGGTTTAATGTTATGGTTAATCACTTGGTGGATTTTTTATTTACCACATCCATTTATTAAAGTTCCTTTGTCGGCTCTGATACTACAAAACTAGGGTTTTAATGCCCTCTATTCACCAGGTGTTACTCGCCATCATCCATGGCGTTAATTCCTCTCCATTTTTCAACTAGGCCCGCATGACTTTGTATTCGTTCTAAAATGGATTGCCTTCAGCTCATCAACGTGTCAAAGGTGTTCACACGGTAAGAAAAAATTAGTTCTCTCCTCTGTGTTAGAATATTTTATATTAGATAAGTTTTATCACCATTTTGTTTGGTTTTTGAGAATATTTAGTTAACAAATATTTCCATTTTCTCCTCGTTTTCTTGCAGGTTACGGAGAGTTTTTCTCAAAACCCTTACCCCTGTTTTTTATGGTGATATTATGTTCTCATAAAATAACTTATGAGGCATTCATTTTAGACACAGTCTGAAGTAATTCTTCAACTCTTAAAAGGTAACGTTTTCTAATTTCATTTCTGGTAATCGTTCATGAGAAAAAAATTAGGCTTGGAATCGTTACCTTAGTATTTAAACATCTCTTTATTGTTTTGGTCTCTCTTAATTCTTCACTAGTTATTTGGTCTTGAATGCAAAAGCGTTTTTATTTTCTCCTCTTGTCTCCACATAGGGCTTGTGAAGCCACCATTAGTCGACTTGCACTAACTTATAGGGTTATATTTATGTGTAAAGTCTATGGTTTTATCTTTTCTATTGGGGTTTCCTCGTCTAATCTCAGGATGATAGAGATTCATATTTATTTTCACTTTCCATTACATGATTGCTTAGTTAATCTTGATAAGTACTATTGAGTCTGGTGTAGCATTGACTATAAATTGGGTTTGAAATTGTCATAGTCAATACAACTCATATAAAATTGATTTTTTTAAAAGTTTCTATCTATTTATTTATTTATTTTTATTTTTATTTTTTTCTCTTCTTGAAATATCTCATATGCATACTAATATATGTTTTCTTATTTTTTGAGCGTCAATGTTTTAGTTTTTAACTCTTTCTTTCTTTGTATATAGGGCTCTGCCTAAATCCACATTTTAACTCCTCCAGATAAAAACTTTAAAAGTTTTCCTTCAATTTATTATTTTCATTATATTATGCACACGTTTTGAATAAATTCTTACATATATTCATTTATGGCCAAGAAAATTACAATGATTCTCACTCTGAAGGTTATCCATTTATTGCGGTGTTTTCCGGAAAGTAGAATTAGCTACACTTTATTGAAACAAAATTAATCAAGTTGTGTTATTCCCAAAGTTGGCATACTCTATAACTACCTTGGTCATTCCTTGAACATAGATGGATTATTTTTCTTATGAAAGTGACTAGAAAAGTTTTAGCTTCTTGTAATTGTGTTCTTTGATTATAATATTTATATTTGGTTTTCCCCAAATTCTACATTTCTCCTAGAATTAGAATAGTATTCTTATTTATGGACTTTATGCATGTAGTATTTTTAATTATGTATTTTGTTATTTAACCAATAACTTAATTTATAAACCCTACCCTTAGGGTTCAATGTACTCTTATTTTTCTATATGTATTTCAAGTTTATGTTTATGTTAGAAAACCCTATGTGCTATATGTTCACTTATGAACACATTGTATTTTTAAAAGTATTCTAATTGGAGTATAATTATCTTAGAGGACATTCTATGATTGAAATATTCTATGTTTAATTAGTAAAATTCATTCTTGTATTGTTAAATATGTATTTAAATAATTTATGGATTCTTTGTAGAAATTATATACACTAAGCATGCATATGTCCAAGATCCACTTGATCTCACACTAAGATACTGAATCTATTCCACTTGTTAATCTTTTGCGGAAAATTTAATTGCACACACATGTGAAGCATAAACAAAAATAGTCAATCGCACATAACACAGTTTTTAACTGGGAAAGCCTGAAGTTGAAAACCCCAACTATATATTATGTAACATGGAGATCATATGATAATCTCATACAAACATACAAAGCTTATCACAAGCTCTCAGTACAGTACAATCTTCATACACTATACAGGCCTAATCTTGTAAATCCATGCATCGATCTTTGCCATTTACTAGCCTACCTCCACTACGCAATCTCTGCTAAAGAATAGCTCTGAATGAATTCAAAATACTCTTGGATTGACTGCGCAATCCTCATTGGCATCTCCACTGTGTGTTGGATGCAATCAATGCATCACTAATAGTCACAACAGATAGTCTATCTTGCCCTTTCACCTATCTCTCCATTGGTCTCCACTGAAACTTCCATGCATTGTAGTTAACTGCTGTATTGTTTAGTTGATTAATGAGTTATTATTTATGAATTAATTAACTAATTAATTCACTCCACTCTCACTAGTGTATCAATCAGTTAGACTAGATACAACTAGCTCAACTGAGTCTAACTGAGTTAAACTAAATACAACTCTACTTCTTCCAACTGTGTCATAACTCTGCCACTTGAGTTCTAACTAAGTCCTCCATGCAATAGCTCCAGTAAACCCTTAGGAATAGCATAATTCCTTATGTTAGCTATTGTGCCACACCTGTGCACTGAACTGAAGTGCTCCAAGAGAATAATTTGTTGTTTAGAGTCTGATTATTATTAAGAGCTAATAATAATCAACATGCATCTATTTTTAGATTGAAAATCTATAAATAGACTTCGCTCAATATTCTAAAAATATAATTTCATCTATTTTCCCAACTTGATCAAGCATCCACAAATAGCATGCTGCAACTTTCGAAATATGATAGACATGTCTAAAAATAGACTTGTGCCAGAAATAGCCTACAGGCCCACTTAGTGAAGATGACTCTTTTCACTAAGCTCATCATCTTGTTGAATCTCAACACTCCCTCTCAACAAGATAGGGATTATCCTTCACCCCTATCCTGCCTCTATGGTATTCAAATTTTATCTTGGTGAGCGCCTTCATCAAAATATCTGCATCCTAATTCTCCTTAGGAATGTACTGAAGCAACATGATCTTTCGCTGCACACAATCTCTGATATGATGATACCAGATATCAATATGTTTAGATCTATCATGAAACACAGGATTAACTGAGAGTTTAATGCAACTCTATTTATCACAACGAATCATCGTAGAATCTAAATGTGAACCGAATAAACCAACTAGAATCTTCCTCATCTAGATAGCCTCACATGCAGCTAAACTTGCTGCCATGTATTCTGCTTCTATTGAACTGAGTGCCACATATCTTTGTTTCCTGCTGTACCAAGAAACTGCCATAGATATGATACTGAAAATCCCTCCTAATGTGCTCTTTCTGTCAGTTAGGCTTCCTACCCAATTTGCATCTGTGAAGCCATGCAACTTCACCTCATCCATCTATCTGTAGCATAAACCATACTCAGATGTGCCCTTGAGATATATCGGGACATGATTGCATGCCTTCCAAAAGAGCTTGGTAGGCTTAACCATCGCTTGTGAAAGCTGGTTCACCACATAGCATATGTCCGTTCTTGTATTGACTAAATACATGAGCGAACCCACCAATTCTTGATAAACAGTGGCATCCACTACCTCTGCCGATGTAGCATCCTCTTTCTTCCAATTTCCTGGAAGAGGAGTGTCGATAGGCTTGCAACCTTGCATGTGAAACTTCTCCAGTATCTCCCGGGCATACTTTCCATGAGACACAAATAGTTCACCTTCCCGCTACCATATTTCCAATCCAAGGAAATAATGAAGGAGGCCTAAATCCTTCATCTCAAACTCCTTTGCAAGATCAGCCTTGCATGAGTGTATCAACTGCTCATCACCTGTTAGTATCAAATCATCAACATAAAGTACAATGATCAAAATCTTACCCTCAACCACAATCTGGTACAAGTTTGCATCCACCTCACTCTTGGTGAAGCCAATTGCAGTGAAATAGTTGTCGATCCGTGTGTACCAAGCACGGGGTGCTTGTTTCAGCACATACAACGCTCTTTTGAGTCTACACACATGCGACTCACTACTGAAGATCTCAAATCCTTCAGGTTGTTCAATGTACACCTCTTCCTCAATGATCCCATTAAGGAACACAGTCTTCACATCCATCTGATGAATGTGCCAACCCATTTGTTTTGAGAGAGCAAGGATGGTCCGTATGGAATAATACCGTGCGATAGGTGCAAAGGTTTCTTCATAGTCAATCCCCTCAATCTATGAGAAGCCCCAGGAAACAAATATTGCCTTATAATTCTCGACGCTCCCATCAGCACCTTTCTTTACCTTGTATATCCATCTTGATCCTATAACTGATTTCCCCACCGGCCTTGGAACAATCTCCCAAGAACTCTTTCTAACAATGGAGTCATACTCCTCCACTATGGAATCTACCCATGTGGGCTCTTGCGCTGCTTCTTCAAAAGAAGATGGCTTTGTCACAATACACTTGCTCATAAGAGCCATGTATCCAGTATATCGATCAGGTGATTGTCTCTGTCTGCGCTATGATGTAGGAACTCCTACATTCTGTGCCGCATCCACCTTCAGTCTTTCAACTTCTGTGGTACACTTCCTACCTTGTCTGATGTTTGGTTCTGCATGAGTGGACTCCTCCACTCCATGAATCTCCTTCTATGGCTGATCCACATCCAGAGGCTCATCTTTGGGAACAAGAAGTTCCACCTCCACATGCAAGTGTAGCTCCCTCTCAGGCAGCAACTGCATGGCTTTCACCTCACTGAATTTTATATCTCGTTGCATAACAGTCATCCGAATGTTTGGAAAATACACATGATAGTTATGGGGTGTTTTTGTGTACCCCACAAATATCCCTACTTCTGCAGTCGGCTCCAACTTCTTCTTAGCATCCTTTGTCACATGAATGTAAACAGGTGAGCCAAAAATATTTAAATGAGAAATATCAGGCTTCTTACCAGTAAAATCTTCCTCGGGTGTACTCATGCCAAGTACTCTATGAGGACAATGGTTTTGCATATAAACCGCAGTGTTGCATACTTCTTCCCACAAGTGCATCGGTAGGCCCTGATCATGTAGCATCGCTCGTGCAACACCCATGATCATTCTATTCTTTCTCTTCGCAACCCCATTCTACTGTGGGTTATGAGGTGCTATGAGTTCTCTTTGAATTTATTCTTTGCTACAAAAGTCTTTGAATTATCCAGAGATGTATTCACCACATTATCGCTCCTTAGAGCTTTCACCTCCTTCCCCGACTCCTTCTCCACCAATACCTTGAACTCACAGAAATTTAATAACATTTCACTCTTCTTCTGCATGAAGAATATCCAACATATAAGAGAAAATTAATCAAAAAATATCACATAATACCTTTGTTTCACTGTTCAAGCGACTGAGAATGGTCCACACATGTATGTGTGAATTCTCTTGAGGATCACCAAAGCACGGTTCTCCTTCTCATGAAAAGTGGTCTTCACAAACTTACCCATTGTACATCCTTTGCACTGATTTGACTGTGCAAGAGTACCCCTGGGAAGTCTAGTAGCAATTTGCTGCAAAATTTTCAAAGCGCCATGGTGAAGATGGCCCAATCTCTTGTGCCATAATTCACCCTCAACCTAGCTCACCACTTCTTCTGCTTTTCCTACCATTGTAGCACAGCCATCTACCTCTAGCTTGTAGATATTTTTAATTCAAACCCCTATCTTCTTGGTTTGACCTATTGTTTTATGTCACAGGAAGGCTTTTCCCTCTCCGAAAACAACATCATAACCCCTATCTTCCAGCATTGCGGCTGAGCCCAAGTTCTTCTTCAGACCTGGAACATGCATGACATTCTTCAACAAGAATGGATTACTGGACTCCCTCTCAAAGGTAATGGTCCCAATGCCAGTCGCACTGTACCGACCATCGTCGCCCATCTCTATATGCATCTGGAGGTCCTTCTCCTCCAAGTCACTAAACAACTCTTTGTCTCCCATCATATGGAAAGACGCACCACTGTCAAGACACCACACCGATCCCATGCAGCTTGAAACCAAGCATGCGATCAAGGAAAAATCCAGCTCACACTACTACATTTGGTGGAAATTCCGACACTTGGTTCCGACGCTTTTGACCAAATGTCGGAAATTTCCCCAAATTTTTTCCATCCCACTCGAAACCGTCGCTATACCGATGTTTATAGAAAAGTGTCACAATACCGGCACTTAGAAAAGTGTTGCAATTGCAAAGTTTGGAGGAAGACGTCGCAATTGTGACACTATGGCCCAAAGCGTCGCTATTGCGACGACTGCCTCCAAATGTCGCAAGTGCGACACAATGTCTAAGTGTCGCAATTACGATGTTTGGAGGCACCCGTCGCAATAGCGATGATTTTTCCACCGTCGGTATAACGACACTTATATGCGTGCTACATAAAAATACGAAACTTATATGCGCGCTACATAAAAATTATTTTATTGTTTCGTATCTGTCGCAATAGCTACATTAACGTCTGATATCACGCGCGCATTCGCCCTCCGCTCTTGCAGAATAGAATTCGCCCTCAGCTCTTGCAGAATAGAATTTTCCCTCAGCATTCACCCTTATCGTTCGCCCACAGCTCTTACAGAACAACATTTTCCCTCAGCTCTTGCAAAATGGTAAGTTCTTACTACAAGCCCTTCCTCCTATAGTAGGGTAGACTCTATTTGGGGTTTTTTTGGTCAATTCCATTGGATTGTGTTAGGCTGTAGGGTTCTCTCTAGATGTCAAGAATCAAGATTCAATACCCTCTATTATCTTCATCACCCAACACAAGATTTAAATTTTTCCCAAAGAAACGCTTATTAATTTGGCAGCCCTTATTTCTTCCTGCTTTAAAAACCCTACATTTAAATGAAAACAAGCATTGCATTTCAACTAAAAAAATCTATTAGTGTTCAAATGTACATGTGTGCATCACTTGTGTAGGGTATTCCTTTTCCAATTTCACATTATCCAAGAATGTGTGCAGTATAGTTCATATTTTTTGTGATTTAGATTATCTTGAAAAAGGAAAGGTAAATTATTTCCCATGGAAAAAGAAGGTTTTCCCTTTTTACTACTGGAAATGGTACAACAAAGTTCCATTTCTACCTGAAACTCCTATGAAAGAAGAACCAAATAAATGCCATGTCCTCAATGGACATCATTTGGATTTGAAAATGGCCATTGCACCGTGTTGTTTCTTATATTACATCACGATAGTTTCTTAGGTAATTTCTTGTTTCTTGAGATGAAAAACAACCAAAGAAATTGTGAAGATCCTTTCAAGAAATAAATGACTATTTCTCAATCATATCTCAACTATTTTTTATTTTATTTAGTGGTTGCTTACTTTGAGAGAAATTTGACACTTTTATAAGGAATATAACATAAAAACACAAAATGGGAAGGAATTGATGAGGTAGATGACCTTTAGTTGTTGTCAATTAAGAAATGATAATACATGATGCATGTTCTGTACTACAAACTAGATTCCTTCCTGGAGTTAGGACACACAGTATTGAATCAAAGTTGTAGTTTCTAACTTCTTGTATTGGTTCATCAATCTTGAAATTCAGACATTGCATGTCTTCATTGCTTCATGTTTGAATAATTTGCATCATATCGTACGATAGGAAATTAGGAATTATGATTATTATTACTTTATGGATATGTTAAGTTACTTTTAAGTTTGCATGGTTTAGTGTGAAATTATTCTTGTGTGCCCCTAGGCCCAAGTGAAGGAATGCCAAGGACTGAGAACCATAGTTTTTAAATGGTATTGTTTCTTATACCCAAAAAACCCTCAACATCACTTCTTATTAGTTCTTAACAATAGTGTTGTAAACAATTTGAGAATTGATATAGCAAAATCTCGCACTTCTCAAGATAAATTCCTAAAGCTAAAGTGTGATACCATGTGTAATTCAATAGCCCGATTGTCACCTCACCAACCTCTTTTCACTTCGGGCTAGCTCTCCTCCAACTCAAGGGGGGTTCTCCCTAGTAGATGTTAGGGATCTAATGCCCCAACCAAACCAAGTCAAGAGCTCCCTAACTCTCTATGTTTACTACTATCAATCAAAATATTGAACAATAGGGTCAGACATGCATCCTGAAGATAAAATTGACAGGGTATTTTTGGGTAATTTCAAAGGGAAAGTCCCAAAACACATATAATCAAGGAATTATAACGTGATTTCAAACATTAAATATCAACAAAATCGTTTAAAGGATATTGAAAGGAAAAATGTGATGGAAGATAGAAAGTGCCTTAATTAAATGCTCTAAGGATTTTTCAATAGCTGCTCCAAAAGCTTCACTTCAAGGCCCTTCAAGATCGTCTCCAACAATGCTATACCATCAGCTTCAACAATGTTGCTCCAAAAATGTCCTCAAGGTCTTCACAACAAGTTTACTAGAAGTTGCTCCAACAATATTTTCAATAAGGTCTTCATTTTCAACTTGTCTCTTTTTTGGGTGATCCAGGTGGATATTGGTGGCCACCCACCTATTCCACTTGGCCCCCCACCATTGTATCTTTCAGTTTTTCAGTTTCGGCATAACTTACTATTTTTAGCAGTTTTTTGGGTCCTGAACTTCCGGAGCCGTTTTAAGGCCCTAAACGACATTTTTTGGGCATCAAAGCACTAGAAAATTTGATCATCAAACTCATCCCGAAAGCTATAGTCCTCGGATAGAGCTTTCTAATGATGTATCATGTGTGTCAAACGGAGATAGTATGCCAAAGTTACGTCCCTGGGAAGTTGAAACACCAATTTACCCAAACGGGGCCCATAGTTTTGGCGCTTCATCTCCTAGGGTTGGGGTTTTGGCTGTTTAGGATTTCCCATTGTTTCTAAATGATAAATAGGCCCTCGAGCCTCATTGTAACTCAGTTCAGAGGCCTGTAGCCGCCACATCTCTTCTCAGAGATAGCTACCAGCGCCCTAGCTAGTTTTATTTCCATTCTGTCTGTAAGCAAATTTCAGTTCTTTGATATTAATGAAATGAAGTGTTATTTCCGCTACATCTCTGTATTTATGGTTATGTGTTTATTCTGTTGCGTTCCTGCATAAATCTGGATTAGTGGTATCAGAGCGGTCTGCTTTTTCTCGATCCTTCTTTGCATGTCCCCAACGAGGTCGGGGTATAAGGAGCTAGGGCTTGATCTGGTGGAACCTTTGCAAGATCAGCCTCGCAAACCTCGACGGACGCCCATGGGGGACGAAAAGAAAGATGAGGGAGCAGGAGATCCTATAAAAATATTGCTCGAGGAGGCCCTCGAAAAACAAAGGAACGCGATGATGGATAGCTTTGCTCAGATCCTTCAACGGCTGCCCACCGGCGGCGCATCTGCATCCGGTAGCCACTCTGGAGTTGCGACTCCCTTTAAGGTACAAGTAAATTTTGACATTCCCATATTTGAGGGTCAAATAGACGCAGATGCCGTAGATAGATGGTTGAATCTATTAGAAGGATATTTCTGTGTTCATGACTTTTCAGACCGGGAGAAGATTATTTTTGCACTCCTCAAAGCTACCCCCCATGTTAAGGACTGGTGGGAAACCTACTGTGAGAACAAGGACCAAACAAAACCCTCTCTGTTCTCGGCCGTACCAACTTGGAATTCTTTCCGAGATGCCGTCAAGGAACAGTACTATCCCGTGGGGAGCTATGAGGACAAGTACATACAATGGACCACGCTGCGACAACAAAGGGATCAAGATGTGCACGAGCTGACGAATCTGTTCCATACCCTGCGCACAAAGTTGGGTATCAAAGATTCAAAGAAACATTTGGTGCTAAAGTATCGCAGTTGTCTACACAGATACATTCAGGAGGAAATGGAGTTCCTCGACATCTCCTCGCTTGGTACGGCATACCGGTATGCTGCCAAGATTGAGCAGAAATTCAAACAGAAGAAGCGAGACTTTGGATCTGCGAATCAAAAGCAAGGGAAAGGTGCTTCCAAACTGAAAAACAAAGGACAAAGACAAGGCATGGCGGCTAAAGAAAACCCGTCAAAGCCACAAGAAAAGAACAGCACCGCAAAGCCAAAGAAGGACACGGGAAAGTGGTGTGAGTTCCATAAGAGCTCCACTCACAACACAAGTGAGTGTCGGGCCAAGCAGTCGCTAGTGGCCGAGATGAGGGCTTCTGAGTCAGATGCATGCTCCGACTCCGAATCAGAACTTGAAAAGGGGAATGAAAAAGGGAAACAGATTATTGATGCGGAGCCCAACGCCACTGTTGCCACTACAAAGGTCCAGAAGGAGGAACCGGAAGATCCAGAGGAGGAGGAACGTCTCTTCCACTCCCAGATGTGGGTAAAGGGCTCCCTTGTACAGTTCATTGTCAACAATGGGAGCCAAAAGAACCTCATTTTAGCAGAAGCCATGAAGCGGTTGGGCTTGCCGACCACAGCTCACCCACATCCATACACCAACGGGTGGCTTCACCAAGTACGAGATCTCTGCGTCAGCCAGCAGTGCCGCCTTCCCTATAGCATCAAGCCCTTCACGGATGAGGTATTATGTGATGTTGCTCCTATTGATGTTTCTGATGTATTATTAGGACAACCATACTTGTGGAAGCGTCATGCTGTGTATGAGTCTCGACCTCGGGCTGTCATTATTACTTTGGGAAATAAGTTGTATAGGATACCAGAGGTACCACCTCCTACGACTATCTCTTTGGTTACTGCAAAACAATGTAGTAAGCTCATTTCCCAAACCAGGAAATTCGTTTTCTTGATGATCCACCCCCAGGGCAAGAAGAAGACTGTGGCCACGACCTCCAGACAGGGCCCCTCTACACGACAACAACAAATGGATAAGGTCGTGGAGGAGTATGGGGACATCTTCACCTCACCCACAGGGGTTCCTCTGCACTGCCAGGTCAAGCACCCGATTGATCTGACCCCAGGTGCGCCACTACCCAATGGACCGATCTATCGACGCTCTGTTCTGGAAAATGATGAAATCAAGAGGCAGATTCAGGAGCTGTTGCAGAAAGGTCACATCAAACCAAGTTCATCGCCCTGTGGGAGCCCGATCGTGTTGGTACAGAAGAAGGATGGGACGTGGAGACTCTGTATTGACTATCGGGCGCTGAACAAGATCACTGTCCGGAATAGGTACCCAATCCCACGGATTGATGACCTTCTGGACCAACTCCAAGGTGCAAAATATTTCAGTAAGATCGACCTGAAGTCTGGGTATCACCAGGTACCAATTGAACCCTCTGATGTGTGGAAGACTGCCTTCAAAGCTAAGGAAGGCCTTTTTGAATGGCTGGTCATGCCTTTCGGGATGACGAATGCTCCCGCAACCTTCATGAGGATGATGGACGACATCTTGCGGCCATTCACCAACTCATTCGTAGTGGTGTACTTGGATGACATTCTGATCTTCAGCAAGACTTGGGAAGAGCACCTTCATCACATCCGACAAGTCCTCCAAACACTGCGGCAACACAAGTTGTGTGCCAATTTGGAGAAGTGCATGTTTGGCATGACCCAGGTTCAATACCTGGGATACATTATTGATGAAAGGGGGGTGCATGTGGATCCAGCCAAGATCCAATTCATTCGGGATTGGCCAGCCCCGACTACTATAACAGAGCTTCACAGCTTTCTGGGTCTTGCTAATTTCTACCGTAGATTCATGTTGGGATTCTCTCATATCACTTGGCCCTTGAGTCAAGTTACCAAAGGAGGAGCGACAGAAAAATTCTTTTGGTCGGAACCTCAACATAAGGCATTGAAAGAATTGAAAAATCGCCTCTGTTCTGCCCCAGTGCTCACCTTACCAGACTTGCAGCAGCCGTTTGAGATCGAGACAGATGCCTCTGACTATGCTGTTGGGGCAGTTCTTACTCAAGAGGGACATCCAGTGGCATATCACAGTGAGACATTGTCTGAGACAGTTTGCAAGTATCCCACCTATGACAAAGAAATGTATTCCATTATGCAAGCCTGTCGACAATGGAAGCATTACATTTTGGGGAAGGAAACAATCATCCACACAGACCACTGGCCCCTGTAGTTCATACAAACACAAGGGAAGTTGCAGAATGATCGCCATCAGAAGTGGTCCACATATCTGCAACAGTTTCATTTGAACATCAAGTACAAGAAGGGTAGCACCAATAATGTTGCAGACTGCCTCAGCCGACCATCGATCGTGGCGCTCACCACCGTGCTCAACTCTTGTGGGCACGAGACTTCTGATTGGCCGCTTCTCTATGAGAGTGACCCAGAATTCGGCCACACTTACAAGGCACTCTTGGGGGCACGCAAGTTCCAAATTTTCACCTCCAAGATGCACTTTTATGTCACCTGGGACACCTTTGTGTTCCTTCAAGCGAGCGTGCCAAGATGATATGGGAAGCACACTACAGTCGAGTCGCTGGGCATTTCGGGGTCGAGAAAACAGTAGCAATACTACAGAAGTATTTCTATTGGCCGAACCTTCAAAAGGATGTCGAGAAGCACATCAGATCCTGCACTGCTTGTGCCATTGCCAAACCGACCATCAAGAAGCAAGGCCTATATACTCCACTACCTACCCCTAGTCGACCTTGGGAATCCATCTCCATGGATTACATGTCAGGCCTGCCCTCTACTAAGAATGGAAATGACTGTGTTTTCGTGGTCGTTGACAGATTCTCGAAGATGGCCATTATGGCGGCTTGTAAGAAGAATATCACAGCAGAAGCCACTGCTAAACTCTTCTTTGAACGAGTGTGGGTGCACTTTGGGATCCCACAGTCTATCATATCAGATCGAGATAGCAGGTTCCTCAGCACATTTTGGTCCAGCCTCTGGTCGATGTTGGATACCAAGCTCACCAAGTCCACGGCTTTCCATCCCCAAACAGATGGCCAGACAGAGGTCGTCAACAGAATGATTGTACACATTCTGCGCATGTACAATTCAAAGCATCCACGCACATGGGACGAGAGCCTCCCTTATGTACAACATAGTTATAACCGGGCTCTCCACAGTTCAATTAGCCATAGCCCCTTTCAGGTGGGCTTGGGATTCCAACCACTATGTCCCATTGACGTAGCCATGCCATTTGCAGCTGCTCAGGCCGATTCAGTGCATGTCCAGTCTGAAGTTGACAAAGCAAGTAGCTTCATTGAGCGCATTCAATGCATCCGCAAATAGGTTCATGATATATTGGATAGATCCAATGCGAAGTACAAGCAGCGCCATGATCAACACCGGGTGCCACACAACTTCCAGGTGGGCGACAAAGTATGGCTACATTTGCAGAAGGAGCGCCTTGCTGGACCCCACCGTAAGCTTCGCCTGCTCCGATACGGGTCGTAAACTGTCACCAAGGCTGTAGGGAACAATGCCTTCATGCTTAGTATTCCTCCATTCCTTGGTCTACACCCAATATTCAATGTGGATTACCTTCATCCTTACTTCCCACCTCTACTGGACACCTATGACATTGCAGAACAACTCACACCAATAGAGTTAAACCCATACTGCATGGAACAGGCCACCATATATTGTATCATGGACATGAAAATCAAGAACACTCGCGAATAGAAGATCCAACTGTATCGGGTTGTCATTGCTGGCCAACTCCTACACCAAGGAAAGTGGCTCACCAGGTACCAAGTTCAACATAAATTTCCTCATCTCATGGAGGAACTTAACGCAATGGCGACCATTGCTTCCTAAGGGGGTAGGAATGATCCAGGTGGATATTGGTGGTCATCCACCTATTCCACTTGGGGCCCCAACATTGTCTCTTTCGCTTTTTAGTTTCGGCATAACTTACTATTTTTGGCGCTTTTTGGGTCCCGAACTTTCCTTCCAGGGAGTCGTTTGAGTAGAGAAACGAGTTTTTGGGTATCAAAGCATGTCCCGAAAGCTTTAGTCCTTGGATAGAGCTTTCTAATGATTTATCATGTGTGTCAAACGGAGATAGTATGCCAAAGTTACATCACTGGGAAGTTGAAACACCAATTTACCCAAACGGGGCCCATAGTTTTGGCGCTTCATCTCCTAGGGTTAGGTTTTTGGATGTTTAGGGTTATCCATTGTTTCTCAATAATAAATAGGCCCTCAAGCCTCATTGTAACTCAGTTCAGAGGCCTGTAGCCGCCACATCTCTTCTCAGAGATATCTACCAAAGCTACCAGTGCCCTAGCTAGTTTATTTCCATTCTGTCTGTAAGCAAATTTCAGTTCTTTGATATTAATGAAATGAAGTGTTATTTCCACTGCATCTCTGTATTTATGGTTATGTGTTTATTCTGTTGCGTTCCTGCATAAATCCGGATCATTGGGTGCCTTAATGTGGAATGACATGTTTCCAGGACTGAATTCAATGCAAGGCATATTTGAAACTCTAACTCTGTCGTCTGGTGTCTTATTAGAAATTATTTTAGTTTTCATTTTGTGTTTTCAAGTTAGATATTGTTTTCAAGTTTTTACATTTATAATTTTATTGCAATGTGGTAGACTGATTAGAGCAGTGCAGGAACAACCCCGAGACGGGATGATCGCGGAAAGAGGCCAGCGGAAGAACATGTAAAGTGCCAGCATTTCTCTATCTTCAGGTATTTTAGTTATTTACATAATTGAAATAATATTAATTTTGTTCAAATATGCAAACACCTAGCCATGGTATGCCTGATGATTCCCTCTTTGAGGAAGAGCTTTATTCATCCCTATCTCCAGTGTTCTTGTTGCGAAAAAAGGCATGAGATGCAAGGTTGGAATTTAATACTTTGATAGACACGCCTCAAACACCTGAAAAAGAAGAGAGGATAAAACAACTTATGAGCCAGCTAGAAACATATCAAGTAATAATAAAAAGTCAAAAGGATATTTTTTTTTGTTTTGCATGAGATGAATTGTGATAGTTTGATTTTTAATTTTTACATTGACTAAACTAACAAAAAGTTCTTTTGTATGTAGCATTTTTTGGCACTTGCTGAACCTGGTGTTGGTGGTAGTGGGACACAAGGGCAAGAGATTGCCCAACAACCATCTCATACACCTTCTACTCCTTTAGGTGCCAGCCAAGAAACACACCCTGCCCAAGCAGACACCCAGCCAACCGCTGAACGTGTTGGCAATGATGAGTCTGATATGGCCAACTACATTATTGTGTTTCCTAGAGTTACACGTGTCAGCTCCATAGGGACCATTAATGGCACGTTGTTGGTGAACGATGAAGGTGTCCCTATAAAGAATGTACAACTCCCAGGTAAATTTTAATATTTTAACTATTTCATGTACTTTATCTAAAACATATTTATCATGATTTTTATTTTTAAATTAATGATAATATTTTTTTATTTTTTTCTGTGTAGGAAAAAATGAGTTCTACAGGTATCTGGAGAGCCATGCATTGGTAATTTTTGGCTCAACCATACGCACAGGGTGGAATTCCCATAATTCCAACCTAAAAAAAGAACTTCTAGATTATCTAGAAGCCCTTTTTGGGGTCGGCACATTTGACAGAATAGTGGTGGCTCGGGTAGCCAACAAATATTTGAAATATACCAGGGACACCTATAGGATGCAATTACAATTTAACCCTAGATATGAGTGTACTCTCACAGTTCCAGAGAGTGAGTGGAGAGCACTCATCCATGATGGAAAAGAGAAAAGGGAAAAGAAAGAAGGAAAAATGCCAACTGGACCCGCAAGGCAAATTACAACTTTAATTCAATAGCTTTAATTTTCTCTATGTCTAAAATAAAAGTGTGCTACGTCATATCCGACTTCAATATTTTGATGCTAGGTTGCCTGACACCTCAAAGGCAACCAAAGCTAGGATTGAAAAAAAGGGCCATCACAAGCTAGGCCAGGGTGGCTACTTGAAATTAGCTGCAAGAATTGTAATTAAGTAGCTAAACGTCTTATAATTAATTGTATCTCCTTCCAACGTTTTTGTAATCCTATCAAATATGATCAAAAATACACAATCATATGTAATGTAGGGTGATGACTTCGGAACAAAAACTATAGAGGAAGATAAAAATATCGCTTTCCATTTCGGCTATCAAGCCGTAGTTGAACGTCGCAGAAGCTTGGGGCAGGTCCCAAGATCCAGAATGCCTGATAACGTAAAACATTAACCTTTCAATATGTTTTTTTTCGTCCATAAATTTAATGTCTAACAACTTTGTTTAAATCAGGGGAGCAGCAGTACTGACGAGGAAAATAACCCAATTTTAGAGCCATATGTAGATGATCCTCATGTGCAACCTGATCATTGTAGTGGGGACCAAATCGACAGTGCTACTATCAGTGAGGGCCGTGACGGTAATTGATTTCCACTTATACTTTTTTCTAATTATACCTTGATGGTTGTCCTTATAACTTTTTTTTGTTTAAATGACAGAGAATGTTTCCCTTGAGGATCTTACCACCAGAGAGGAAGACAAGGAAATAGTCCCAACGGCGACAATTGGTGCACCAGGTAAATAATCTCATTGCAATTTTTTTTATTAATATTACCGAACTAGCTCAATGATATTTAAAAACTGGCAATTAAAATTTAATATTATCTGCTTTTGTAGGCGATGCCCTGTCACTGGATGAGACCAGACATTGTGACTATGCAACTAGGTTAGCGGCGACAACTGGTGCACTAGGTAAATAATCTCATTGCAATTTTTTTTATTAATATTACCAAACTAGTTCAATGATATTTAAAAACTGACAATTAAAATTTAATATTATCTGTTTTTGTAGGCGATGCCCCGTCACTGGATGGGACCAGACATCGTGACTATGTAACTAGGTTAGCGGCGACAACTGGTGCACCAGGTAAATAATCTCATTGCAATTTTTTTATTATTAATATTACCGAACTAGTTCAATGATATTTAAAAACTGACAATTAAAATTTAATATTATCTATTTTTGTAGGCAATGCCCCGTCACTGGATGAGACCAGACATTGTGACTACGCAACTAGGTCAGCAGTGCGGGTCGAAAGGCATGAAATATGAGCAGAGCATGATGATATCGATGATGTAATTAGGAGCTTTAGAAATAGGAAGAAGAAAAAGAAAATTTGATAATGTAAAATATTGTATTATTATAAGACAAATGCTACCATACTTGGAACGTTTTTTGCGTTATATAAAAAAATCATTTATCATACTATTTTTATGTCAAGCATTAATTACAATGTTTCCTTGCGTACTTTTTTTTGAATTTTTTTTTTATTAGTTATTGAATAATTTTTTTTATGCTCATGAAAGTAAAAAATGAAATATAGATTGACTATTGGGGAATTGAAAGTGATGTGAGGGGGGGTGAGGGGCCATAAGAGCTTCCTCCTTCACGTGGTTGGCCCTGTTTAGTAGAAAATAATTTATTGGAGCGATTTAATCTTGGAGAAAACCTTCCTCGATCCAGCGTAGTAACAAAAAAGTCACTTTTGACTTAGTTTCTACTCTTTCAGATCGTGGGAGGCTTGCTCCAAGTTCATGCGACTCCAATAAATTGTTCTTGAAATGAAGAGGAGCTTATTCAGGTATGTTTTGACATTTTCAACATATGTTCTAACATTATCATAAGAATGCATCTTAGAGTAAAAAATAATACATCAATTACTTGTATTTATTGTATAGATAATGATGTATTTTGATTGACTTGGTAGTGCAGGTACAAATCCTCTTGCATCATGAGCAATACAACTTGCCAACCAGGGTCATGTCCAGGATATTTTTGCTTGTGCGCTTGACCAGGTTCGTAATGTAACATTTTGTAAGTTCCTTTACAGTTCATAATTCAATATTAATCTTGTTCATGATTATTATCTAGGTTTTTTGTATGTGTTTTTTCATCTATTTGATTGTAAGAAACTCTGCATGTTTCCTATTGTTCACTATGATTTCTCCCATTACCACTCCCAGGATGAATCCGAATTTATTGCTACATAGGTTACTTTATTGTTACTATGATTTCTCCATTTACGATTTCATAGGTTACATCATGTAAATTTGTCAATCTCAGGTTGGTGATGAGCTTTAGTTATCCAGATTTGGGGATTTTCTGATATTTTCTCTCTCATGTCATTCCTGCATCACCTCATTGTTTGAGCATGCCAATTTTCTACCACTTGTACCAATTGGCACATTTCAATCTCTGAGTGGTGCCACATTTCACCTATTTTCAGTGAGAGTTTAGGGTTTCTCTAACATAGCTTCAGAAATCCGATTCAGTGCCTGATTGAATATCGTCATATAATACTCATGGTTTGGATTGATGAGCATGTTCTGAATGGTTGGTTGATTCATAAGAACCACCCATATAGTCATCTTGAGATATTTCAGAAGTTTTCTCGGGTTTCTTTTTCACCGTTTCTAGTGGGTGGGATGGTGTGGGGTGATCCATCAATACTGGTGCTCTTGTAGTAGGGAATTTGTTTTTGGGGATATAAAGGAGCATTTGATGTAGATATCCCATTGGATGCATTCATAGATGGGTACGAGAGGTCAAGAATTTAAATTAAAAATATGAAACCTCTAGCATGGCAACCTGAAGGCCGCGAGAGACACTGGTTAAAGATTGTTTTGTGTTGGCCTTAATATAGTTGTGATTTCTTTCTATTATCTTAATTAAAATATATAGTCTGGTCTCATTAAAATGAGGATTGTGGTTGTATTTCTCTTTGGTTGTTTCTCTCTTAATGCTCCAAAAGTTGCCAAAAGTTGTGATAGTTGTTTAGTTTTCCTGTTACAACTTAAAAGTGGTTTTTAGCAATGGGAGTCATGTTTTTTAAGGTTCATACTAATATGAAGATCTTGTAATTCTATATTCAGGATGAGAGAAGATGGCCTCTGCTTTGGGAAGTATGACAACAATTGCCACATCTACCTCATTGGGTAACAATGGAAAGGGAAGAGGTTGGGTGCAATGTTTGATAATTATGGCAGACAATTGTCTTCTCTTTCATTTTTTTCACCCATTTCCTTTAATCGCTCAAGCAGAAGAGGGAATTCGAGATTACGCGACAGAGAGAAGGTAGTTAATACAATATCTATGGAAAAGGAGTTGTACTTCAGCAAGGATGGCTTAGTGACAAAAAAATTGTAGGTCAGAGAAAAAAGTATGTTTAAAGGAAGGTCACCTACACGTGAAAATTCACTGCGGTGGATCTTTCCTTGTCCACTTATATTCGATTTTAATGTGTTATTTTAATTTTTCATGGAGGGTTGTTTTGGCATATGGTCTGGCATTCAATTACACACTTACTGAAAGCATTGTCAATTTGTCTTGCAGGCAGTGTGAACAATCTTGCTGATCTTGTTGGAGTCACCCTTGGGGCAAGGGGAAAAATGTTGTCTTGGAGAGCAAGCATGGTTCTCCGAAAATATTTAATGATGGTGTGACAGTAGCTAAGGAGGTAATTTGTAGATGTGTGCTCTGGTTTTCTTTTTAATTTTGTATTAGTTCCCCCTCTTAAATGTCTTAGATTTGGTAGGCATAATTTGAAAGCTCAAAGGTGAAAGGAAACATATTTGTTACCCAGTGGTCTACTTGGCCTATGGACTAGCCACATTAGAGTAATTCATAAATCTTTTCACAAAAATAAAAGGAAAGGGTTATGGCTGAGTCAAATTTTATTGTTATTGACAGGGTAATGAAATGTATCTCAATGCTATGGTTTTGGCCTTTTTATTGGTTGAATTAGAGGACCCAGTTGAAAATATTGGGGCCAAGTTGGTAAGGCAAGCTGCGGCAAAGACAAATGATTTAGCTGGGGATGGAACCACAACATTTGTTGTTCTTACACATGTTGGAATATTGAAAAATTTTAGAACAATGAATGGAGAATAAATCTTCCTTCTTTTAACACAGAGAAAATACAAATTTCTTTGACAAGAGACAAAGTTTCAATACTTTGAAAACAAACTTATATTCCCTTCAATAACTCAAAAAAAAACTATTACACTTCTTCCTCACTGAGAGGGATTACAAAATTATGACTGCTACAAAACGCAGTGCATAAAACCAACTCATTGTCTGTTCAAAACAAACATACTTTGTCTCTAAAACACTCTGCTGTTTTTTTCGCTTTCGCACTGCTGTGCATACACACTTAAAAAGTTACACTAAGTCTTTCACTTTTTACACACTGTTGTGTAATAAAAAATTTACGTACTGTCTATAAAAAAAACTACCAAACTTTTTTGTCCTTTTTATTTTTATATGCCATAACATATAAAACATATTATAATAAACCCTCTTTTAAAAAAAATAAAATTAAAACTAAATTCTATGGCCCACCTTTCATTTCGCATATGATATATATATAACATATGTTTAAAACATATGTATATATTAAAGCATACATAAAATTAAATTATCAAAACATTAAAGAACCCTTTCCGTCGGACTTCAAAAGTCTGAATAGACTGAATTTGAAACCAAATTCGCGTTCCAAAATGGGATGCTGAAGTCTGCCTAATTTGTAACGCGAATTCTCAATCCAATGTGCCTTATAAAAAATTCGGGTCCGGTTTTCAGGTTTTCAGATTCCCTTCAATTTCATGCGATCCAATATTAATGCTCCACGTGTCCTCCTTTTGAATTTACAAAACTAGGGGGTAAATTTCTGTTTGTTTAATTGCTGGTTGGTGAATTGTGTTAATGCTGGTTGTTGTGTTTAAATACAATTCTGTACAGAAATATGGCTACGACCGTCTACAAAAAAAACTTGCAGGAATTTTAAATGTTGAATTAAATTTCTGGATGGCGTGCAAGCAACCTCCAAAAAAAAATGTTGTTGTTGCATCCGTCCTTCTGCTGCAGAAGTTGAAGTTAAAATTCAACAGCACAGGGTTTAATAAGTGAGGGTGTAAAGGTAACTTTTTGTCGATAGTACTGGATTAAGACCGTCTATTCATTTTTGTAGGGTCTTCTCGTGTTTGGTTTTTTAGTTTTGGGTTGGGCTTATTAAGTCTAAGACAGTTTTTGAGTGAAAAAATTGCTATCAGGTATTAAAAAAATTTGGTTCTTTTGTCAAAATTTATGAGCTTGTTAGGAAATACAAAACTGACAATGGTTGTATCTTAAATTTTTGGAAAATAATTTGAAATGAAACCTTTTTGTTTAGGTTTTTGCAGCAGGTGCAAACCCCATTCAAATTACTAGGGGCATTGACAAGACAATAAAGGCCCTTGTTTCGGAACTCAAAATTTTGTCAAAGGAGGTAAACTCTTGCCTTTTGAGTAGGCTGGTTTTCCTTTTTGCTGATGGTTTGGTGTATCTAATTGAATTAGTTGCCTAAGGTATTTTTGGTTGCAAACTCCTTTTCATTTTTCATACAATATTGGCCTTATGGAATACATTTGATTGTGTGGTCTTGTTAGATCTACAACATTTGTAGTTGTTTAGTCTTATGGCCGAGGTGCACTTTTATTATGGAAATAGTTGATGCAATATTGTCATTTAATCGTTACTGTAGGGTAGCATGTTGAGAAGTTTCTTGTGAAACATTTGGTATTCAAAATGGAACTTGATCCTATATAGCATCATGCACTTGACTTCAAAATTAATATTCAAAGTGTGCCAAACAATTCTTGCAAAATTTCAAATATTTATGTTGTTTTAAACCATTATCTTTTTCATGTATTGGATGCTAAAAATGAGAAAAAGACTTTGGTATGAAACGAACTGGAAAATAATTTCTAGCGAAACAACCACTTCCAAGACATGATTTAGAAGTAGAACATATGTACTTATGAAGCATAGAAAGATATCCTTGATGCATTGTCAATGTTTGGCTAGGGTTATTTTTGGAGAAAAAAACTCCTTATTCCTAGAATAGTGATCTTCAATACAATTCGGACCTGCCCTTCAAATTTGATCACTGTGTGGGACCTTAACAAACAATAAAACTATTCCGTCGCACGTTATATAAAACATATAACAAAACCTTTGTCAAAACTTCAAACGAGCCCTTTAGCCGTGGGTATTTCATCACGAATCGATCATTTTACCATGTACCTTCTTCTAGAGGAATATTCTTCCACTTGATTAGGTACTTCATAATGGTTATATTTCAAAGAGATACAAAATGTTTATCTATAACTTTTTGTGGTTCAAGAATCAAATTTCATTCTTCATCTAATTTTGGAAGTTCTATTTACATTGGCATATTTTTTCCCAAAACCTTTTTTAGGCAAGATACATGAAAAACCTTATGAATGCAAGAAGAAGGAAAATATAACTTCTATACCACTTGTGCAATCCTATGAATAATTATTTAGCGCCATAAAATTTTTGAGCTAATTCTTTATTCTTCTTTTTCTTGAATGAAGATTGCTTATAATGCTATAATCTAAAAAATACCCAATTGCCCTCCTCAAATTATCTTTCACTTCAATGTTGTTCCCCTTGTTGTTTTATCATGTTTCATGTCATTTGAAGGTCTTCCATAATAATTTTCAAATTTTCTTTAGTATTTTCCATATGTGACTCTGTTTCCTATACTTTGGACTTATCTTGCAAAAAGTATGAGATACTAGGAGTTGGATATCAATAAAGGGCCTTAAATGGGGAAATTTTAGTAGATGTGTGATAGGTAGTATCATATTACCATTCTTCCTTGACGAACCCACTTCATCCATTAAGATTTATTTTCTAAATAGTAACATTGTATATAACCTTAAAAACATTTGTGAACTATTTTTGTTTGACCATTTGATTGTGTTTGATATGTAGAACTCATGGCAGCTAGTGTTTCTCCACTCATATTAAATAATTATTTCCAAAAGTTTCTTGTTACTATTACTTTAGGAAAACCATGAAGACTATGAATTTATTTCATGGACACTTCTGCCACTTGGCTTGTTGTTTATGTAGTTTGAGCTCTACAAAAAAAATCTACAAAATTTGTCTATATAAATGACCACAAAAATGTAATACTTACCTTTATATTTCAGTAACCCTGTAATAAATTCTATTGTTATATCTTCTAGTCTTTTAATATGTATGTGGAATGGTTGAAGTAACCCTAGAGATTTTACTATCTCTCTTTTATTTATTATGCAAACCTGACCTTCTCTTACAAAATTTTGAATATCTTTCTTCATTCCTTCCAAAAATATATTTTTTGATCCTTTGAGATGTTTTAAGGAACCCCGCATCCTACCATCAGAGAGACATGGGACTCCCTTAATATTTGTTTATTCAAATATGCTTGCGTGCATAAAAATATTCTACATTTGCACCAAAGTATATCTCTATTTCACTCCCAATGCTCCATAGAGTTCATCCCATCCTTTATAAATTTTAGTTTTTGTTTAGTAATATTGTCATTTTTCCATTATGGCAAGCTTCTTCTAGCCACCTAGGAATAGAAAATGTAATGGGATATAAATTTGAGGCCTCTTCTATTTTAGAAAGAGCATCATGTACTAAATTTTCCTTACCCTTTTTGCAAATTATCTCAAAATTAAAACTTTGCATTTTTTCTCCTCATTTTTGTTAATCTTCCAATGAAATCCATAGCTTCAAAAAATACTTTATGCTATCATGGTATATATTGACTTTAAAGTACCTCCCAATGATATACTATCCCCATTTTTTATTGCATGTAATATTGCTTCCATTTATTTTTCATACGTAGATTTCACCTAATATTTTCTTTGAATTCCTTGCTTTTAAAAGCCAATGATATCCCTTATTGTGTTAATGTTATGTAAATTCCTTTTCCTAGTGCCTCACACTCTACTATGAATGTTTTACCAAAAGTAGGTGCAACCGATGTTGGTGTAGAAGACATGTCATCCATTAAAAGAGAGAATGCCAAAGTAGCCTCATCATTCCATATAAATGATATTTTCTTCAAGAGATATGTGAGTGGACTTGAAATGCATGCATAATTCTTAACAAATGATCAATAATATCATGTAAGTCTAAAAAATCTTCTAAGAACCTTGATTTTCCTAGGAATAGGCCATTTTGTAATATCTTGCATCTTTTGAGGCTCCAACTTCACTCCTTCCTTTAAAAGAATATGAACCAAATACTCGAATTCTTATTTCCCAAAAGCACATTTGGATATTTTTACATAAAAATGATTGTTCTCAATAATTTATATAAATTTTCCACATGTTTAGTGTGGTATTACCATGATTTATTATAAATATGTGTATTATCAAAGGAAACCAACACAAATTTTATAAGATGGGATCAAACAAAATTGTTCTTAAGTCAAACCCGCGGGACTTCAAACAGTGATAAACCATAATTCAAACCAAATTCGTGTTCCAAAATAGCCTGCTGACATTAGCCAAATTTGTGACGCAAAAACGAAATGAATTCTGCCATAATATTTTTCGGGTCCAAAGTTGGGCTGGCGTACGGAGAGAGAGAGTTGTGATGCAAATTTCTTATCAAATTCGCCCTAATCTTTTTCGGGTCCGGATTTCCACTGCGCAAGTGGCCCAAACAAAGATCCACTCCAATAAATTTCTACCACGTGTCCTCAATCAAAACTTGCCCTGCTCCCGACTGTGGGTGCATTCGATGGCATTTAAGGCGATGGGACATGGATGTGGCAATTTCATATCAATCGCATTAAGTTTTAACATTGTTCAATTAAGTTCCAAGGTTTTCACATCTAATCGCATTAAGTTTTAACACTGTTCAAGATCGGACCTCCACTCCTGTTAGCGATTCCAAATGCTCCAATATGATCCGGCCTTCAGCTCTCATTAATGATCAGAGATTAATTATGACGGGCGTCCTTCGATTGCATTGCAGTCGGGTCGATAAAATAGCATTTTGCTATGGTTTTTCAGACGAGCCGGTTGCTGGGTTACATTGCCAGCTCACTATGACGAGAAGGAGAAGTGGCCAGCTGAACTGCTGCGTAGACCTTGCTGCATATCTGCATTTCTCTCGATCTGGTCCTTGTCTATCTTCCTTTGTTTCTTGGAATTCTGCTTCTCCATCTCCTCTTGTGCCCACTGCTAGTGAGACTGCACCCATGCCTCGAGTGCGTCAAAGGATGCGTTGCCGCAGGGGGAGAACTAGAGGTCAACCGCTGCGCGCTCCCTCCAGCCCCTCAACCGAGTCGTCTTCTGGCCAGTCCAGTGATTATTACACAGGTCGCTATCCAAATACTAGGAGTGGGCGGGGTCGGGTTGTAGGATCTGGCCATTGTATGGATTCCCCTGCTCCTCATTTCCCCACTGCTAGTTAACATTCTCCCACAACACGCACTACGCAATTTTCCTTTAATTTCTCTCTCAACCGCCCACGAATCACATCTTCAGTCACTGTGGTTTTCCGCGAGGAGGCCCAAACGGAGGAAGAATGCACCCGTCCGACGGGTCTGAGCTCAGAAAAAGCCGACCAACATTCCGGCCTTTAGGAGGGGAGCCGTGGAATGAATGTGGAGGTAGCACCTAGCGATCCTGGACCTTCCGAAGGATGGTGCCGAATCATCGAGTAGCCGGAGGAGTAGTTTGGTTAATTTGTTTTTCTTGCTTCGCGACCCACTTAATTGGGCCGCTTTTAGATTATTTTACTATGCTGGACCTTTGTAATATTTTTGAATTCTGTAAATTAAACGTTCCAGACTGGTTTCCCCGTATGAGGGCAGTCTTCTTAATTTTTTGATTTTTTGATGACAATTTTTTCATGAGTCTGGGAAATGATTTTGACTTCTGTGTAATTTTATTCCCACTGTTAATAGATTAACTTTACTTAGAAAAAAAATGTTGCCCTGTTTCTATTTTAAACCTGTTTTTTGAAATACAGAGCCATGTTTATATGGTCTATGTATTATACTCTTTCTCTGTATATCTACAGGAACCTTTTTGCTATGAACAGGGTGGATGTTGTAGCGGGCTACTAATGGAAACAAGCGAGCCTGAACCTTACATCTCGGATGCAAAAGATGGTTACCAATTTTGGAATCAAGCGAGTCTGATCTTACAAGCGAGCCTGGGTTTCTGCAGATGGTTATCACACTCCTCACATGATTAGCGTTTTTCTCTGTTCAAGGATTTTGGGTCCTTTAATTTGTATTTGGAACAATGGACGTCGGTACTCTATCTGTTGTTTTACTATTCTACATACTGCTATTTCACTTTCTTATAGATGCCTCGGGCATATTTGGATGCTTTTTCAGATTTGTCGATAATCTCCATGTGGACCGTTACTGGGTTTTATATCATGTCCCTGTATGTGACATGGGGTATTTTTCTATCATTGTCTGGGGTGGGACTTCCACTTTTCTCGATGGATATTTGGGTTCCAATCTTCAGATGTGAAAATGTAATGACTTCATGGACTGTTTTACTTCATATAATATATTCAAAACATCATTTTTTCTCTCGTGAAAAAAAAATGATTAATGTTTATCACTCTGCCTTCAAAACTAGCGATGCTGGTCTATGTTGCTGGTTTATTGATATGGTCTGATGGTCTTTTTATATTTTGGACATATCACACTCCTCACATGATTAGATTTTTTCTCTGTTCAAGGATTTTGGGTACTTTAATTTGTATTTGGAACAATGGACGTCGGTACTCTATATGTTGCTTTACTATTCTACATATTACTATTTCACTTTCTTATAGATGCCTCGGGCATATTTGGATGCTTTCTCAGATTGTCGATAATCTCCATGTGGATCGCTACTGGGTTTTATATCAAGTCCCTGTATGTGACATGGGGTATTTTTCTATCACTGTCTGGGGTGGGAATTCCACTTTTCTGGATGGATATTTGGGTTCCAATCTTCAGATGTGAAAATGTAATGACATCATAGATTGTTTTACTTCATATAATATATTCAAAACAATATTTTTTCTCTTGTGAAAAAAAAAATGATTAATGTTTATCACTCTGCCTTCAAAACTAGCGATGCTGGTCTATGTTGCTGGTTTATTGATATGGTCTGATGGTCTTTTTATATTTTGGACATATCACACTCCTCACATGATTAGCATTTTTCTCTGTTCAAGGATTTTGGGTACTTTAATTTGTATTTCGAACAATGGACGTCGGTACTCTATCTGTTGTTTTACTATTCTACATACTACTATTTCACTTTCTTATAGATGCCTCGGGCATATTTGGATTCTTTCTCAGATTTGTCGATAATCTCCATGTGGACCGTTACTGGGTTTTATATCAAGTCCCTGTATGTGACATGGGGTATTTTTCTATCACTGTCTGGGGTGGGACTTCCACTTTTCTGGATGGATATTTTGGTTCCAATCTTCAGATGTGAAAATGTAATGCCTTCATGGACTGTTTACTTCATATAATATATTCAAAACAATGTTTTTTCTCTTGTGAAAAAAAAATGATTAATGTTTATCACTCTGCCTTCAAAACTAGTGATGCTGGTCTATGTTGCTGGTTTATTGATATGGTCTATGGTCTTTTTATATTTTGGACATATCACACTCCTCACATGATTAGCGCGTTTTTCTCTGTTCAAGGATTTTGGGTACTTTAATTTGTATTTGGAACAATGGATGTCGGTGCACTATCTGTTGCTTTTCTATTCTACATACTATTATTTCACCTTCTTATAGATGCCTCGGGCAGATTTGGATGCTTTCTCAGATTGTCAATAATCTCCATGTGGACCATTACTAGGTTTTATAGCATGTCCCTGTATGTGACATGGGGTATTTTTCTATCATTGTTTGGGGTGGGACTTCCACTTTTCTGGATGGATATTTGGGTTCCAATCTTCAGATGTGAAAATGTAATGACTTCATGGACTATTTTACTTCATATAATATATTCAAAACAACGTTTTTCCTCTTTTAAAGTTTTTTTTTTTTTTTTTTTTAAATTGAACCCGCCACCGCTATACCAATGCCTTGCAAGCATCAGAATTGTGACAGCTTAAAAAAGTCGGAAGAGCGACAGTATAAAAATGTCAGACGAGCGAAGTTCAAAACATCGGACCACATTTCATTGGAATTGCGACAGTTTACAAACGTCAGAAGAGCGACGTTCAAAACGTCAGACCACATTTCGTCGGAATTGCGACAATTTACAAATGTCGAAAGAGCGACGTCCAAAACATCAGACCACATTGCATCGGAATTGCGACAGTTTACAAACGTCGGAAGAGCGATGTTCAAAACGTTGGACCACATTTCTTCGTAATTGTGACAGTTTACAAACGTCGGAAGAGCGACATTCAAAACATCGGACCACATTTCGTCGGAAGTGCGACATTCAAAACATCGGACCACATTTCGTCGGAAGTGCGACAGTTTACAAACGTCAGAAGTGCAACGGTTTGGGAAACGTCGGAAAAGCGACGCTTGTTTGGAAGTGACAAAAGTGTCGATAGTGCGATACTTTTTAAGTGCGTCGAAACTGCGACATGGAAAACCACGTTTTTCCCGCCCTCAAACTGTCTCTCTTGCGACGACTATGTGTCGGAATAGTGACGAATTGGCTGTCAGAAATTCTGCCAAATTTTCTAGTGTCAAATTATAAGGCTAAGGCCTCTCCAGATGCAGATCCAGCAGCCTGATTATTATTCTTCTTCTGTGGATAGTTAGTGGTGAAATGTCCATGCTCATGACACTGAAAACACTTCACTTTGGACAAATCTTGCTTCTTGCTTTTCGCACCGGATTTAGAAGGATTTTTCTTCCCCTTCTCTTTCCTTGCTTTGGCAGCCAAAGTGAAATTCTCTTCATCTTCATTCTTCAATGAAGATCCATCCCTGGTACCCCGCCTTATCTCCTCCTGCACAAGATTTGACCAAAGTCGATCCCATCCTAGTAGTTTCTCCCATCCATTAACAGAGTATTCATAGTTATGCCAACTCATTGGAAGCCCAAGGAGAGCCAAGATCAAAAAGTCTTCTTCATCAAAAGTAACCCCCACACTTCCCATCTCATCCTTGCAGTGGACAAACTTCATGAGGTATTTTGGAATACTGTTGCCTTTCTCCATTTTTATTTTTCTGAGCTTGTCTTTAAGCGCCAACTTCCTCTGGTCACTTCTACTTTGGAACAAGTTTGTCAAACCCTTCCACATTAAGAATGGAGTGGCTTTCCCGTGAAGTCTAGACACAATGTGGTCCTTCACACCTTCCAACAGAATCCTCCTCATCTTTGCAGTTTTCTTTTGCCATGCATCAAGTAATGTAGCATCGCTAGATCCCGGCTTAGGAACATCGATATCGATGAACTCCTTCAGCCCATTATCCTCCAGCACCACCTCCATCCTGTCCTTCCATGCTATGTAATTCGAGCTCCCATAAAGGGCATACTCCAATCCCAACCCATTGAAATACATTTCAATGTATACTCGATTTTTGCACCAAGAATCTTCTGTAGCAAATTTGAATTGTCCACCAGCACAAACTCACTTCACAATTGCAAAATTCAATCAACAATGCTATGATACCATGTAGAAATTATATGCACTAAGCGTGCATATGTCCAAGATCCACCCGATCTCACACTATTTAAATTCATGCAAGATACTGAATCTATTCCACTTGTTAATCTTTTGCGAAAAATTTAATTGCACACACATGTGAAGCATAAACAAAAATATCCAATCGCACATAACACAGTTTTTAACTGGGAAAGCCTGAAGCTGAAAACCCCAACTATATATTATGTAACATGGAGATCATTTGAAAATATCATACAAACATACAAAGATTATCGCAAGCTCTCAGTACAGTACAATCGCCATACACTATATAGGCCTAATCTTGTAAATCCATGCACCGATCTTTGCCATCAGCTAGCCTGCCCCCACTACGCAATCTTTGTTGAAAAATAACTCTGAATGAATTCAAAGTACTCTTGGAGTGACTGCCCAATCCTCATTGGCATATCCACTGTGTGTTGGATGCAATCAATGCATCACTAATAGTCACAACAGATAGTCTATCTTGCCCTTTCACCTATCTCTCCACTGGTCTCCACTAAAACTGCCATGCACTATAGTTAACTGCTATATTGTTTAGTTGATTAATGAGTTATTATTTATGAACTAATTAACTAATTAATTCACTCCACTCTCACTAGTGTATCAATCAGTTAGACTAGATACAAATAGCTCAACTGAGTCTAACTGTATTAAACTAAATACAACTCCATAACTACTTCTTCCAACTGTGTCATAACTTTGCCACTTGAGTTCTAACTAAGTCCTCCATGCAGTAGCTCCAGTAAACCCTCAAGAATAGTGTAATTACTTTTGTAAGCTACTGTGCCACATCTGTGCACTGAACTGAGGTGCTCCAAGAGAATAAGTTGTTGTTTAGAGTCTGTTTATTATTAAGAGCTAATAATAATCCACATGCATCTATTTTTATATTGACGATCTATAAATAGAATTTTCCCAATATTATAAAAATAGAATTTCATCTATTTTTCCAACTTGATCAACCATCCACAAATAGCATCCTACAACTTTTGAAATATGATCGACATGTCTAAAAATAGACTTGCGCCAAAAATAGCCTGTGGGCCCACTTAGTGAAGGCGACTCTTTTCACTAAGTTCATCATCTTGTTGAATCTCAACATTCTCCACAACTATTCCATTCCTCAAAGTCTCTTCAATTCACTCTATTGTTTAATTTTAAATAAAAAAATTGTTTTCCATCTAATATTATTTATCTTAGAAGTTAAATAGTTGGTATTGATTCTTATATATATAATACATACTTTTCATAGATTTCCATTCACATCCTATTGTTGAAGACTAAATTCTTAGTCCATCATCGCACTAGTAATTATATTAATTATAATACTATCTATATACATAATTTAGGAATGCATAGTATTTCTTTACTTTTAAAACTCTGTTTCCAAAGGTAATGGTTCTTTTTTGATAAATTTCAATAGCTATATTTTGGTAGAGATAGAATTCTCAAAGCATGTAAAACAAACTATTTTATTTTTTTACTATTGAATAAACATATACTAAACCTTCCACAACCAAACAAAAGAATAAAATAAAGCTCTTATCAAACCAAATGCAAAAAAATCATACAATCACATGAATCTAACAACGTTAGCCTTTTTGGCCCAACAAATAATTAAACAACAATAAGAGTTAGGAACACCGAGTTTCAAAGTTATTCTTGAAAATTAAGGGATGATTAATTGGCTCCTTTCAACCTTAACACATTAATTTTCTTGTCCCCCCAAGAAAATAGGCCTTCAATGTTTTTCTCTCTTTTACTTCCACTTCTCTTCAGTCTCTTGAATTATGTTCTCCAAATTTTTCAAGACAAAGCAAGTAAAATTATAGAGATATTATCCATTTACCACTCTTTGGGTGGTTATTAAATTCCTACACCTCACCAACAAGTGGCAGGTAGTTAAGTGCTCATTAATGAGCTCTTGTTCCCACTCTCAAGGATAATATCCTATCTTCTAGGAAATATTTAATTGGCCAATATCATAATTCTAAATTAAATCTAATCACCCTGATTAGATTCATAGGACTTTCTAATGGATAAAATAATAAATTTTCATATAAGTTGTAACCTTTTTCCTCTTTCATCCTATCAGGCCAGGAGGTAACTCTCTTGGCCTTCCTTATTTACTAATTTAGAATAATATAGAATCTCACCCAATCCCTTAGGATTAGGTGTCAACATTCCCCCCTTTAATCTGAAGGGATGTTGGTGAGTCCAAGCATCGTCCTAAATTTTTCAGAATTTTCACTTCCAAGCGCTTTGGTGAAGATGTCTGTAGTTTGCTCATTTGTGGAACAATGACGTATATGGATAGTTTTCGCCTCAACATGATGTCGAATCAGATGGTATTTTGTATTGGTGTGCTTTTTTCGATCATGGAACTTTGGGTTCTTGGCCAACTTTATTGCAAAAGTTTTGTCGATCATGAGTGGAGTTGAATGCATTTGTTTCATCTACAAATCTTCCAGGATTTTCTTGAGCCACACAATTTCCTTTGTTGCTTCAGCTGCTACCAGATATTCTACCTCAGTTGTGGAATCTGCTGGAAATGACTATTTGTGTGATCTACATGAGACAACTCCTGATCCAATACTGATGGTATAACCTAAAGTAGATACCCCGGTTTCTTTGTCCCCGTCAAAGTCTGAATCAGAGTATACGATCAAGCTGAAGTCACCTATTTTTGTATATTTGAGTCCAAAGTCTTGATTCCACTTCAAGTACTTTAGAACACTTTTTGCAGTAGACTAATGTCATTCACAAGGTTTTTGTATAAACCTGGAGAGGATTCCAACAGAAAATGAGATGTCTAGTATGGTAGTCAAGTAGATAAGACTTCTTACAATTTATCTATACTTGGTATTCCTCCCCTTCAATGGATGTGAGCTTCAAGTTTTGTTCCATTGGAGTGGTTAAGGGATTACATTCATCCATGCTGAACTTATTCAAAAGATCTCCAATGTACTTCTTTTGAGAAAGGAATATAAATTTAGGACGTTGAGTTACTTCAATACCTAGATAGTAGTGAACATAGCCCAAATCAGTGATTTCAAAACCTTTCTTCAATTCTTTCTTTATGGATGCAATATAACTCTCATTTTTCCCTGTCATCAAAAGATCATCTACATACACTACAAGATATACAATTCTTTTTCCAACTTTCTTAAAAAACAAAGTTGCATCATCAAGATCAAAATGTTTGAAGTTAAGTTTCAAAAGATTCTCAGTTAATTTCTCATACCAGGCTCGCAGTGCTTTCTTGAGGCCATACAAGGATTTTATAAGTTTTTATACATTGTGTTCTTGGCCCTTTACAGCAAATCCTTCTCGATGGGACATAAAAAATTTCTCCTTTAGATATCCATTCAAAAAGATGGTTTTTACATCCATCTGATGGACTTTTCATCCCTTCTGAGATGCTAGGGAAAAGAGTGTGTGGATGGTGTCTCATTTTGCTGTGGGGGAAAAATTTTCTTCATAATCAACCCCTTCTTTCTGTGCAAAACCTTTTTCCACAAGCCTAGCTTTGTTCTTGTCAAGTGATCCATCTGAATTTGTAGACCCACTTGCAGCCATCTTGTTTGGTTCCCAAAGGAGGATCAACCAGCTTCCAAGTGCCATTCTTTATCAAGGCTTCATACACCTTTTGCGTCGCTTCATTCCATTCAACATGAGAGGTGACTTCTTTGAAGGAAGTTTTTTCATGATGTATAGACAAATTAAATTCACAGTTATAAGAAATATCCATATCAATAGGTGAATAAAAATTATCTATGTCACCTCCATTTTTTCTGGTGGAACTTCTTGTTCCTATCTTTCCAACCTCATCGGGAAAAAAAATTCCTAGTGTCTTTGTCAGCCACTTTGGGGGACCTTTCTAAGAGGCCCAAGCTTATAATTTGACTAAGTTGGAATTGAATCAATATTCAATCTCTCAATTATGTCAATCACATCATTCAAGGTGTCATCCGTGGTTGGTTCTTCATGTGGGGGAGAGACTGCTTTGGAAGATGATTCCACAGATTGATTCAGGATAGGAATCCCCCCTTCAAGATGTGGAATTTGATTATCAAATTCTTGAAAGAATTTGCATGTGTGAATCTATCCATGTGATCAAGTTGCCGCTCAACAACATTGTCAGTCTTGGAAGATTCAAGGAATATGACATCTCTTACTACTACAAACTTCTTATTGACTTCATCATAGAGACGATATCCTTTGGAGGTATTGGAATACCCCAAGAAGATACATTTTTGACTTCTAGCACCAAGTTTATTCCTTTGTACCTTAGGTATCAAAGCATAATAGGTGGAACCAAAGATCCTAAAATGATTTACCAAAGGAATGTGGCCATGCCACATTTCATAAGGTGTTTTGTTTCTAATTGAATTTTAAGGACACCTATTCTTTATGTATACATCACATAGAACTGCATCAGCCCAAAACATCAATTTTACATTATTAGAAAACATCATGGATCAAAATATATTTAAAATTTTCCTGTTCATTCTTTTAGCTACACTGTTTTGTTGGGGATTATAGGGAATACTCATTTGATGTTTTATCCCATGTTGACAAAGATAGTTTTCAAATTTTTTTGAAGTGTGTTCTTTTCCATTATCAGTGCGCAGAGAGCCAATATGAGTTTGTGCATCATTTTCAATCCATGCATGAAAATTCTTGAATGATTTAAAAGCATCATATTTGTTCTTCAATAAGTAAACCCAACACATTCTGGTGTAATCATCAATAAATGTCATCATATATTTATTTCCATTTGCAGAAGAAATAGGCATGGGGCCACATAAATCTGAATGAATAAGCTCAAGTTTTGTATGTGCTCTAGAATGTGAATCATGAAATTTTATTTTCTATGCTTTCCTAGAATACAAGCATCACATTGATTAAGTTTCCTAGGAGTTGTAGAAAATCCAGTAACACCATTTTTCTTCAAAAATCAAAGCCTATCATACACTTAAGTTTCCAAATCTAGCATGCCATAAAAGACTTGATGGGAATGTACCTTCATCATGATGTGAATTTAATGCAATGTTTTATGCATGAGCAGAGGAACCTTGCAGCTTTAGCAGTCTTCCTTCTTCTATTCCTTCCTTGACAAGTGAGCGATTTGATTCTTTTCTGACATCAACCTTTCAATCAAAGATGTGAATGGAGTGTACTTGCTGGCAGATGTGGACCAAGGACAACAAGTTTATCCTCAACTCAGGGAGGTATAGAACCAAATGTAGAAGATGATCTGGAAGACCAGACAACTTAAGCTTGATTATTCCAAGCCTTGATGGCTTGAGTTTGGATTTATCTGTGAAGTATACTGCTCCATCAACTTTTCAGTAAATTATTCAAAAAACTATTTTCTAAACGTTATGTGACATGTTGCTCATGAATCTAGCAACCAATCATTTCTCCAATAAGTAAATGAAACATCAAACAAGTCTTGAGCTACTCCATTGTTACAATGTGCTAAAACATAATGAGCGGATTTAGGTGCTTTACCTTTGTCTATGTCATGATTTTTACCTATTTCTTGATTTATTTGCTGCTCAATTTTATCCCAAGGAGACTTACATATAGATGCATACTGCCAATATTTATTGTAGCATATGCAATGAAGATCATATTTTTCAGTTTGAGTTTTTCTGCCCCCCCCCCCTTCCTCTGAAATTTATTCTTCCTCTTCCTCTAGAAGAATCTTGAGCTTGAATATTTTCTCTATGTGCAAAACATACAACCTCTTCAGAAGACAGAGGGGTTGTCATCTTTCAAAAAGGCTTCTCTCTTTCTACAAAATTTTTATGAAGGGAATCAAAGGTGATTTTCATGAGGTTTCAACTTACTTGCAATGACTCAAGGTAATGTGAGTAAGTGGGATACAATGCCTTAACATATTATATGAGAGTTATGTCAACTTCTACACCAATATTCTTAATTTCATGCATGATAGATCTTACTTCTGAAGCTAAAGCAAGAGGTTCATCATATTTCAATTCAAGGCTGAACAACTTAATCATTAATTTAATAATTTCAAGTTCTGAATGTGATACATAAAGTTATTTTATTTTTCTAAAGGCTTCATAGGCATTTGAAAATGGTGTAATATGGAGACTCACCTCTTAATGTATGGAAGTTGCAATCAAGGCATAGGCCTTGCATTTCTTTTTTTCCCAAATGGCGATCTCCTTGTTTGAAGTGGGCTTTGTTGGTGGATGGTCTCCTTGTCCTTCAAAAATTCCTCTCCACATCTCATTTAAAATAAGAGTGTGCTTGATTTTCCGAGACCACTCAAGATAGTTCTCCTTACTGGAGAGAACAACTCCCACAATAGATATGAGATAATGCATTCTTTTGGAAAAAAAAATCACTTTGCTGCCACGATAAAAAAAAAAAATCAATTCTGGTTTAAATTTTGCACTTCAAATTTTTTATTTTTTATTTTTTTTCTGTAAAATATGTTGGGGAAAAAAATAGATGTTTTATCCGAGGGAGGGTTTATTGGGGGAGGGAGGAAGTGGGGAGGAATCTAGGGGGTATAGGGGAGGTATTTACTGGGGGGAGACCAAGCTGTAAAAACTTAGGGAGGAAGTGCAGGCTGAGGGAGGAGAGAGTCATGAGAGGCATGAGGGGAGGGTCGTAGGGGAGGGGTGTCTATGTGGGAGAGGAGGGGATGAGTGGGGGCAAGGAGTCTTGAGGGGAGCAGAGGGTGAAGGGGATGAGTAAAGGGTGAGGGGTATGCTGTGAGAGGGAATCCGAAGGGAGGGTGGTCTACGTGGGTGGGGATGGGATGAGTGGGGGCAGGGAGTCATGAGGGGAGGGGAGGGTGAAGGGGATGAGCGGAGGGGGAGGGGTTTGCGGTGAGGGGGAAGGGGATGAGTGGGGGCGGGGAGTCGAGGAGTCATGAGGCAAGGGGAGGGTGAGGGAGGTAGTAGTGGAGGGAGTCTGTGGTGAGGAGAGTGGCATAGTTTGGTCGAGTTGTGAGGATCGATGAGCGTGGAGTGAGGATGAGTGAGATACGAGACGTGGAGCTATGAGGAGAAACTGTCAATGGACCTGAGAGGTTGAGAAGCTGTCAATGAGAGCAGAGTTTCCACAGTTGCATGCAAAAATTGAGAGAATAATTTGCTAAAAACAATTGATGTATGATGTGCAAGCAGAACAGTAGAATTTTCAGAATTGCATAAGGAGTAGTTCTACCAGGTGCTGGTAGAGAGGCAAAGAGGAAGTTTTTCCAGGATGGAGTTACAAGGGCATGTATGCCAGAAATATAGCTGGCTCTAACACCATGTCAGGCCAGGAGGTAACTCCAAAAAACTGAAGATGAATTAGATGGAGGTTGTGTGTGTACTTATACATGGAGGTGAGACTAATAGGATTCACTTCCCAATGTCTCTTGGCCTTCCTTGTTTACTAATTTACAATAATATACAATCTCACCCAATCCCTTAGGATTCGGTGTCAAACATCCATCTGTACTCAGCCATTAATTTCCCATTTTTTGTATTTATTTATAAAATAAAAACATAATTAAAAATTTTACAAAAAACTATTATCAGTGATGAATTATTGACAAATTAAAGTGTTCATTTGTTTTAATTTAACATAGTTAATCAATAAAAATAAGAAATAAACTTATGCACAATTATTTACAATCACATCATTAAGTCATGGGTATCACAATGTAGTAGTATCAGGGCTTGAAAATATCATATTCATGTGTACCTCAAATTCATGCAATGATTCATTAGCCATATTTCTTGGCTCCAAAAAGAGTTAAGTAGGTACTTATGATCGACATTGTTGTGCACAAGGATATTGGGTTTCAATAAATTGATATCTAGTAAACTATTTTAATTAATTTACAATCATATAATCTAGGTTGCCTATTTTGTAAAATTACTTCCTACCAAGAAATATTGGAGAATATTTCTTGTCAGATTGCATTGATATTACTATAAGGTATTTAATATGGCAACATATCAATTGTGTTTATGTTGCACAAACTAGTTTAGCATTTATTTTCATGAATTTGATTGATGATCTCATTTCCAATGAATGAATTATGTGCTTTTCTCTGGCAGGTGGTAAAGGTGGCCACCAACCTATTCTACCTAGAGCTCTATTCAGTTTCATCAATTTCCTTGTTTATAGCAGCATTTACTATTTTTAGTAGTTTTTCGGGTCCTGAATTTCTGGAGCAGTTTTGACCCAGTAAACGATGTTTTTTTAAGGTCGGTAGTAGGCCTTTAGCCATAGGAAAGGCCCTAAGACAAATCCTGGAGCACACAGAGAGATATTTACAACGAGGTATCATACATGCCAAATAGAGATAATATGACTAACTTACAACCTCAAGAAGTTGGCTTCGCAACTAACCCCTACAGGCCAACAAACTCTTGTTGTTCCATCTCCTGGGGTTAGGGTTTTGGTTTCTTATGGTTTTAAATTTTTTTTCAATAATAAAAAGGCCCTTGAGCCTCATTGTAACATGGTTTAGAGGCATGTAGTCACAACGTCTCTTCTCAGAGATAAGCTACCATCACTTGAGCTAGTTTATTTCCATTCTGTATGTAAGCATATTTCAGTTCTTTGATATTAATGAAATGAAGTGTTATTTCTATTGCATATGTGTATTTATGGTTATATCTTTACTCTATTGTGTTCCTGTAACAGTTCATATCAATGGTATCATAGCGGTCTTCTATTTCTTTATTTTTCTTTGCATGTCCCCAACAAGGTCAGGGTATAAGGAGTTAGGGCTCGAACTAATTGAAACTTTGCAAGAAAAACCTCAAAAACCATGATAAATTCCCATGGAGGAAGAAAATAAAGATGAGGGATTAGGTGATCCTTTCAAAATATTTCTCGAAGAACCCCTCAAATGACAAAGGAACGTGATGATGGATAACTTTGCTCAGATCCTTCGATGGCTACTCACAGGTGACACATATTCTTCCAACAGCCACACTGGAAGTGCCAATACCTTTAAGGTACAAGTTAAATTTTTCATCCTCATATTTAAAGTTCATATAGATGCATATGTCATAGATAAATTTCTAAATTTGATAGAAGGATATTTTTCGGTTGATGATTTTTCTAATCTAGAAAAGATTACTTTTTCACTCGTGAAATCCACCTTCCACATCAAGGACTAGTGGGAAACCTACTGTGAGAAGAGGGATGAGAGTGGAGCCTCACTATTTTTAGCTGCACCCACTTGGAATGCTTTATTGGATTCGATCAAGCAGTAGTATTACCCTATTGGGGGTTATCATGATAAATACATAAAGTGGACCAGACTGTGGCAGGGAAGGGACCATGACATTCTAGAGTTCACAAATATATTTCATACCCTTCACATAAATTTTGGTATCAAGGATTCAAAGCAACATTTGGTACTAAAGTACCATGACTATATACACAAGTACATCTAGTACAAGATGGAATTCCTAGACATCTCTTTTCTTAGCATCACCTATAGATACGTTGTCAAAATCGAGCATAAATTTAAATAGAAAAAGTGAGACTTTGGGTCTACGAATCTAAAGAAAGGGAAAGGCACCCCCAAACCGTAGAAAAAAGGACAAAGATAAGGAAGGGAGACCTATTAAAACCCACCAAAGCTGCAAGAAAATAACAACACCATGAAAATAATGGAGGACACAGGAAAATGGTGTGAGTTCGATAAGAGCTCCACTCACAACACAAGTGATTGTCGAGCCAAGCTGTCACTAGTGGCCGAGATGAAGTCTTCCAAATCATATGCATGTTCTGACTCTGAGTTAGAACCCAACAAGGGGAATGACAGGGGTAAGTAGATTACTGAAGCGAAGCCTAGAGTTGCAAATCAGTCACTGGTGGCCAAGCTGAAGGCTTCTAAATCATAACTATGTTCTAACTCTGATTTAGAACCTGATAAAGGGAATGACAAGGGGAACTAGATTACTAGTGTGGAGCCCATTTCGACCATTTCCACCAACAACATCCAAGAGAATGAACCTGAATATCTAGAGGAGGGGGAGCACCTCCTCTACTCATATATGTGGGTGAAGGGTTCTCTGATGTAGTTCATTTTCGACAACGAGAGAAAAAAGAACCTCATTTCAGTAGATTTTGTGAAGCAGATGGACCTACCGACCAAAACACACCCATAACCATACACCATTTGGTGGCTTCACCTAGGAAGATATCTTTGCGTCATCGCAACAGTGTTGCCTTCCCTACAACATCAAGCCCTTGACATATGAGGTATTTTGTGACGCTGCTCCTCTTGAAATTTTTGATGTATTATGAAGCCAACCATACTTGTGGAAAAAAACAAATTTCACACGAGTCTAGGCCTCACACTGTTATTATTACTTTGGGAAATAAGTTTTACATGATACCAGAGGTAGCATTTCCTACCACCATCTCTTTGATAACTGCAAAGTAATGCCGTAAGATCATTTTACAGACCAAGAAATTTGTTTCCCTTATGATTTGCCCTCAAGGAAAGAAGAATAATATTGTGGCCATGGCCTCCAGACAGGGCTTCTCCGCACGAAAATGACAAATAGACAAGGTCGTGGAGGAGTACAAGGACATCTTCACATCACCCATAGGGGTACATCTACACTGTCAGGTCAAGCACTCAATCGACCTAACCCTGGGCACGTCGCTACCTTATGGAATGATATATCAATGCTCTATTCTAGAGAAAAATGAAATCAAGAGGAAGACTAAGGATTTGTTGTAGAATGGGAAAATCAAGCTAAGTTCATCACCATGTGGGAGACCAATCATTTTGGTACAAAATAAGTATGGGAGATGGAGAGTATGTATTGACTATGGGGGGCTGAACAAGATCATTGCTCAAAATAGGTATCCATTCCCACAGATTGATGCCCTTCTAGACCAACTCAATGGGGAAAAATATTTCAGCAAGATTTAATTGAAGTCCGGTTATCACCAAGTACTAATCGAACCCTTAGATGTGTGGAATATTTCCTTCAAATCCAAGGAGGGCCTTTTCTAATGGCTATTCATGCCTTTTGAGTTGACGAATGCCCCCATAATGTTCATGAGGCTGATGGAAGACATATTTTGACCCTTCATCAACTCATTCATGGGGGTGTATTTGGATGACATCCTGATCTTTAGCCCAAGTTGGGAAGAGCACCTCCACCATGTTAAATGTAACAACCTTGCGTTAAAATTTCAAGTAATAAAAGTTAATAAAGGTAAAATAAGACCATGGGAAATGGACACTTATTCCAAGCTGAATTTTGGGAAAATTATCCTAATAGAAATAACTTGATGTGTTTATGGATAAGGGAAATTGGAAAAGGAAATGGCTAAGGATTTGAAAAATAAAAAAGGTATTTTTGGCACATTATTTATGAAAATAATGGAAATTAGGAGAAAAGGAAGGTGAAATGTCACAGGTTTCATGTAAGGAGGAAAATGACGGAAAATAATGGAAAAATGAAGAAATTAGATGTATTGTTAATAAAAAGATCTTAGAGCATCAATTGGTATCCTTTTGACAGTTTAGTGTTAGAATTTGTCTCAGAGAGGAGAAGAGCACCAAGAGTAGAAAGAAAGCAAGCAAGAAAAGGAAGGATAAGAAAAGGAAAGGTAAAAAGAAAATAAGGACAAGTATCAAGTAGCTTTAGTGGGAATACTTACAGGTAACAGGTTTCATGTATGATTTCCTAGCTGCTTTTGGCATGCATGGTATGTGCATGTTGTTATTTTCTTATTTTTCTTTCATTGGCATGGATTTTTCTGGGGTTTGATAGTGGATTCTAGCCTTTCCTTGCCATTTCTAGATAACCATGGTGTGATGGTATTGTTCTCAGCTTGAGCTTTGGATTTCCAAAAGACTTTGGATGTGGGGGAGGTGATCTTAGGAAAATTCCGAAAGGCATAGGAAACCTTAGGTGATAATGGTTGGATACAAGGTAAAGCTTGAGGTTGGAGACAAGAAAATTCCTCAAGGTATTGGTGAAAAAATTCTAAAGCATCTAGTATCGGTTCGGTTTTGTGATCTCACCATTGATTTAGGTGAGATCACGGTATGGAGAGGGTGGAGGTGGTTTAACCTATGGATTCCATTGTTTTTGTTTGGATTGGTTTATCCCATGATATCCCACATTCATGCTTGGAATATGGCATGGGGGGGATTGGATGAAAGAGATAATTTGGTTCAACCAACTTATGGTTGGGTGGAATGTGGAAGTCCCGAACCCTACCAATATTTTCCTATGTTTAATAAAAGTTAAGTTTCTCTTTCTTTTTATAAGGAAATGCTTTGGTTATTATGTGGCTTTAATGGTTGTTCTAATATTTTTATTTATCTAGCTTTATGATGGTTAGAAACATGGTTACATGCCATTGATTAGTCATGGACCTTTTCATGTTTTTACTTGTAACTAAATGAATGATGAATGAAAGACCTAATTTGTGTTATGACAACTAATTTGAGAAGGAAGTGACCCTTCTGGTTAGACCTCATATAAATTTTCAATCCCTTATGTTTAGACTTGCATTCCTAACCTGTAGTTTGCATAGCTACCAAGTGTTTAAAAAAATGTAAGTCCTAGTTGGGGATTGTCAGGTCAAGTCCCAGTTTCATTTTTTGGTTTACAAGTAGTGTTTCTATGTCCTTTATCAACTTTGGATGTTTCACTGAGTTCTGGGAAGAGACTTGAGTCCTGGCCTTGAAAAATTGACACCAAATTCATAGTCCCTGGCATTGAACTGAGTAGGAAAGTCCATAGTCCCATGGAGGTAGGCTTATGAGTGCAACTACGAACCCATAGTCACATGGAGGCCTTGGCAAGGGAGCGAATAGGGCTCTAGGTGAGGGAAAATTTGAGTTGTCAGGTGTTGGACACTTAGAGGGGTTTGATTACTCCTAGAGTTCTTGTGAAACCTAGGGGAAGTCAGTTTTGTCTTAATTTGTCAACTCCATTTCCTTAAGGTCACATACGAATTTGAGTCTTATCATAGTGACCCTTAGCTTATGTTTACCCTAGGAAAGTTGATTAAAGTGGGTAAATTTGGGAGGAGTCGTTACACGGTGCTATCAGAGCCAGGTTTCGCTCTCTTTTGGTCATATCTGATACCGCAAGGTGGTATTAGAGCATGGTTTCGCTCTCCTTGGGTAAATTTTTATGATTTCAAGGTTATGGTTATCATGCATGGTATCATGATATATAGTTGGTATGATCATGTATGATGTTGTTGTGATGTTATGTTATTACATGCATATGTTTATGATTATACATGTACGTGGTAATGTGGACTGATCATGCAGATGAGATAAGCCTCCATTGAACATCACTGAGGCATGGATTTGATTTTGGTATCTATTTGGTTTATCTAAAATGTTACACTTGCAGAAAGAAGAGAATGATAGGTGAAAAGAAAAATGGTAGACTATAGTTCTCGTGAAACTTCCTACAGATAAGTTGGGAAGCAAGGAGAAGAGTATTATCCTGGTATAGCATATACATTGAGGAGCTTGAGGGTATATATCAAAAGTTATAAATTAGACAATGATAATTTCATTGAGGCTCAGGAAAATCTTGCAAGAGCTCAGGAGAAGAAGGTACAAGTTAATGCAATAATTATTCAAAGCTTTTCAGAGTGTCAAAAACAAGGATAGTTGAGAATCAATCAAGAGAATGAATCAAAAACAAATGGATCCTATGGTAGCATATATTGATCGAGATACATATTGGATAGAGGGGATAAAGTAAGACGTGGAATATCATTGAACAAACCAAACAAGAAGATCGATATGTATGGGCATCATTCTAGTTCCTCATCCAGGAGACATCATCAGAGTCATTATCATCATCATCCTTATAGGAGGAGGGAGTATTTTCTTGAAGAATTCAAGAAAGTGAAGCCTCCTAAATTTGATTGAGAAATGAAGAAATTAGAATATGCAAACACATGGTTTTTATTGGGATGAGAAAATTGTTTGTATTGCACACCTACTCGAAAAACATGAAAGCCAAGATATCCACCTTAGTCTCAAAGAGAAAGAAAATATTTGGTGGGAAGATGTGAAGAATTTAAATGGAATTTGGGAGGAAGAATTTATTTGGGATGATTTCGAGAGGATATTCAAGCAGAAGTACTTATTGGAGAGTTACTATACCCAACCTAGATCCATCTTAACTCTAGATCTATCAAGCGTTGAGAGGGATCAAATCTATAGAGGTGCAAACCTCTTTTTTGAGTGCAAAACTTGAGGAAAGGTTTGCACCTCGAGAGATTTGATCCCTCTTGACGCTTGATAGATCCAGAGTTAAGATGGATTTAGGCTGGTTTCAGTCATGTGCGACCAAGGAAAATCTATCGATAATATGAGGAACATATGATTAATTTTATAAATAATATGTAAATACATCTAATATTAATATAACCATTTTAAATATGCTAAATATGTTTGAGATTTATCGATTCATTTTAATTTAAAATTTTCTTAGTTACCTAGTTTGTTGAGATGATTGTAAAATAACTTTAATGATGAAATAAAATTTTTGAATGCAAAGTGAAAATGTTATAATATTGAATGATGGAAAATGTGAATAATGAGAATGTATTCAATTAGAAATAGTCTTCATTGTGATCAATCTCAAACTATTTTCCTCTATTATTCTTATTGTCACCCTTTTCTTCATCTTTCCATATCGATTATATGAAAAAGACGGTAGAAATCATAAATCATAAACGATTTAAAAATTTAGCTCGAGTTTTTGTGGTAAACATCATAACTTGTCTCTCTTGGTCTCCAATATTATTAGGTTTAATTACGATAACACAAAAATTGTTCTAAATTGTCAATAATTTTTTGTTCTTACACTGAAATCAATGCACACTATTAATCAATGACTTTAAAACTAATGTACCATCATACATCCAATTACATCAAATTAGAAATCAACATATACACTGAAATCAATGCATCTAATGCAAGAAATCAAATAATATTAGAAAACACCATCTACACAGAAATCAATGCATCTAATGCAAATAATCAAATAGGATTAAAAATCAACATCTACACTCAAATAAATGCATCTAGCACAAGTAGAAAAATAGGATTAGAAACCAACATATACACTAAAATAAATGAATCTAGAGCAAGCAATCAAATGGGATTATAAATCACCATCTACAATGAAATGAATACATTTAGTGCAAGAAATAGAAAAGGATTAAAAATTATTTATATTGAAATAAATGCATATAGTGTAAGAAATCAAATATAATTATAAATCAAAATCTATATTGAAATTAATGCATCTAGTGCAAGCAATCAAATAGGATTAGAAATCACCATCTACACTGAAATCAAGGCATTTAGTGGAAGAAATCAAATAGAATAAGAAATCATCTACATTGAAATCAATGCCTCTATTGCAAGTAATCAAATATAATTAGAAATCAAAATATACACTAAAATCAATGCATCTAGCGCAAGCAATCAAATAGAATTAGAAATCACCATATACACTAAAATCAATTCATATATTTTAAGAAATATTCTTCCTCTCTCTGCCATCCATATATATCTATATGTCTCTCTGCTCTCCTTCTTTGTCGCTTTATCTCACTCCCACAAACACACACACTCTCTCACCCCATATTTATCAATCTCTCAGTCCCTCCCTCCCTATCTCCATCTATCTCTTCTTTATTTTCACCTTCCATCTATATCTCCACATCCCTTTGTCTCTCTATATCAACCCCAAAACATACACTCTCTTTCTCCAATCTATCTATCTATCACTCCCTCCTCCCCTCCCTCTCTCTCTCTCTTCCCCTTCCCTTCGTCTCCCTTGCTTCTATCTCTCTTCCCTCCTGCTATCTGCTCTCACTCTCCCTCCATCTTCCTTGTAACTCCTTCTTTCTCTCTCTCTCTCTCCCTCTCCAAATTTCACTCTCTATGTCTTTCTTCTTACCTCCCTCTCTCTCCCCTTGCATCTCCATCTCTATTTCCCTACTTCTCTCCACTCTTTCTCTTCCTTTCTATCCCAAATCTCTCTGTCTCTCTCCCTTCACCTTATGACTTTGTCACTATATGCCTCTCTCTCTACTTCTCTCTCCATTCTCTCCATATCTTCTGCTTTTTATCTTTATATCACCCCAAAACATACACTCTCTCTCTCCATATCTCCCTTGTCACTCCCCCTCTCTCTCCACTTGTTACTCCCTATGTCTTTCTTCTTCCCTCCCTCTCTACCCATCCAACTCCATCTCTTTATCCCTCTCTCTCTCCCCCTCCAAATCCATGTATCTACCCATTTTTCTCTCCACATCCATCTCCATATCTCTATCCCTCCCTCTCTCCTCCTTTCTCTCAACTCCCCTCTCTTTTCCTTCCTCTCTCTCCCTTTCCCTCCTACCTCCCTCTCTCTTCCCCCATCACTCAGTCTGTATCTCTCTCTTTCCCCTACAATCCTCTATATTCCCCCATCACTCTCTTCCTCTATCTCATCCTTCATCTCTCTCCCTTTATCACCTCCCTCCATCTATATTCACCCCCTCCTCGCTCTCTCTCTCTCTATCTATCTATCTCTCTCTCTTCCCTCAAGTCCTCTCTCTTCCTCATCACTCTATCTCTCTCTCTAACTATGTTGCTATATCACTCCATTTCTTCTTCTCTCCTCCTCCAACTTAGTCTTTCTATCCCTCTCTCTCTCCTCCTCTCATCCTCCCTCGCTCTCCCTTTCTCTCCTACCTCTCTCTCTCTCTCTCTCTCTCTCTCTCTCTCTACCCTCCAATTTTTTCTCCTTCTCCCTCCCTCTGTCTTCTCTCTCCCCCACCTCCATCTTTATGTCTCCCTCTCCCTCTCTTACCCTACTCTACCTATCTCTCTCATGTCCCTCTCTCTCTCTTTATTCCTCCTCTCCCCTCATCTTTCCCTTGTCACTCTCTCTATTTCTCCACCTCTATCATATGTCTTTGTTCTTCCCTCCTATATATATCTAGAGTTAATATATAATATATTAATAGTAATATTTTAATGTTAATGTTAGAGTAAATAATGGTTTTTTTTTCATGGTATTATTATTAATTTGTTCTATAGGCTTCAAATATAATTAGATGTTGATTTCTACTCCTATTTGATATATTTTTATTTATTTGCCTTACCTTTCTATACCACTTTTATATATAAGGTATTTGGCCCATGGAATTCAACCCATGGTATTAATAATAATGTGTCCCATGGTATTTGGCCCATAGGCTTAAACTAAATAATTTTTTTTTTTGAGTTTTCGTAAATATAAGGAGGTTTATGAAGTAAATATAAAAATAAGTTTTCAAAATATTATTTTCCAAATCAATTGCAGTTCGTTGACACTCAAATCCTTTCCCACAAATATTATTTTCCACTTTCCAACAACTCCCTAAATCTAAATATATTAAATCTAATAATATTAATATTATAATATATTAATGTGAATATTAGAATTAATATTAGGGTTAATAATGTTTTTTTGCATGGTATTAATAATAATTTGGCCCATGTTATTTCGCTCACAGGCTTCACCTAAATAAAATCTCTTTTTGGAGTGTTACTAAATATAAATAAGATTATGGAGTAAATATAAAAAGAGGTTTTATTTATTTACCATAGCTATGGTTTATTTATATTTTATTTATTTAACATGCCTCTTTTATAAATATGGTATTGGCCCATGGTATTTAGCTCATGGTATTAAAATGGTATTTTTCAGTAGGTTCACATAAATAAAACTTTTTAAGTTTTATTTAAATATAAAGAGGTTTATGGAGTAAATATAAAAAAGGTTTTATTTATTTACCATATCCTAGTAAATAAATAAAAATATGCACCCCCTACATTTCAAATTTTTACTTACATTACAATTATTTATTTACCATACCTCTAGAGTAAGTATAAAAAGAGATTTTATTTATTTACCATACTCTCGTTAAATAAATAAAAATACACCCACTATGTATTTCAAATATTTACTTACATTACATTTATCACATTACATCTATACATGTGCCTTATACTCAGACACGTCAAATATTTACATTACATCTACACATCTCCTTATACTCCCATATATCAAAAATTTACATTACATTTCTCACATTACATCTACACAGCTCCTTATACTCCGACATATCAAAATTTTACATTACATTTCTCACATTACATCTACACATCTCTATATATTGTGTTGTAGAGAGCCTCTAGGCACAATGACATAGCTAAGGAGTTTTATGAGCTCCATATGGGTTCTATGACAAATGATAAGTATGCTAGAAGATTCTTGGAGTTGTTGAGGTATGTGCCATATATCAAGGAGGAAAAGGCTAAGATTCAAATATTCATTAGTGGATTCCCAACAACATATAGAGATCAGATTGAGTTTGATGGGTCTCCTGGGTATGTGTTATATTATTTCCATGATTACTCACACGCAGGGGGGTTATAGGGGGGTGGTAGCCCCCCTTGATCGGGATCCGAGGCAGTGGCCCAGGAGAAAAAAATTTGGACCCTATTTTTTGGTGGGTGGACCCACCCATGGTTTTGTGCATGGGTTTCCACATGGTTTTGGGGCATGATGGTTTTTGTCCCCTGGTATTTTCTAGATCTGGTCAAGGGAACTACGGTTATGTTCTAATCCAGGGTTAATGGATTGGGGTTTATGAATGCTTCGGCATGTATATATATATGTGTGTGTTGTAACACTAAAATGAATATAATGAAAAATCAAGTTAGTAGTCCCGATTTGGGATCAAGGGGAAAATCTTTGTGTCTATATGTTTTATGTTTTATTCTCTCGCTATTGTTTATTTTCTATTTTTGAGATTCGTTTGCAGATCATTTCTGTACAGGTTTAAAACCTACAGGGCCTAGATCATTAGAAGAAGTCGTACATAAATTGCAGCATTGTTATGAGAAGTCAAAGCGCAAAGCTAAGCCTAAAATTGACTTGAATGGAAATTTGAAAGGAAAATGGAAATGGCTATCGAATTGGGGAAGAACTAAAGATGTAGGTGAGAAAGAAACGATTTCTCCTCAAAACATTTAAATGCAGTTGAGAAGGGACATGTGTCATAACCTGGAAAGAAGCATACTAGAAGTGATGGTAGAGCACTGTTATAGTGTTGGGTATGTGGAAAAGATCATTGTAGTAAGGATTGTCCATTGTACCAGGGAGTTAGGCCTCATATCTATAGTGCTAAAGAGGTGCATACAGATGGGGATGTTGGTTATAGTATTCCTCAAATTTATGCAGTTGTGGACAGCCGACAGATGGATTACCAAGAATATATCATTGAGATGAATAATAAGATTTGTGATCAATTTATTTATATTTTGATTGATCCTAGATCTAATTATATTTATGTTAATCCTAACCTGGCGGATAAGTGTGGCTTGAGAAAATAGGTGCCTGTAGAGTCTTGGTTCGTGTAGTTGGATAGAGGTACTAAGAAGAGAGTTCATCATTGGGTAAGAGCTTGTGCATTTTTGTTGAATGGTATGCATTTTAATGTACAACCATTGGGATCATATAGTATGATTTTGGGTATGGATTGGTTTTATATTCATGGGACCATAATAAATTGCTATGACAAGGCTATTGAGTTCTTGGATGATAATGGAGAGAAGAGAATATTGCATGGAAATAAGAAGCTGACATCAGTGAGGATGGTCACAAATATGCATGCTAAGCACAATTCCAGAAAAGGGTGTGTGTTGTTTGCAGTTCATATTTCCAGTGAAAAGGATAAGGATTTTGAGGATGCAGAAATATTCAAGAGGTACCCTATATTACAGTAGTTTCAGGATGTGTTTCCAACATAGATTCGAGAGTTTCATCCTTACAAGGAAGTATAATTTTCTATTGAGTTGGTACGAGGTTCAGCACCAGCATCAAAGGCACATTACATGATGAACACTCCAGATTTAGTAGAGTTGAAGTTATATTTGAAGGAAATTCTTGATAAGAGATGCATTAGGCCGAGTGTATCACCTTGGGGTGCACCAATGTTTTTCATCAAGAAGAAGGATGTTACTCTTAGGTTGTGCATTGATTACAGGTAGTTGAAAAAGGTGACAATCAAGAACAGGTACCCATTGCCAAGGATTGATGATTTGTTTGATAGGGTTAAGGGAACATCAATGTTTTAAAAGATAGATATGTGATTAGGATACCATCAATTATGCATCAAGGAAGAGGAAATCTACAAGACTTCCTTCAGGACCAGGTATGGGAATTGTGATTTTGTTGGAGTACCATTCGGTTTGACTAATAATCCAAATAATTTTATGTGTTTTATGAATAGTGTGTTGCATCATTATATGGAAAATTTGGTTATTCTATTCATTGATGAAATCTTGGTATATTCTAAGAATGAGGAAGAGAATGTCGAGCATTTGACATCAGTGTTGAGATTAATAAGTGAGCATCAATTGTATGCTAATATTAGCAAGTGTAGTTTGTTTTAGACAAAAGTACACTACTTGGGACATGTTGTTCCCAAGAATGGCATAGTAGTAGGTCCAAAAAAGATAAAGGCTATCATGGAGTCAGAAGCTCCTGGAAATGTGGAGGAAGTCAGATCATTCATGGGTTTAGCAGGTTACTATAGGAGGTTCATCATGAACTTCTCACACATTGCATATACTATTACATCCTTACAGAGGAAAGGTAATAAATTTGAATAGAAAAATGAGTGTGCATCCAATTTTGAGGATCTGAAGGAGTTGTTGAAAAATGCCCCAGTGTTAAAGAATGTAGATCTGGATAAAGAGTTCGTAGTGTGTACATATTATTGCAATAGAGGACTTTGTAGAGTCCTTATGCAGGAGGGATAGGTGATATCCTATGAGTTCAGGAAATTAAATGAGCATGAGAAGAACTATGTGACTCATGATCTTGAGTTGGAAGGTATTATTCATTCTTTGAAGATGTGGAGACGTTATCTTCTTGGCATTTGGTTTGTGTTGATGATCGATCACAGTGGGTTGAGATATTTGTTTGATCAACTGAATCTGAATGCTAGGAAATCTAGATGGTTGGATACCCTTAGTGAGTTTGACTTTGAGATCAGGTACATTAAGGGAAAAGAGAATATGGTTGCAGATGCTATCACTAGGAAAGTACAATTGAACCATGTTACAGCAATGACATTGTATGTGACAGATATATAGGATCAAATATTACAAGCAGGACAATAGGATGGAAGATACAGGAAGATTATGCATAGGTTACAACAGGGCACATGTGATCAAGATGTGTACTATCATCTCATAGAAAATGGCTTTGTTACATTTAGGGACAAGATATATGTGTCAGATGATAGTGACCTCAAGAGGCTTGTCTTGAGAGATTTTCATGTAAAACCATATTCAGGTCACCCAAGATATCATAAGAAATTGACGACACTAAAGAAGTTATAGTACTCGTTAAATCTGAAGAAGGAAGTGGTGTAGTTCGTGGATACATGTTTGGACTCTCGGTATGTCAAAGCAGAGTATAAGCATCCAGGTGGGTTTCTTTAGCCTATTCTGATTCTGGAATGGAAATGGGAGGTCATTTCCATGGATTTCATTACAAGTATTCTGAGGACATCGAGGAAACTCAATTCTATCATGGTTGTGGTAGACAGGTTGAGTAAGGTATCTCACTTCATTCCAGTAAAGACTACTTATTCAACTACTGAGGTAGCACAGGTCTTCATCAGGGAGATCATGATATTGCATGGTGTTCTAAAGAAGATTGTGTGAGACAGAGATTCCAAGTTCACTTCCAACTTTTAAAAGGATATTTTTGTAATATTGGGGATAGATTTGGTCTTCATCACAACTTATCATCCACATATATATGGACAAACAAAGATGGTCAATAGGATAATGGAGGCTAAGTGCGAGGATGTATGCCATGCATAAACAGAGGAGATCAGAGGAGTACCTTCCATTGGTTGAGTTCACTTACAATAATGGTTATCAGGAGTCATTGAGGATGAGTCCATTTGAGGCACTGTATGGGCGAAGTTGTAACACTCCAATTAGTGTGGGTGATCCAGTGAACAAGGTACTTTTTGGAATAGAAATGTTTGTAGACGTGGAACAAGAAATGCAGGTTATAAAGAACAATATAAAGGCAACACAAGACATGTAGAAAACTTATGCAGACCAGCACAAGGCACTTAAGGAGTTTCAAGTTGGGGAGCATGTGTATTTGCACATCAATCCCAATAAGCACTCCTTGAGGATCGTATCATGTGCCAAGTTGGAACCACAATATTGAAGGAATTTTGAGATTGTTGAGAGGTTTGGACTAGTGGCCTACAAACTTTCATTGCCTCTGACAATGAAATTCCATGATGATTTTCATATATGATTTCTTAAAACATATGTAAATGACGTTGATCATGTTATTTATTGGTATGTATTGCAGGTGGATCAAGAAGGATAATTCTAGTAGGAAAGTCAATGCATATTGCAGAAAAAACATCTTTTACTCCAGAATAGATCACTTGAGCAGGCTAAAGTGGAGTGGAAGCACTTTGGGCCTGATGAAGCTAAATGGGAGATGGATTATCAGATGTGGTCTATGTATCCTTCATTTTTTTCTAGTGAATGCAAATGAGTCTTCATATTTTTATATATTTATGTATGGTTGTTATTGTAAATACCATAATGAGCTAAGTTATAATGCTCCAATAAGCGGTATTGTTGTCATGTTGTCATGTTTTACATGATGGTTTTGCTTTTGAGCATAATGTTATTGTAAATTATCCAAAGAGATGGGTTATAAAGCTCCATAGGAAGTATTTTTTTATTTTATTTTCAGTGGTTTTTCTAGTTATAGGTGTGGTTTAACACCAAGGACAGTGTTCCCCTGAGGGGCAGGCATTTGTGATAGCCTTGAGTTAAAATTTCACGTAATAAAAGTTAATAAAGCTAAAATAAGACAATGTGAAAATGACACTTATTCCAAACTGAATGTTGGGAAAAATATTCTAGTTGGCATCACTTGATGTGTTTATGGCTAAGGGAAATTGGAAAAGGAAATGGCTAAGGATTTGAAAAGGAAAAAATGTATTTTTAGCACATTATTTATGAAAATAATGGAAATTATGAGAAAGGGGAGGTGAAAGGTCATAGGTTGAATGTGATGAGGAAAATGAAGGAAAATAATGGAAAATTGAAGAAATTAGTGGCCTCATCAGTAATAATACCTCAGAGCATTAGTTGGTAGCCTTTTGTCAGTTTAGTGTTATAATTTGTCTCAAAGAGGAGAAGAGTGCCAAGAGGAGAAAAAAATCAAGCAATTAAAGGAAGCACAAGAAAAGGAAAGGAAAGGAAAAGCAAAGAAGGATAAGGATAAAGTAGCTTTAATGAGAATACTTGTAGGTAACAGGTTGTATGTATGATTTCCTAGCTAGTTTTGACATGCATGGTATGTGCATGTTGGTATTTGGTTCTTTTGTTCTTATTGGGATGGATTTTTCCGAGCTTCGATAATGGAATTTAGCCTAGCCTTTCCATTTATGGATAGCCATTGTGTGATGGGATTGTTATCGATTTGAGATTTGTATTTCCAAAATATTTTGGATGCAAGGGAGGTGGTATCAGGAAAATTCCCAAAGGCCTAGGAATCCCTTGGACAGAAATGGTAGGATACAAGGTAAATCCTGAGGGTGGAGACGAGAAAATTCCCAAGGTATTGGTGAATAAATTATGATCTCGACACTAGTTTAGGTGAGATCACTGTATGGAGAGGGTGGAGGTGGTTTAATCTATGGATTCCATTATTTGTGTTTGGATTGGTTTATCCCATGATATCCCACATTCATGCTTGTAATATGGCACGGGGATGATTGGATGAAGGAGATATTTTGGTTCAACAAATCTATGTTCGAGTGGAACATGGAAGTCCCGAACCTAGTTTATATTTGCCTATGTTTCATAAAATATTAGTTTTTCTTGATTTTTATAAGGAAACACACTAGATATTATGTGGCTTTAATGGTTGTTCTCTTTATATTGTTATTTATCAGCTTTTAAGTTGGTTATAAACATGGTTATAAGACAGTTATTAGTCACAAATATTTTCATGTTTTTAATTGTAACTGAATGAATAATGAATGAAATACCTAATGGGTGTTATGATAGCTAATTTGAGAAGACATTGACCCTTCTTATTAAACCTTAGATATTTTTTCATTCCCTTATGTTCAGACTTGCATTCATGACTTGTAAGTTGCATATCTGCCAAATGTTTAACATAATGTTAGTCCTGGTTGGGGATGGTCAAGTCAAGCCTTGGTTTTAGTTTTTTGTTTACAAGAATTTTTTATGTGATATATCAACTTGTGAAGTTTCACTAAGTTATGGGTAGAGACCTAAGTCCTGGCCCTAAAAACGTTGCAAAAAATTAATAGTCATTGACATAGAACTAAGCAAAAAAGGCCATAGTCACATGGAGGTAGGCTTATGAATGGAACTAGGAAACCATAGTCACATGGAGGCCTTGGAAAGAGAGAAATTGGGGCTCTAGTTCAGGGAAAAAATGAGTTGTCTCAGGCTTAGACACCTAGAGGGGTTGGGTTACTCTTGGAGGTATTGTGACACCTGAGGGAAGTCAACAAGGTCTTTAGTTGTCGACTCCATTTCCTTAAGGAAACATAGGAGGTTGAGTCTTATCATAGTTACCCTTAGCTCATGTTTACCATGGGAAAGCTAGTGAAAGTGGGTAAATGTGAGAGGAGGTGTTACATTTGAAAAGTCCTCCAAACCCTCCGACAACACAATTTGTGTGTCAATTTGGAGAAATGCACTTTTGGTATGATCCAGGTTCAATATTTGGGGTACATCATTGATGAGTGGGTTGTGAATGTGGACCTAGCCAAGATACAAGGCATTCAGTATTGGCTAGCCCTAACCACTCTAACTGAGCTATGCAGCTTTCTGGGTCTTGCCAACTTGTACCACAGGTTCGTGTTGGGGTTCTCTCATACCACTTGGCCTTTGTGTCAAGTAACCAAGCGAGGAGAAAAAGCAAAGTTATTTTGGTACGAATCCCAACAGAAGGTGTTTCTGAGTTGAAGCATCATTTTCTCTGCACCAATGCTCACATTACCAAACCCACAACAACCATTTTATATTGAGAAATATTCCTTTGACTATGCTATTGGTGAATTTCTTACTTAACAGGGGCATCCAGTGGCATATCACAGTGAGCCACTTTTATACATTGTCTAAAAGTATCACACCTATGACAAATAAATGTATTCCATTTTTCAACATGTTAATAATGGAAGCATGACATTATAAGAAGGAAAATTCATCCACACAAACCACCAACTCCAACAGTTCATACATACACAAGGGAAGTTACAGAATGATTTCCATCATAAATGGTCCATGTACCTCCAAAATTTCCATTTGAACATTAAGTACGAGAAGGGCATCACCAAAAATGTTGTAGACAACCTCAACCGACCAACAATCATGGCACTGACCACTCTGCTTGAGTCTTATGGGCATGATACTTCGGGGTGGCCACATCTTTACAAGAGTGATCCAGAATTCTAAAACACATACTAGACACTCCTGGAAGGAAAAAAGTTCCAATTTTCACCTTGAAGAGGCACTGTTATGCCACCTGGGACACCTCTATGTTCTTTCAATCAAGTGCACAAATATGATTTGGGAGGTGCACTATTGTCGAGTTGCTAGAAATTTTGGGGTAGAGAAAATAGTGGCAATGATGCAGAAGTATTTTTATTGCCCGAACCTTCAGTAATATGTTGGGAAATACATTAGATCCTACACTGCATGCGGCATTTCCAAACCGACCATCAAGAAGAAAGGCCTATGCACTCCTCTGCCTACTCCTATTCGACCTTAGGATTCCATCTCCATGGATTACATGCCAGGCCTTCCTTCTTCTAAGCATGGAAATGACTACGTTTTCATGGTTATTGAAATATTCTCTAACATGGCCATTCTTGCAGTCTGCAAGAAGATTATCACAACAAAATCCACTACTAATCTCTTATTTGAATGAGTGTGGGTACACTTTTGTATCCCACAGTACATTATCTAAAATCAGAACAATAGGTTCCTAAGTACATTTTTTTTCAGGTCTCTGGTTGATGTTGGATACCAAGCTCACTAATTCCATGACTTTCCACCCCCAAACTGATGGCAAAAACAAGGTCGTCAATAGGATGATCGTACAAGTTTTGTGCATGTACAACTCAAATCATCCAAGCACATGAGATGAAATAATCCCCTGTGTCCAACACAGCTACAACAGAGCTCTCCATAGCTCAACTAGCCATAACCCCTTTCAGGTGGGGTTGGGATTCCATCCACTACGTCCCATTGATGTGCGCATACCATTTGGAGCTACTCAGGAAAATTCGGCTCATGTCTTGTCCAAAGCTGACATGGCTAAAAACTTCATTGAGCGCATTTAGCGCATCCATCGGAGAATATATGTTTCCTATCATAAAGAATACATGACTTGGCTCAATATGTAATCAAAACTAAATCTTATTTAGCTAAATTTCATCCTTTGGTCGGTTCTCCTAGATAATTACAGAAACAACACCAACATATACTAGAAGATATCCAAGAAAATTTAGCTATCATTATCTATTTTGTGGCTGATTTAAAGATATAAAGCCATTATATTGCATAAATATTAGATAATTTGAAAAGCATGTTTTCAAGTCTCCATTTCTTACTAGTTCTTACTACGATAAAGTGAAGATAACTACTCTAAAACTTTTTAAATGGCATGGGAAAAATGGTTTAAAATTAAGTATGGATCAAGTTACATAGTTCTCTATGATCCCTCTAATACAATTTATTATCCTTCTTGGAGAAAAGAAAATCATGATCCTCGAAGTCAAAAGATAAAGTTTTTATGATTATTCACAGGCTAAAGGCATGGGATATGACACAGAAGGTCCAATACAAGAAATCAAATTCATGGAACAAATTAACATTAATGATTACTTACAAATTTAGAGGAGTAGTTAGACTACGGTGGGATCATCTCAGACATCAAAATAAAAAAATAAAATAAGAATTATGGAGTCTAGAAAACAAATGTAGGAATTAGTTAAAGAATTAATGAAATAATTTAATCGTAATACTCCTCCCCCAACTGATTGATGTGCTCAATTTTATATGTCTTAATGATTTTTCAATGTCAAATCGGTTTCTTATTTTTATTGCACAATGCAAAGTCTTCTATATAAGATGCCAAATCGTGATAAAAATACTTATCTTAGGCATTATCTATTAGCCATGATAGGTAGGATTCTTGATATTTTCAAATAAAATACGGAATTAAACAAAGTAAATATTGAATAACTTTATTTAGAAAAACTACAAGATCAAATTATGCTTCCATTACAAAAGGATTTTCTCAGGAGAAGGGTTAAAATGAATATTAAAAGAAGTTGGGTTTTAATCCTGACATCTATAATACTTATGTTGAGACTTGTCATTTTGGTTGTCATAAAGGAAAAGAGAAAAGGTATAAGAATTCTAGGCTTCTTGCATAAGAAATATATGCAAGAAATAATTATAGTTATAATCAATGTAAAAATATTCTTATTCAAAAAGTTCAAAATTATGTCCAATGAAGCAATTTATTTCAACCAAATCAAAAGTTATCTCCAAGAAAAAGGAGTCAAACTAAAAACTCTATTTTTTTTATTTGAAGAAATAAATGTCATTGGGATAACAATTACTCTAAAAATAGAATTATAAGTACTAACAAAAACTCATGGATATTTTCCAATTTTCCTATGAACCAAATGAATGGGAACAAGTGCCCCATTACAGTTGTGATGGTGAATATCTTTCAGTCATTGCATCTTATTCTTCTTCTAAATCTGAACATATCCAACACCAGTTTGGTCAATTTACTCTTTTATATGATTCATTATCTTCTTGTACATATCATACTTTTCTTTCAGATGATTCGATGTTCACTAATGTTTTTTCTTTAAAGCATTAATTAATCTATCTTGAAAGCCTCAATCCTGAGTTACTTATAGTGACTTTAATCCTCATTGTTGATATCAATAACTTATTAATATCCTCATTGATCAAATTAGATCCTACTAACAACACAACATGGTGGGTTCTCTATATTATTATGAAATACATATGATTCTGTATCAAATCTCATTTGATTCTCCTCCTGAATCTCAACAAGCTATTTCAACTAAACAAGCTCAAACTATCAAGTATTATAAAAATTCCTTTTTGCATAATTTGGAAAAATAGATAATGTAGAAGAATGGTTAGATGCAAATAAGGCAAAAAGAAAATGAGCTTAAAAATAAAAGGAATGCAGTTAGTCAAATAATGAACTCTATTAAATATGACATTGGAGTGTTAAATAAACTAAGAGCCCAATTAAGAGAGGTATTAGCTAAAGAAATATAGGTCTAATTAAAAGAGATTGCTGATAATAATATGCTAAATCAAGAAGATGGCATAATTAACACTAAACTACATGATATAAAAGGGTTTGATTAAAGAGTTATAATTATTGTGGAACTTAAGCTGAAGGGTTATAAAAAATATTTCCTATATGCACAATTAATAAAGGTGTCATGAATAGTTGTGCTAAATATGAGGCGACACCAGAATACTATTGGAAGACAACACAAGTGCATTTTAGAGAAATAAAGAAAGCAATAATGCTAATAACCACATTTGCTCCTTCTTTTCCAATTTGATTGGTGTTTCCAACTCCATGAATCTGTATTGTTTTGATATTCTTTGTGGTATTATTTCGAGCCAAGACTTTGTTAGAAGACACAATTCGTTCACAATTGATCACGAAAAATATCATTTTTCATATTAAATGGAAGCTAATAAGGCCTCAATACAAAAGTGATATTACAGTAAAAATATTTGATAAGTAGCCATATGTCATAAAAGGATCCCTAGAAACGTTATCAAAGATGCATAAGATGGTGAGGCATGCTAAACTACATGACCAAGAAGAAATTAAGTATATTAAAGAAAAATTAAAGCAAGAATGCACATCTAATTACCTAGATGCATTCTGGTCTAGAGAAAAATATTTTATAGATATGTTTTATGGAGAATATTTCCATGGAAATCCACATAAATATTCTTTAAAGTCAATGCCACCATAGGAATTACAAAATTGCAAAGAAGAGATTTTATTATTTTTGGAAAAGAGATGGATTTAACCAAGTATAATTCCATAGGCTTGTCCAACATTTTATATCAACAAACATTCAGAGAAAAAAAAGAGGGGAAAAGAGACTAGTGATAAATTACAAAGCTCTTAATGATGCACTACTACCTATCAGGTATATTCTCTGCTCAAAAGAATTTATATTTGCAAAAATGGGAAAAAATAATATATTAAGTATATTTGAGCTAAAGAGCAGCTTCTAGAAGATAGGAATAACTCCTAAGGATAGGTTTAAGACAACCTTTGTGGTTCCTTTTTGTAAAGACCATTGGCACGTCATTTCCTTTGGTATGAAGAATGTTCCACCTGAATTCCAATAAGGATGGAAGATATTTTTAGGGATCTTGATTTTGTTATCGTATATACTGATTTATATATGTATTATAAAGACATAAAAGAACTCAATAACCACTTGAAAATTGTATATAGCGGAGTTTTCATCATGGTCTAGTATTATCCAAGACTGATTCTAAATTTGTTATTGGACAAACCAAGATAAAATATATTGGTATTATTTTATCACAAGGAAAGGTAGAACTCCAAGATCATGTGTTAAAAACATTTTAGGAATTATCTGATCAATTATTGGAAATAAAAAAAATAACAAATATTTATTAGTTCCTTGAACTATATCAAACAATTCTATGAAAATCAAGAAAAATATGTTAAATGTTTTCAACAAAGATTAAGGCCAGGAGTTACATGGACTGAAAAAATGAAAAAGGGAATCCAAATTATTAAGAAAAAGGTGCAAAATCTTCCAAATATACATCTTCCAAATATATATCTCCTATTTATTTTAGAGGTGGATGCCTCAGAAGAAGTATGGGTGGGAGAGTTGTTACAAAATCATACCAAGAGAGAAGAGATATGTATGTATTCATCAAGAAATTTCTAAAATACAGAAACAAGATACCCTTCATTTAATAAGGAAATCCTTGCAGTAAAAAATAATATTAAAATATTTTGGCTCTTCATCAAGCTAGTTAATTTCAATGTAAGATAATATTTAAAACATATGAAGGGTATGCTCACAAAGAGATGATTACTAGAGCAGGGTAATTATTACGCTGTATTCCATGGCTAGATGGATATGCCTTTGATAAAGAGTATAAAGTTGGAAAATATAACTACATTGCTTATCTGTTGGCTATAAAAGGAAGACAATTTCATGAAATCAAAGACTTGGCGAGACAATATTGGGTCACAACAACTCCTCCTACTGCTCCCCTAAGATTCAGATGGGTTCTTATTTTTAATTCATGTACATATTCTCTATGTTGGTCATGTTTTGTGCAAACCCCATACATCCTACCCTCATTATTCCTCAACAAAATTCTTATTTATTAGATCGATAAAAAGATTTATGATTATTAGAGGTATCTTAGGATGGTTTTTAGTCATTCCCACAATCCTTTTGTGCAATATATCCTCAGTTTACACCCATATCTCAGTTATATGGATTTTTCATCATTTAGATATATTAAAAAGTATAAAAATGCCCAAATAGTCATGTCCTATAATGAAAGTGCTAGTCCTTGTAATTTGTGGAGTCCATATTTTAAAATCTTCATGTATAGATATTTTCCCAAGATGAGTTTGTCATAAACTTTTGAGTACCACAAACCATCAATCTCTTATATTAGGATATAGAAGAAGCTGGATGATCAAATGCTTGTTTCTAGTTCCAACTGAATTTTATTACATCAAAAATTGAACTCACACATGCAAATACGCCATATATTCCACATTTTAAGATATAAATATATTTATATGGTGAACAAGGAGTACCATTTGATGAATTCGTTCCAAATATGTATTTATCACCTTTCTTTCATATTTTTTATATGTATGATCTACACTAGTTTAATGATCTGAATGATCCATGCGACTATCATCTTACTTATTTAGAGGGGGAAGGATGATGGACCCTTCCGTTTACGTCACAATACTTGAAAATATGCATACAAGATATTCTCAAATATTTTGTTGTACATAAAATATTAGGAAATATGATATCACATGGTTTCGTGGGTGACCAAAATCATCCCAACTTGTATTATTCTGTTTTTCTGGGTTGTCCAACTCGACAATATCCACCATGTAACTCCTCCTGTTAAATATTCTCTCAATCATTACAGATATGGTATGATATGATGTACTACTACACTAGAAAAGAGAATATCTAATAGGAATTTGAGAGGCTTCCTTCATTGCCTGAACTTTTGTATAAATAATGAACGGGCCTCACCATCCAGGCATTACATCTAGATAGTCTTCAAAATTCAGTGTGCCTTCAACGTTTCTGAGTTTTATGACATGTGTCATAAGTCTTGAATATTCATAAGAGTATGCTCTCCTCTTCCGATCCTAAGGAATACAAGCTTTCTGAAGTTTTGTATTGCTCATATATTAATGATAAGATTTTATCTTTGGTTCTGAGTTTGATATCTTGTGTTATGATATATAAATATTATATATAATAAAGATATGTATAAAAATATTTTGCATATATATAAAGATTATATATATATATATATATATATATATATATATATATATATATAATAAAATTTAAAAATTATATATATAGATATATATGGTTATTTTTTTTAATAGATATATGTTTCTTTCATATATTCAATTTTTATATTTTATTGAAATATTATAATTATATTATATTTTTTTATATAATTTAAATATTTATGGTATAAAAAAAATAAAACAACAAACATGTATATTGAAAATTAATGAAGATGAGCAATATTTAAATATTATTTTTAATATGTCTGAGGGGTAACTCAATCGGTAATCCAAGATATGTGAAACCATTGAAACTCGAGAGATCTAGGTTCAAATCTTCCTATTGTGATCTAAAATATGGGGAGGAGGACAAATCGTATCCCCCCATACATTTACTCATAGTTACGTAAAGCTAGTTGGACGCTGGGGATGAGGACAAATCATATCCCCCCATACATTTACTCATAGTTACGTAAAAATTCGGGCTAGTTAGTTGGTAGTTATGAAAAAATTCGAGCTAGTTGGTTGTTGGGTTCCTCTTGGTTACTAAAAAAAAATTCAACCTAGCTACATGTCACGCGGGGTTCGAGGAGGACAAATCGTATCCCCCCATACATTTACTCATAGTTACGTAAAGCTAGTTGGATGTTGGGGATGAGGACAAATCATATCCCCCCATACATTTACTCATAGTTACGTAAAAATTCGGGCTAGTTAGTTGGTAGTTATGAAAAAATTCGAGCTAGTTGGTTGTTGGGTGCCTCTTGGTTACTAAAAAAAAATTCAACCTAGCTACATGTCACGCGGGGTTCCTCTGGGTTAAAAATTTTTGGGCTAGTTAGTTGTTCGGTTCCTAAAAAAGTCAGTTAGGTGGGTTTCTCTACATTACCAAAACTGTTGGGTTCCTAAAAAAGTCACTTGGCTTCCTCTGGGTTACCAAAAATAAAGTTGGGCTAATTAGTTTTTGGGTTCTTAAAAAATTCAGTTAGGTTCCTCTGGGTTACCGAAAAAAAAAAAGTCAACCTAGTTACGTGCCAGGCGGGTTCCTCTAGGTTACCAAAAAATGGCGGCCTAGTTATGTATCCAAAAACCAAAACAAAAGTCGGGCTTATTAGTTGTTGGGTTCCTAAAAGTCATTTGGGTTCTAGGTTACCAAAAAAAAAAAATTTCAACCTAGTTATGTGAGGTAGGGTTCCTCTAGGTTACCACAACCTATTTACGTGTCAGGCAGGGTTCCTCTTGGTTACAAAAATTCGGACTAGTTAGTCATTGGGTTCCTAAAAGATTCATTTCGGTGGGTTCCTCTGGGTTACCAAAAAATTTTTGGGATAGTTAGTTGTCGGGTTCCTAAAAAAGTCACTTGCGTTCCTCTCAGTTACCAAAAAAAAGTTGGGCTAGTTAGTTGTTGGGTTCCTAAAAAGTGTAGTTGGGTTCCTCTGGGTTACCCAAAAAAAGAAGAGTTAACATAGTTATATGTCGGGCGGGGTTCCTTTAGGTTACCAAAAAAAGTCGGCCTAGTTACGTGCCCAAAAACCAAAACAAAATTCAAGCTTGTTAGTTGTTGGGTTCTTAAAAGAGTCAGTTGGGTTCTGGGTTACCAAGAAAAAAAGAAAAGTTCAATCTAGTTACGTGAGGTGGGGTTCCTCTGGGTTACCAAATAACGTCGGCCTAGTTACAAGTGGCTAGTTACGTGTCCAAAGAAAAAAATCGAGCTAGTTATGTGTCAGGCGGGTTGTTAGGTTCCTTTGAGTTAAAAGTGAGGCTAGTTACGTGTCAGAAAGGTTGTTTGGTTCCTTTGGGTTACAAAATAGCAATAATAATAATATACATATATTTCTTCCATATGTTTAAAATTTATATTTTATTGAAATATTGTACTTCTGCTATAACAATTTATAAATTTATATAATTTAAATGTGTATGTGTTGATGGGGAAAATTGTCTTGCCAACGGTAAGGGAATCTCCCCAGTATAGAATCCCAACTAGGCTCTATAGCATTTGTGATAGGGATCCCATCAGGTATGTGGGCCCGGTTTCCATTACACTAGTGAGATATGTTAGCGCTCAAATCTACCTTAGGCTGAAATAAGGTAAAAATCAAGGCTACATCAAACCACGCTCAGCCTCGTAGCTAGCCCTATGAGGACAGGAGAGGGCTCTCTCCGGGTCTATCTCGTCAAAAGGTCTTCAAAGGGGCTGAGATGACTTATAATGAATACTGATTTTAGGCTAGTAAAGAGATAGGAAGTTTTGATTTTGATTTTTTGGGTTTTTGTTGAAAAAATGGGAAAAACAATTTTGGGTCCGAGGATGAGGCCAGATCTTTGCAGAATTCGAGTTGGGGCGAGGTAGGCAGTAGTCTTGATGCTTTTGATTATGTGTATGGATGAATCAGAATGACAAGGAGCTGAAGAGGGCAAGGGAGAACAGGAATCCTCTCCAAACAGGCGAAAACATGTAAAACTAAACAAATTTAAAGGAAGAGCACTGAAATCAATGGATTCTACCTCATTTACTCATTCATTTAGTTTCAGAAGCATAAGAAGGGAATGGTATACATCAAACATGAAAGAACTTACAATAAACTAAGAGAAAACACCATCAAGAACTGAAAGCCACAAGAATCCCAACAGGTGCTGCAAAACCTCTGATCTTTCCTTAGCCAAAATATGAAAAATATGTACAATAGTGTGCCAAACTTTTCCCAAGAGTCCAACCTGTAGAATGTCTCAGAAATGACATCATATAGACCATCCTAACCCCTTCCCATGCCTCTAGGGGTCGAATTCCTCCTTCTAGGAGCAGTTCCAACTAATTCTAAACAAGGAGCTAGAATATAGGCAACCAAACAACTTGCCTCTAAAAGGAAGGAAACTGATTCTTACATTTGATTTTTATTTTTTTAGGAGTGAATCATCTAGAATAGGTAAAAGTGAGTCCAAGTTACATGCCAACTATAAAATTACATCAAGATAACTCAAAAATTATACCCACAAGCAAAACTGGTCCAACTGGCTGAAATCCTGAGCTGGAAGATGAAAAATGGACCAAAAATCTCTATGCATAGTGCGCCTGAGCTCTATGTGTCGCGCGCCTTTCAGCCTGCTTTTGGGGCACTTCCCGGCATCAAAAGCAAGCTCATGATAGCTTGTTGGAAAGCCCTAGATGTTGGCTATCCAACCCAAGTGGAATTTCCCAACTTGGAGCTCATTTTCCCCTCCAAAACTTCATTCTCCCACAAGTACTTCCTGTTGGTGCAAAAGGTGGCAGAAAGGTGATTTTCATGGTGTTTTGGCCCCTTTGATCATCCAGAACTTGGTGAAATGCTTTGGTCCTACTGGAGCATGCATAAATTACCATGAAAAACCCAAAAATATAAATTTTTCCTCCAGCAAGTGTCCCAATCATAAGTGAGCGCGTCGACGCGCTACGCGTTGGGCTGAAAAAACTGTTTTGAGACCAAAATTTTCCAAAATGACAAAAACTTCTCCAAATTCGCTCAAATTCGGAGCGAAGACCCTCCATCATGTATCATGCCCAGCCAATGAAACCTTGGCCAAAATTTGAATTGGATCAGGCCTCTTCCGCCGTTTTAGTGCTCTGCTCAACCTCCTCTTCAGAATCTTCATTTTTGCCTTGCAGACGTGCATGCGGGCCCAATAATGACCTTTCATGTGACGAAGCATGTCTTTGTCTCTATTGGCCTTTGCCAACAACTTCTCTAGATTAATGTTAACATGCGTGAGGCAAGAATCTCGATCAGCCGGTGTCATATCACCAGGTCTCTTCCGGACCAATTGTCGATCTTCCCGGATTCGCCGCAGCTCTAAAATTGTGTGCTCATCCTCTAGCTGTTTGTTACGCTGCTCCAGGTAGTTTATCACCCACTGAGCCCTCTGCAATTTCTCTTTCAGCGTGTCATTCTCGACCTTTTTCTCCTGGATGATCTCTTTCATTTTCGAGCTAGGAGAGCTCGCATCAACATCGATGAATGTGAAATCGGTATCTCGACTTCCTGATGGGCCCTCATCGTGCATAGGCCTCTTTCCTCTGTCCTGGATCTGTACCTGTGCTGATGAAGAAGGCGAGACCCCTTCCACCCTTGGTGGAGATAATACTCGCGCTGCTGATGAAGTCAACGAGACCCCTTCCACCCCGGGTGGAGATAGTACTCGTCGTGTAGCTGCAAATAAGGCCCTGTGGCCTCGCTGGTATGTCGCATACAATGGAGCACTGATATGCTCGATCTCAGGAATGTCTAGCTGATGTGAAGGCTCTCCCTCATCATGAACTACCTTGGGATGCGGCTGTGAAGAAGTCACAGGAGATGAAATCCTCCCAAGTAATGCCCTGCTGTGTCAACTGATGTACCACCATGATTTTGATCAGCGCGTAATGATCTATACTTCTATGCTGCTGTGCTGGGGTCTTCTTCTGTACAAAAATTTTCATCCTCTATATGTTGCGATACATGAAGTATGGAATGCTCATCATACGTACCCTCGTGAAATGCATCAACAAACGGACATGGTACGCATAGAGACACGAGAATCTGCCCTCGCAACTGAAATATCGAATGATGAGTTTCATCAATGGTGCAAACTCATCCTTCAGGAATTTGAAAGGAAATACCCTGCTTAGCTGCCTCATAAACCTAGGTTTGATGTATGGCTCATAGTAGGATTTCTCTAACTGCTGTCGTTTGTTCCATTCCTCTCCTATATTTGGTATCCCGGTGGCCTGAGCAATAGTCTCTGGTGACATAATGAAATCTACTCCGGCAAGGTTTACACGGCCATCATGTAAATGTAGAACAAATAGATGAGCTAGTTCACGATGATGCTGGGTTTGTGAAATCATCTCACAGTATTGGAAGCATGACTGATGCTGAAAACAATCGATTGCAAGCGGGCAAGCCTGCAATTCAGCCAAAGAATTAGGCTCCTCCCTGAGATGCTTACCACTTTTGCCACTTTTGTGAGACCTCCGTGGCACATTAATCTCTGCTGTGGAATCACTTTCATACTCCTGTTCATAACCTGAATCTGTCTCTGACATGGCTTTGAAAACAAGATGTCTGCAATATATATGCTGATATAGGTATAGTGAAAACAAGAGTTTAGTTTATGCTCAAAACCCAAATGTGTCACATGTATGTCAAAGTATTATAGGAAAGCCATAGTGGTAATGGCTCTTTCAAATGAGTTTTCCTAAAAAACAGTCACTGTTTTGATCATAAGAGGATTTGACAAGTGAGTAGAAGAGAGTATAGTGCAGGGAAAACAATTGTTAGGAACAAAATGACAATATCCCTTGCAGTGTTTGACAATGTCAATGGAGGATGTGGACAAGTGAAAATGAGACTATGTCATAACATGAATGATGAGCAGTGTTAAAATGACAATGGCAATAATAATGATAGCAGTGATGTAATGGAAAAGATAGGGCGTGGAAGCAGAGACACCACTGACAATAGATGACACAGGCATATATATCAACAGCATAAGTTTGGAAACCCCCACACAGTCACTATCATTTGTTTCAAAACCCTAAGAAGTGAATTTGGAAATAAACATAGGGTTTACATTTCTCCACATTAAACACTTGTTTCTCCACTTTCAAAACACCATAATCATGTCCAAAATTCACTGATTAAACGTAAAGAACCTACTTGCAAGCAGTTGGAGGCAATTTGGCATGAATCTGGACGAAGGAGCGAAATTTTTTTGGCTCTGAGATTATACGCATCGCGCACACACCCAGTGCGCTGCGCGCAGCATGTGCGTAGCGCGCCTGCAAATTTTCACAGGCCTGTGAATCCCAGTGCGTCGCACGCATGATGTGCGTAGCACGCCTCCTCTGTGCGTAGCGCGCACTTCCATCTCTAGTCCATGGCTTTGAAAACACTTCAAACTTGACTTCAACACTCCAACTCGGTTTTTCTTTGGGAAATTTGTAAAAATGATTTGTTTTCAATGCTTTATATGGGTTGTAAAATATCTCATAAAAATCAGATTTGATTTTAATTTGCTCCATAACCCACTTTTATAATGTTTGGCTTTTTGGCACTTTATCATTTTAATGCAATTCTATCTTTGGCTTTTCACTGTTTTTCTGAGTCTTGGACTGATGAACCTTGATTGTTTTTGCAGGGACTTGGAATTTTGGCTTTGGCAAAGACCAGAGGCTGCTTTTGAACTTCTTATAGTGGAACAAATACCCAATTATTACAAAAAATGAAATTTGACAATTTCTAATTCCAAAATAGAGTTTTGAACTAGAAATGTCTTCAAATGTTCTTGAGAATAAAAACGTGAAATATGAACCTTTTGAAACCAAACTCATGGCCTGCGGGATTTTATTACATGTAGAAAAAGACTGAAAACAAGATACCCTGCAGGACTAAAGGACTCTTTTCGACAAAAATAATCATTTATGACTATGAATGAAGTGACCTGAACTTCAGTGATTTTTGAGGAATTTTAATTAGCCCTGCAGGTACAAGCATGAGGAAACACAAGACAACCAGACCCTTAGACTCTAGGACTAAAGGCTCTTTTCGACAAAAATAATCATTTATGACCATGAATGAAGTGACCTGAACTTCAGTGATTTTTGAGGAATTTTAATTAGCCCTGCAGGTACAAGCATGAGGAAACACAAGACAACCAGACCCTCTCGTCGGTCAATGACATGCCCCTAGCGAAATGCAACGAAGTGGAACGAGCGAGACACCTAAAAATGATATGCAAAAAGCGAAATGATCTCTGACGGAGGGCTGTAAGGACCGACTCTAACAAGATATATTCCCTTCCTCGGATAGAGGGGGGATTCAAAATTGTGAGAATGAATGACTACTGGATGAAACAAAGCCAATGGTTGATAGATACCCTGCAGATGAAACACCATGAATAACAAAGCAAGATTCAAAGCATTAAACCCATAAGGAGTGTTGTTAGCAAAACTTCAATAGGGCCATAATCATACGGAGGCTCACTTGAACATAAGAGAAATAGTTCACTATGATAAAATTCCCTTCAGTTACCTAAGAATATTTCAGAAGAAATTTAGGTACATATCAACAAACTAGGTCATTAAACATATCCCTACATTAAACCATCATACTTCATCAACATATCAAAAGAGCTCAAACATATAAACAATGTGCAATTAGAAATATGGACCAGTCAGTTATGAATAGTATCAAACATGTAAAAGAACTATATTCATGGTGTCAACACACAGAAGACTCCATGGGATCCAATAGTGAGATCCAACACATTAATTTGTATTAATTCCCAGAACATACATTCAATGTTGTACAATTGTATCTCTCTCTCTCCTTTTGGAGTCCAAAAAAGGTCCTTATATTCTCTCCTGAGGGAGTACATATAGAACAAAAGTGAATTTTGGGCTACCTTGTCTCTTCGTCTCCCTTACAATTGGGATGACATGTGACTTGGAAGAAAATGTGATTTTCGACTTGAGTGGAATCGTGACCTGTGACTTGATGGCTTCTGTGACCTATGACTTGAATACCTCTGCGACCCGTAAATCCAGTTACTTTCATGGGAGCAGTTTTGTGATAGAGATGATTGGGGTTTCCACTTGTTGTTGTTCCTCAAGATAGTTCTTCCAGGCTTGATATTTAGTGGCGATTGGGTTGATTTGAGGTAGGTCCTCACTTATCCTGTGCAAGAATTCAAGTGCATATATAACTACAGTGTGCTTCTTCATATTGATCTGTTTGGACAACAAAGCTAACTTGGTGTAGATCCTGACTGGTGCGACAAAATACTATACGATGTTCTCCTTGGTGGCTGGGAGGTCCTTTGAGCTGGCTACCTATCTGATCGGATATAGGAATGATTGAATATCTTGCAATACTTCCTCTTACAACTTTTGTTGGGTCAAGGTACCCATGGAAGGTACGTGATGCACTTCTTCCATCGAGTCGATACCGCTGATGAGATGCTTGTATGTGGTCATTACCTTGTCCACATCCTTTGCAAGTTTATCCCTGTATTGTAGCTTCATCTGCATATGTACTTTGTCATTTTGAGTGTGGATCCAATCCTTATTTGGTAGAGTGGAAGGGGCCTATGAGTATTTTTTAGACCATTCGAGGATGCTATCAAGTGTTGTAGAGGCCTCTTTTAGCTATGCAGACTTTTTCCTTGCTTCTACTTGGACCCCTACCAAGGGAGTGCTTGTTTGCCTCAGCCTCATCATTTCTTTGTAGACTTGTATCATGGTCATACCCAAGATTTTGAACTCTCCTTGGATGGTGACTTGTAGTCTATTAGCTTGAGTGAGTGCAATCTGGAGCGTTTGGTTTTCGACTTCCAGGGCCTTCTTATCCTCTTCTTCCTGAGTGGCCCTCTACTCAGATATACATGGCTTGTTTTGCAGTAATAATATTTCTCTGCTCATTCTGCTGATGTTTTCTTCTGTGGAAGCTGCAAAAGTGGTTCCAACAGATGATATCATTATGGGATTTGTCATGGTGTCCAGGACTATGTCCTTTTCCGTGGTTACTACTAGAGGCTCGGCTAGTTTTTGAGCAAGAAATTTTCTCCTCTCCTGCCTGATCTTTTGAGTGTATTGATCGTACGATAGTCTCGTTAGATCTAGTAAATCATCTTCTTGTTCCTCTAAGATACTGAGTTCTGAAAATGGGAAGTGCCCTCCTGTCATGGGAGTTGTTGGGGGTATGTCAATAGGTGGCAGGTCTGCTCGCCTCTCAATTTTCAAGAATAGTGACCCGCTTCACTCTGCCTCCTTGGATGTCTCTTCCCACTATTTTTGAGCTTCCTCTTCCTCCATCCTTTTTTTTGCTTCCTATTTTTCATGTTCCTACTTCAACCTATTTTCTGCTTCCCTTCTCTATTGTTCTTCTTCTTTGGCCTTAGCTTCTTCTTCTTCTTTCTTTCTGTGAGCCTCCTTTGCTTGATTCTTTCTCTATTCATCCCTCTACTTTTTTTTTTGTTGTTCTCTTGGTTGTTGCTTCTTTTTTTTCTCTTCTACCTGTTTCCTTTGCCTCTCTTCTTCTTGATGTTGTGTTGAAGGTAATGGCATCCATCTTGCCATACATTTGGCACATCATGGCTGCGACGAGCCTGTACACCTTCCTCAAATCCTTAGTCTGATATTCCTAATCTTTCTTTCCTTTGAGCTTTCAGGGTCTTCCCACCAACTCTCGAGGGTGTGTTGTACCAACACATAATGTGTTGCTATCCACCGGGTGTTGAAAGATTCTTCTTTACTTGGGAGTGAATAATATACTTCGACATCCCCTACGATCAGGTTGGTGAAGGCTTTTCCTGTGTGGTCTCAATTACCCAGTGCTTTGAATCCACCTTTTGTAGGATCAATTCAATCATTTCTTCACACGAGAAGATCGGCGGGTGGGCAGCCACATAGTGCAGTTTGGACCTCTTCACCTGTATGTATACCTACCGGTCAACAAGGTCCTCTGGTAATTCCTGGTTCGTGAACTCTTGATAGAGTTCATTATAGGAAATCTTTGTACCTTTTCCAAAAACACAAGTAGTGTCCTCGTAGATGGGAGTCGATGGTGGAGGCATGTCACACTCTAATGGATCTATTTTTGGGCTCTTGTGCCTTCTGCAAAGTTCTGAGGGCCCCATGTCGCTTGAGGCCAAAGAGATATAAATGTACTCGAGTTTAGGTTTGATATTACTTGGCATATTCAATGAACAGTCCCATGATAATACAGATGGCACAGAGGCAAATAGAAAAATACCTGATTGAACCAACTAGTTTCTTGGCTAGTCCGGGAGGTTGAGTGATCGACAGGATGGGTCACACCAAATAATTCTAGGTCATTGTGACCTGCATAGGTTACAAAGGCTTTGGTTTGCAAGGGATGTGGCCTGGAGACCTGGTCACAAGGTCGCAAGGTTGCATCTGCGTGAACCATCAGAACTTTGCGACTTTGTGACTTGGCAAACTAGAGAGAAGTTAAAAAGGTCGCGAGGTCGCATAAGGGATTTTCTGGGCGAAAATAGGTTGGCGCAACCTATGAGGAACTTGGGGAAAAAATCCAAGAAAAGGAAGAAAATCAAGTTTGAAGGGACCATAGGAGGTGTAGGAAATAGTATCCAAAGAAGCAGCATGCATTAAAAGGGGTTAGAACTGGTCTGGGCATGATGGGATGAGCAAGGGAGAAGGGGTTGTTGTTGAGAGGAGTCTATGATGATTAATAGCCTAGCTAAGGAGTAGGTAGGGTCAACAGTCAAGAAAAACAAGAAATGCAGGAGGTTTCAGCGACTTACTTCGAAAAAATGCACTCTGGTTTTCCTATCAGATGCTTTGTGAACTCCATTGTGCAGGTCGAATGTGACCTACGTGACCCTTGTATATATAAAGGGGTCCCACGTGTGGGTCTTAATGGCGTTCGAAAGGCTGTCACATAGGAGGTTAGTTGCATACATTTGTGACCTTGTTACCTAGCGAGCTCGCGATCTAGGGGTCACTAGGTCGCAAGGTCGCATGGTCACAAAGGTAAGCTTCATATGGAGTTTGTGACCTTGGCTAGGTCATAGGGTTGCTAAGTCGCAAAAGGTTGAAGATTGAGGAAAGTGTGAATTTGCAACTTCACTTAAAAGAAATCACTTAAAGCCATATTTTTATTTATTTGTGGTTACCTATCCAGGGTGGGCTTTTGAGGCCTAGGGTTGATGCTGGGAAATGATTTTGTGCTCATCGAAAGCAACAGGGGCTCTGAAATTTCAAACTGATGCCAAATTTTGAAGGGTGTTGTAGTAGCTACAACAATTGACGATTCACTAGTAGAACCACAAATCTATGCTCACACTTAATCTCGTGTGGGGGGGGGGGTGCTTAACAGGCTCTTATTTTGGCTTCTGTGGGTCCCACTAGCCTCCTCTTTGGCCTTTGTGCGTTTACCTTACCCGATTGTAGTACATGAAATGTTGTTCACCGTGTTTTTTTTTCTTGGAGATCAAACGAAAGGGGTCGCAGTAACATCATGGGATTGAAGGGTTTATTACAATTATTGGTCTCTTGTGTTGCTTCACTACCAGTGAGCTTGAAGGGCCCCGATGGAGTCACTACTTAGGATTCACGAATGTTGTACCACTACCAGCGATCCTGGTCAGTACCCCGACGGATTCGTCACATTACCTCTCTGCACAGGAAGCATTTCTCAATCCTTTACCCTTATTTTGTGTGCTAATAACACTTATTTATATGTGGAAAATACTACTTAGGAGGATGAGGGATCTTGACTTATGTTACTTGCATGAGAGGTTGCTCCTGTTATTTATTTGGAGACCTTTTAGGTTTTCCCGAATACCCTTTCATTGTTCGAGATTAGCCATTTTCCCCTATCATCCAGTCACCTATTTCACCAATAACGTTCAACAATGATTTTCGAGTTGATGTGTAGGATCAGCTACTTGCACTAGGGTCCTTTGACTTGGTCAATTTCCTTTGAAAAAGTGGTTATCAGAGACATACTTAGGCCAAACATGTTTCATAGTTGATATTCGCAGGCATAGATTCAAGTACAGCTTACCTATTGATTAATTGTTGCGTTGATCCTTAGATTTGAGGAATTGAGGGATAAAATTATGGGCATTTCTCAAGGCAAGACAATTACTTAAAAAAAAAAAAACAAATGAAAAATGATGAATGTGATAAACCAAAGAAAACAAGACTATGATATAGAGTGTGGAGATAGCCCAAGGTTCGTCGGGTGAAGTAATGTTTGAGGTCATGGCCATTCTCCGGGAGGACCTCAATCCTCCCTTCTAAGGTTTGGAGTGTATACGTGTAGGGGTCGAACTTCTCTTTGATATTGAATGGCCCCATCCACGAGGCTTGGAATTTAGTATGCTTTCCCCTGTCTTCATGAGCCTTGTCCCATTTGAGGACAAGATCACCAATTTCGAACACCTTGTTCCCAACAGATTTTTTGTCAAACTATCATTTTATTCAGCTTTGGTGAATGGCGAATTTTTCCCTAGATTTTAGTCTTTCCTCCTCTATTTTCAACAGGGTGTCTATGTAGGTTTAGAAGGCAAGGCATGGGGTGCCATGTGTTTCTTGGGATAACTAAAGGGTAGGAAGGGAAAGATTGGGGGGAAGGATGGCTTCTTTCCTGTAGACTAGGAATAATGGAGAGGTTCCCATACAGGGTTTGGATGTGACTCAATTAGCCCAGAGGGAATTTCTAAGGGAATTGTGCCAATTTCTATGTTGAGATATCAAGGCTTTCTTGATGATCCGAATTAGGTTCTTTTTGGTTGACTCGGCTAAGCCATTCCCCTATGGGTAGTAATTGGCGAAATGTTTCAAGAAAATATCATTTTCCAAGAGAACTCATATAGCTTAAGTGATGAAAAATGTGTAGCATTATCAAAGATGAGAGCGGTTGAAATGCTAAACCTGGTCATGATGTACTGAGTAATGAAAGTTATTACCTCATGCTCGTTGATTTGGGGTAATGGTATTGCTTCAACCCACCTTGTGAAATAATCTATGGCCGTGAGGATATATCAGTGCTGCTTGGAGGAGTGTGGTAATATCTCTCTGATCACATCCAAGTCCCACTTCTGGAATGGTTCTTCTACTGTGACATACTGTAATGGCACAGATGTCCGTTATTCTCTACTAGAAAACTTTTGGCATGAGGGGCACTTTCGAACATAGTTATGAGCATCCTTAAACATAGTGGGAAAATAAAAACTGATACGCATAACCTTGTGAGATGTAGCATCTCCTGTGCAGTGCCACTCGACCAGGCCCTCATGTAGTTTTTTTAGGACTTGTTGAGCCTTGCTAGGTTCTAAGAAGTGCAACAAGACGCCATTGTGATGTTTGAAAAATAGCTTGCCTTGAAACTTCTGATAGGATGCAGCTTTGAGTCTTATTGATCATTTCTTCTTGTCCGTCAAGTTTGGATCCAAGGTACCACAGCCAAGATACTGTAGGAGATATGTGTACCATTATCGAGAATTTTGTGGGAGTGTGTAAACGTTTTGGTACATATCTATTTCATGTTCCTAACACTCTTCATCATTGCTCTGTGGATCGGCGGCTTCAGCAGCCATCCAGCACAACCTTGCTTGAATTCTAAGTCATATTCCTGAAGACATGCCATCCAGTTGCCTCGTTGCTCACCCGGCTCCTGCTGCACAAACAATGAGCGAATTGTTGGGTGAGGTGCAAACACCGTGACATGGTTCTTCAAAATGTATGGCCTAAAATTCTTGACTGCCAAATATGTTGCATATGCTTGCTTGTCGTTGTCTAGATAATTCAACTCGACACCTTGCAACCCTACACTCATGAAGGATATGGGTCGTTCATCATTGTTGTGGTATTTCTGGGTAAGGACGACTGCAAGTGATGAGTCTGAGAAAAAAGTGTACAAGATAAAGCATTTTTCGAAATATGGTTTGTGCAGGGCTGGTGCTTTCATGATGGCTTTCTTAATATTGTCGAACTCTTCCTTCTCAGGTGGATTCCATTTAAAATTTTTGTTCTTCTTAATCATATTTTGCAAATGTTTCACAATTTTTACAAAGTTCGATATGAATTTCTGAACGAAGTTGATTTTCCCGAGAAATGACTACATGGCCTTCTTACTACTTGGTGGAGAAATTTGGGCGATGGCCTTTGCACGGTCCAGGTCCACCACTATGCCATCCCGGGTTATAACGTGGCCCAAAAAATTTCCTTCTGAGACCATGAAAATAATTTTCTTGGGGTTCCATGAGATTTCGTAATTTCGACACGTCTAAAATATTTGTTTTAGATGGTGCAGGTGGTCATGCATATGTTTGGAGAACACAGTGACATCATCAAGGTAGACCACCACACTCTGTCCCATCAACCCTCGGAAAGAAATTTCCATAGCCCTTTGGAAGGTTGCCCCAACATTGATTAAGCCGAAGGGCATACGCCTGAATGCGAATGTTACCCACATAGTTCTGAATGTTGTCATCAAACAGTTTGGCTTGGCCATTAGTACCTGGTTGTGTCCTGAAAATCCATCCAGCAATGAGAACATTTCTAAGACCAATAGAGTTTGGATAATTTGCTCCATGTGGGGAACGGTGTAGTTATCCTTATTAGAAGACCGATTTAAATTTCAGAAGTTTATAGATAGGTGGATTTCTTCATACTTCCTGCAGACAAGGACCAAATTTTACACCCACGTCGAATGTCGGACCTTGAAGATGATGTAGGTGTCTAGGAGCTTCTTAAGTTCTTTCTGAATCGTTGGCTCCAAGGTTGGATGCACTTTTCTTAGCTATTGTTGAAATGGTTTGATGCCTTCCTTCATCGGTATCACATGTTGGATAATCCGTGTGCCATACATCTGTAGCTCATCCTATGTCTGGGAAAAAACGTCTCGATACTTTTTTAATAAATCAATAAAATACTGCCTCTCTTGGGAGGTGCACTCGGTGCTGAGATTAACGAACTTCGGGTCATTTTTTGTTCCAAGGTCCACTTGTTTGTGCAATAGGGTGGAAGTTTTCACCTTCGTATTAGGAGGTCCCCGGAAGTGGTTTTTCAAGTCGAATAGATTCTCCAGTGAGAAAACCCCTTTAGGTATTAGGTTCCCCTTGTGTCCTACCCTTTCCTTTTGCAAATCCATTTTATGCTCCTCCTCTTCGATGAATGCATCCTTGAATATGTCTGTATTTAACATGAAATCCAGCACCTGCTGATCATAATTGAAAACATGACAATTAGTCACATTATCTAGCAGCACAGGCTTATACACAATCTCAATGGAAAAACCATCCCTTAATGGGGTAAACGTAGCAGCAACATTTTCCAAAGTATTAGGTGTTGCGTTGTGCATCCTAAGTACCGAATTAATATCAAAAGCATCGAAATCAAAAATCAAATGCCATACCTCTTACTGATACCCTTTCCAATGAGGATAAAGGCAATGAATAGTGTTGCATACCTGCTAGGTGAGGATTTTAGAGTTTCGAATTACCTTGAAGCAGCTAATTTTGAGGTCGATCACTTTTTTGAGGCCTAGGATTAGTGCTTCATACTCGACGGTATTGTTGGTGCACTGGAATTACAACCTGTAAGAGATCAAGAACTTGTTTTTCTGGGGGTTTATCATGATACAGCCGGCACCGGCCCCATCATGAGTCTTGGAACCGTAATAGTACAGGGTCGAAATTTTGTTCTTGGGTGTCTCTAGGTTGCATGTGTTCACAGACGATGTGCCTGGAATGGAGCCATCAGGTGGACCTTCCAGTATGGTAGGATGGGAAGTAGTCCAAGGGAGTAATTCCTACTGTGCATTTGGAGATACTGGGGATTGAGCAGCTTGGTAGCACTCGAATGCAGCCTCTAAGAAGCACATTCCCATATCTTCTTATGAAAATCTGATGGGTTCATTGGCTACCTCAAGGTCAGTGACTGTGTGTTTCATATATGAGTCACTTTCGACTCGGATTTGGTTGTTCCTACCTTTATATAGGAGCCACAAATGAGACTAGCCTATGGCGAAGTAACCTTGCATTTTTCTGGACCAACCTCAGCTCAATAGAAAATTGTAGGCCTCAAGAATGTCTACAACAACTATGTAGATGCATTGATGGAATCGGGAGTCTGAGGAGAGGTGTATTAAGACGTTATTCAACTCGCCCACGGCGGGAACCTGGGACCTATCTAGCTGGATGATCTTGGGATCAATTTTCTCGGGGCACATGTTGAAATTTTTTCACACAGACATGGGCATGACATTGGTAGACACGTCGGAGTTGAGGAGGCATTTATGGATGTTGAAATTAAAAATCTCAAAGGACAGGAGGAATGAGGGCGTAGTTCCTTACGAGTTAGTATTCATGACATTGACGATGGACTGGAGGTTCACTGAGGTCTGGAAAGGTGTGGAGCTGCTGACTCTTGACGTTGGGGTAGGCCTACTTTCCAAGGATGGGTTAGCGAAAGCCTTGAGAAGCAAATCACGGTGGTTGGCTATTCGGCCCAGTTCGTAGAGTGATATATTGGATCATGTTTTCTTCATGTACTCGATAATATTGTTTCCTGGATCTGGGTGTGAGGGTGTTTCCACGGGTGTGTTGGGATAATTTTGGATGGTCCAGCCTTAAGAGTGCCCGGGTAGCGGTGGAGCTAGACTTTTCGGAGGTTGAATTTGAGGCTTGGTTTTCCCTTCTTGGGGGCAGGATTTTTCTAAAAAATGCTTTCCTATTCTCCTCAAAAGTATGATCAACTACTGGACCTTTGCTCATTAGAAAATAGGTCTGGGGAGGCTTGGATTTGGGGTTGTCAGCCATGTTAATCTCTGCTACAATTTGAGGCCCTTGTCCGCAGATCACTTCAAAGGTCAAAACCGTTGATGCAAAATTTTCATCCAGAGGAGAGACTTATTCTTCCTCCATGTCAGTTTCTTCCTCAAGCTCTCCTATTGTTTGATATTCTAGTAGTTGATTCACCACTAGATTCATGTTTTTGATCCATTGGGGGCAAGTGATCTCACAGTGGGAAGCTTGATGAAATGTGAAGAAGTTATCCTTGCCAATCTCTTCCACATTGAAGTTTGTGTTGGGATTGGGCGGAGGAAGATTGGGTGTGCCATTGTTCTTCCTAAAGAATGGCTTTTGGGGTTTGCTCTTCGAGGCAGGATCATTTTTTTTCCTCTTTAAATTAGAGGCTTCGTTTATTAAGAGCTTTAGGGATTTAGCAATGTTCTCAAAATTGAAAGGGTCTATATCATTGTCTCCAAATTTACTAGTTGAGGGTTGCTCCTTCTTCCCAATAGATTTTGGGTCATGCTGGTTCTCATGATCTAGAACCCCTATGGAGAGAATATATTTCTCAACGGTGAGGGACATTTTGAAATTCTTAGCCAGGGTGGCTCTGCATTTGCGTTTAACAAACAAAATGATGTCTCATGGCAGGGCCCTTGTGTAATAGTCTATCATGATTGTATCATCAAGGACCATTTTGGGGGGAAATTGTTGAGGATGGTCACGAAGCACTGATTGAAATCTTTGACCTTCTCTTTATTCTGACATTTTAAGGTGCTCAACTCTGTGAGGAGCATAGAGGGGGTTTGTCCTTAGATAATTTCTCAAGAAATGTTCGACGAAACTCTTCCTAGGTTTGTATGGAGGTGACAGGTAATGAGTGATACCAAGTGGAGGCTTTTTTTCTAAGGTGTGCAGAAATAGTCGACACGCTATGTCATCATACTGCACCCTAATCATTTGTAGAGTGAGATAAAAATTACTAATGTGATCCTCGACTAAAGTCCCCTTTTCGGGATCGAAATTGGGTAGGTGATTTTCCGGGTGTCAAGGCATGTCGTGAAGTGGACCTCAGACACCTAAAGGGGATTGTGCTATACAAGCCAAGGGTTGCACCCACCTTGCTCTATGAAAAGGCAGAATTATGATGTGTTCATTTTCATTTTCATACTCGCTTCCAGCGTCAAACCTAGAAGCTTCACCCTCATATTGGAAGTGCATATCTTGATTCCGAGTAATCCTCAGATTTTCTATATTCCTATAGTTCCTTAAATTTCTGAAGCCACCGAAGTTGTCATTGAAAATAAAAGGTTATCAGTTTCAGTTTCGATGTAGGTGGTGGACATGGTCTGTGTTTCGACCGTTTCCCCAACCTCTATTTTCCTGACCCCTTCTGGTCCCTCCCTCACTGTGGATTGTCCACTCGGGTATTCTCATTTAGAGGAAGATTGACTTGGGGTCTAGTATTCTATGGTGGAATGATGGTTTTAGGTTTTCCCCTATTAACCCCTCAAAGGCTATTAGGGCCTTCAACTGAGAGCCGATCTACTACATCTGTGTAGTCCTCAAGCATTAGGTTTATGAGTTGAGGTACAAAGTTGAATATAACACCTTGTTGGTTGTGATGTGTATTGGGGGTTCGTGAGTTTGATAGGGAACTAGTAGCAGGGAGGCATTGGATACCTTGGACGAGAGTATGGGTAAGCAGACGCAAGGTCCTCAGCTAGTCCGCTGTAACCTCGTAGAATGGGCTGTCCTCCTCGGGAGGTGTATCTTCAATGGTTGGAGGACCGGTGTTACCAAACTCGATATCTCCCCATTCCAAGCCCGAGCCTAGGAATGGGTTTAGAGGGGTTTGCAAAGGGATGGTACTAGCATGCTAGGAGCTGGCCATGTGACCCTCCTTCTAGCGCCAATTCTGTTGATGGGGAAAATTGTCTTGCGAACAGTAAGGGAATCTACCCAGTTTAGAATCCCAACTATACTCTAGACCGTTTGTGATAGGGATCCCATCTAGTATGTGGGCACGATTTCCATTACATTGGTGAGATATGTGCCCTTTCTTTGATAGAGGGGGGATTCACAATCATGAGAATGAATGAATATTGGATGAAACAAAGCCAAAGGTTTATAAATACCCTGCAGATGAAACACCCCAAATAACAAAGAGAGATTTAAAGCATGCCACCCAAAAGGAGTGATGTTAGAAAAACTTCAATAGGGCCATACTCATACGCAGGCTCACTTGAACATAAGAGAAACAATTCACTATGATCAAATTCACTTTGATTAACTATGCATATTTCAGAAGAAATTTAGGTACATATCAACAAAATAGGTCGTTAAACATATCCCTACATTAAAAAAGCATACATCATCAACATATCAAAAGAGCTCAAACATATAAACAATGTGCAATGAGAAATATGGACCAGTGAGTCACGAATAGTATAAAACATGTAAGAGAACTATATTCATGGTGTCAACACACAGAAGCCTCCATCAGATCCAATAGTGAGATCCAAAAAATTAATTTGTGTTCATTCTCGTAACATACATTCAATGATGTACAATTGTATCTCTCTCTCTCTCCTTTTGGAGTCCCAAAAAGGTCCTTACATTCTATCGCGAGGGAGTACATACAGAACAAAACTGACTTTTTGGCTACCCTGTCTCTTCGCCTCCCTCACTTTTGGGATGGCATGTAACTTCGTAGCAACTACGACCTGCGACTTGAGTGGATTCGTGACTGTGGCTTGATGGCTTCTACGACCTACGACTTGACTACCTCTGTGACCTATAAATCCAAATACTTTCATGGGAGCAGTTTTGTGATAGAGAGGACTGGGGTTTCCATCTATTTTTGTCCCTTGAGATGGGTCTGCCAGGCTTGATATTCAGTGGCTATTGGGGTGATTTGAGGCATGTCCTCACTTAACCTATGCAAGCATTCAAGTGCATCCGAAACTAGTGTGCGCTTATTCGTATTGATCTGATTGGAAAACAAAGCTAACTTGGTGTAGATCTTGACTCGTGAAACAACACACTATACGATGTTCTCCTTGGTGGCTGGGAGGTCATTTAAGCTTGGATACCTATTTGATCGGTTATAGGAATGACTTAATATGTTGTAGTACTTCCTCTCATGCCTTTTATTGGGTCAAGGTACCCATGGAAGGTATGTGATGCACTTCTGCCATCGAGTCGATACCGTTGATGAGATGCTCGTATGCGATCATTACCTTATCCACATCCTTCGCGAGTTTATCCCTGGATTTTAGCTTCATCTACATCCATACTTTGTCATTCTGAGTGTGGATCCAATCCTTCTTTGGTAGAGTGGCAGGGGCCTACGAGTATTTATCTGAACATTCCAGGATGTTGTCAAGTGTTGTAGAGGCCTCTTTCATTTGGGTGGACTTTTTCCTCATTTTTTCTTAGACCCCTACTAAGGGAGCGACTGTTTGCCTCAACCTCATCATTTCTTCATATAATTGTATCATGGTCCTACATCCAACTCTCCTTGGATGATGACTTGTAGGTCGCCAGCTTGAGTGAGTGCAAGTTGGAGCGTTTGGTTTTAAGCTTCTAGGACCTTCTTATCCTCTTCTTCCTGAGTGGCCCTTTGCTCAGATATAGGGAGCCTATTTTGCAGTAATAAGATTTATCTTCTCATTCTGCTAAAATTTTCTTTTGTGGTAGTTACAAAAGCGGTTCTGATAGATGCTATCATTATGGGATTTTTCCTAGTGTCCAGGAATATTTTCTTTTCCATGGTTACTGCCACAAACTTGACTTGTTTTCGAGCGAGAAATTTTCTCCTCTCCTACCTAATCTTGTGTGTGTACTAATCGTAAGATAGTCTTGTTTGATCCAGTACATCATATTCTTGTTCCTCTGAGATTCTGAGTTCTGAAAATGGGAAATTACCTCCTGTCATGGGAGTTGCGTGGGGTATGTCAATAGGTGGTAGGTTTTCTCACCTCTCGATTTTCAAGGGTTGTGACCTGCTTCACTATGCCTCCTTAGATGTCTCTTCTCGTTGTTTTTGAGCTTCTTCTTCCTCCATCCTTTTTTCTCCTTATTCTTTCTCATGTTCCTGCTTCAACCTATTTTATGCTTCCCTTATCTGTTGTTCTTCTTCTTTGGCCTTAGCTTCTTCTTCTTTTTCTTTCTGTGAGCCTCCTTTGCTTGCTTCTTTCTTTGTTCATCCCTCTGTTGCTTTTTCTGTTGTTCTTCTAGTTGTTGCTTCTTTTGCTGCTCTTATACCTATAGCCTTCGCCTCTCTTCTTCTTTCTGTTGTGTTGAAGGCAGTGGCATCCATCCTGCCATACATCTGGCACATCATGGCTGCAACGATCCTGTACACGTTCTTCAGACCCTTGGTCTTATATTCCTATTCTTTCTTTCCTTTGAACTTTTCAATATCTTCGCACCAGCTCCTCAGGGTGTCCTGTATTGACACATCATGTGTTTCTATCCACTGTTCTTTGAAATATTCTTCTTTACTTGGGAGTGAATAATATACTTTGGCATCCCTTACGATTAGATTGGTGAAGGCTTTTCTTGTGTGGTCTCGGATTACCCAGTGCTTTCAATCCACCTTTTGGAGGATCCATTCAATCATTTCTAGACACGGGAAGATCTGCAGGTGGGTAGCCACATATCACAGTTTAGACATCTTCACCTGTATGTATACCTATTGGTCCATGAGGTCCTTTGGGAATTCCTGCTTTGTGAACTCTTGATAGACTTCATACTAGGAAATCTTTGCATCTTTTCCAAAAACACAGGCAGTGTCCCCATAGATGGGATTCAGTTATGGATGCATGTCACCCTCTAATGGATCTATTTATGGGCTCTTGTGCCTTGTACAAACTGTTAGGGGCCCCATGTTGCTTGACACCGAAGAGATAGAAAAACACTCAATTTCAACTTCGATATTATCTGGCATATTCAAAAAACAGTCCCACGATAAGACGGAAGACACATAGGAAAATAGAAAAATACCTGACTAAGCCAACTAATGTCTTGGCTAGTCTGAGAGGCTGAGTGATCAGCAGGATGGGTCTCACCAAAGAATTCTAGGCCGCTACGACCTGCATCGATCGCAAAGAATTTGGTCTGGAAAGGATGCGACATGGCAACCTAGTCACAGGGTCGCAAGGTCACATCTGCGTGAACGATCAGACCTTTGTGACTTGGCGACTTAGCAACCCGGAAACCAGTTCATGAGGTCGCATTAGGGATTTTCTGGGCGAAAAATAGGCTGGTGCGACCTACGAGGAACTTGGGGAATTAAATCCAAGAAAAGGAAGAAAATCAATTTTGAAGGGACCATAGGAGGTATACAAAATGGTATCCAAAGTAGCACGATGCAGTAAAATGGGTCAAAACTGGTCTAGGCATGATGGGATGAGCAAGGGAGAAAAGAATCCTTAGAGGGAAATGGTATAAGGGAAGGGGTTGTTGCTGAGAGGAGTCTATGATGATTAATAGCCTAGCTGGGGAGCAGGTAGGGTCAATAGTAAAAAAACAAGAAATGCAGGAGGTTTCAACGACTTAACTAGAAAAAAACTCACTATGGTTGGCCTATCATAAGATTTTTGAACTCTATCGTGCAGGTCAAATGCGACCTACGAGGCCCTTGTATATATAAAGGGGTCGCAAGTGTGGGCCTTAATGGCAGTCCCAAGGTCACATAGGAGGTTAGTTGCGTACATTTGTGACCTTACGACCTAGCGACCTGGCGACCTGGGGGTCGTTTGGTCGCAAGGTCACATGGTCACAGAGGTAAGCTTCTAACAGAGTTTGCAACCTTAGCTAGGTCGCAAGGTTGCTAAGTCGCAAAAGGTCAAAGATTGAGGGAAGTGTGACTTTTCAACTTTACTTAGAATAAATCACTTTAAGCCATATTTTTATTTGAGGCTACCTATCCAGGGTGGGATTTTGAGGCCTAGGGCTAATGCTGGGAAATGAGCTTGTCCTCATCAAAAGAAACAAGAGCTCTGAAATTTGAGACTAATGCCAAATTTCAAGTCTCAAATTTCAGAGGGTGTTTTAGCGACTACACCAATTGGTGATTCACTGGTAGAACCCTTAACCTCTACTCGCACTTAATCTTGTGGGGGGTGGGGGGGATTAGCAGGTTCTTCTTTCCACTTCAGTGGGTCCCACTAGCCTCCTCTTTGGTCTTCATGCGTTTACCTTACCCGATTGCACTACATGAAATGTTTTTCATCGTGTTTTTTTTTCCTGGAGGTCAAACGAAAGGGGTCAGAGTAACATCATGGGCTTCAAGGGATTCGATATAATTATTGGTCTCTTGTGTTGCTCCGCTACCAGCGAGCTTGAAGGGCCCTGAAAAAGTCACGAACATTGCTCCGCTACTAGCAATCCTGGTCAGTACCCCAAAGGAGTCGTCGCATTACCTCTCTGCGTACGAAGCCTTTCTCAATCATTTACCCTTATTTCGTGTGCTAATAACACTTAATTTTGTGTGTGCATGGCACTTATTTGTATGTGGAAAATACTTCCTGGACAGATGAGGGATCCCAACTTATGTTACTTGCATGAGAGGTTTCTCTTTGTCTTTATTTGGAGACCTTTTAGGTTTTCATGAATACCCTTTTGCTGTTCGAGATTAGCCCTTTTCCCCTTTCATCCAATCACCTATTTCACCAATAAATTTCAACAACGATTTTCGAGTTGATACGCAGGATTAGCTACTTGCACTAGGGTCCTTTGACTCGGTCGATTCCCTTCCACAAAGTGTTTATCAGAGACATACTTAGGCCACTCATGTTTCACGACTGACTCTTCGTAGGTAGAGATACAGGTACATTTTTCCTATTGAGTATTTTTTGCGTTGATCCTTAGAACTGAGGCAGTGCGGGATGAAATTATGGGCCTTGCTCAAGTCAAGGCAATTATTGAAAACAACAAAAACAAAAGAAACTTGACGAATGTGATAAAGCAAGGAAAACAAGACTATGATACAGAGTGTGGAGACAACCCAGGGTCCGTCAGGTTAAGTAATGTTTGAGGTCGTGGTCATTCACCGGGAGGACCTCAATCCTCCCTTCTAAGGTTTGGAGTCTATATGTGTATAGGCTGGCTTTCTCTTTGATCTTGAACGGGCCCATCCACAGGGCTTGGAATTTAGTATGCTTTCCCCTGTCTTCATGGGACTTGTCCCATTTGAGGACAAGATCACCAATTTAAAACACCTTTTTCTAGAGGATTTTCTGTCAAACCATCGTTTTATTTGGCTTTGGTGAATGGTGAATTTTACCTTGGCTTTTAGGCTTTCCTCCTCTAGTTTCAGTAGGGTGTCTATGCAGGTTTTCAAGGCAAGGCATGGGGTGCCATGTGTTTCTTGGGATAACTAAACGGTAGGAAGGGAAAGATTGGGGGGAAGGATGGCTTCATTCCCATCGATTAGGAAGAATGGAGAGGTTCACAAAGAGGGTTTGGGTGTGACTCAATCAGCCCAGAGGGAATTTCTAAGGGAATTGTACCAGTTTCGATGCTAAGATAGCAAGGTTTTCTTGATGATCTGAATTATGTTCTTGTTGGTTGACTCAACTAACCCATTTCCCTGTAGGTAGTAATTGGCGGAATGTTTAAATACAATAACATTTTCCAAAGAGAACTCATATAGCTTAAATGATGAAAAATGTGTAGCATCATCAAAGACGAGAGAGGTTGGAATGCTGAACTTGGTCATGATCTACTGAGTAATGAAAGCTATTACCTCTTGGTCATTGATCTGGCGTAATGGTATCGCATCAACCCACCTTGTGAAATAATATGTGGTCATGAGGATATATCGGTTCTGCTTGGAGGAGTATGGTGATATCTCTCTGTTCACATCCAAGCCCCACTGCTAGAATGGTTCTTATACTGTGACATACTGTAATGGCTCAAATGGCCGTGATTATCTACTGGAAAATTTTTGGCATGAGGGGGATTTCGAACATAGTCATGAGCATCCTTAAACATAGTGGGAAAATAAAAAATGACACGCATAACCTTGTGATTTGTAGCATCTCTTGCATAGTGCCCCTCGGCAGGGCCATCATGTAGTTCCTTTAGGACTTGTGGGGCCTCGCTGGGTTCTAAGCAACACAACAATACATTGTTGTGATGTTTGCAGAACAATTTTCTTTGCAACATCTGATAATATGCATCTTTGAGTTTGATTTCTTTTTTATTCTTGGCCTTCAAGGTTGGCTGCAAGGTACCGCGTCCGAGATACTGTAGGAGATATGTGTACCATTACAGGGTATTTTCTGGGAGTGTTCCATCGGTTTGGTACATCTCTATTTCATGTTCCCAATGCTCTTCATCATTTTTCCGTGGGTCGGGAGCTTCAGTAGCCATCCAACACAACCTTTGCCCCTTGACCGTGTGTGCAGGATTGAATTCTAAGTCATATTCCCAAAGACACGCCATCTAGTTTCCTCGTCGCTCACCCAGCTCTTACTACAAATATAGTGAGTGGACTGTTGGATGAGGTATGGACACCATGACATGGTTCTTCAAAATATATGGCCTAAAATTCCTGACTTCCTTATATACTGCATATGCTTGCTTGTCGATGTCTGGATAATTCAACTCGGTACCTTGAAACTCTGTGCTCAGGAAGGAGATGGGTCTTTCATCATTGTTGCAGTCTTTCTGGGTAAGGACAGCCACAAGTGATGAGCCTCAAGAAAAAGTGTACAAGATAAAACCTTTTCTAAAATCCAGGTTGTACATAGCTAGTGCTTCCACGATGGATTTCTTAATATTGTCGAACACTTCCTTCTAGGGAAGATTCCATTTAAAGTTTATGTTCTTCTTAATCATATTTTGAAGAGGTTTAAAAATTTGTACAAATTCCAATATGAATTTCCAAAGGAAGTTGATTTTTGCAAGAAATGAATTCATGGCCTTCTTACGACTTGGGGGGGAAATTTGGGCGATGGCCTTTGCAAGATCTGGGTCCACCACTATGCCATCCCGGGTTATAACGTGGCCCAAAAAATTTCCTTCTGAGACAACGAAAATACTTTTATTGGGGTTCAACGAGATTTAGTAATTTCAACACCTCTCAAAGATATGTTTTAAGTGGTGCAAGTAGTCATACATACGTTTGGAGAACACAGTGACAACATCAAGGTAGACCACCATGCTCTTTCCCATCAACCCTCGCAAAGCAATGTCCATGGCCCTTTGGAATGCTGCCCCAACATTGATTAAGCCGAAGGGCATGCGCCAGAATGTGAATGTTCCCCACTTAGTTCTAAATGTTGTCTTCAAAAAGTCTAGTTCGACCACTAGTACCTGGTTGTATACTGAGAATCCATGCCTCAACGAGAACATTTCAGAACCCGATAGAGTTTAAATAATCTAATCCATGGGGGGAATGGGGTAGTTGTCCTTATCGGAAGATTGGTTTAAATTTTGGAAGACTAGATTTAAGTGGATTTCACCGAACTTCTTGCAGATGGGGACCGAATTTTACACCCACGTCGAATGTCAAACCTTGAAGATGATGAGGGAATCTAGGAGATTGTTAAGTTCTTTTTGAATCATTGGCTCCAAGGTTGTATACACTTTTCGTAGCTTCTGTTGAAATGGTTTGACGCCTTCCTTCATTGGTATCACATGTTGGATAATCCATGTGTTGTACATTTTTAGCTCATCCTATGTCCAACAAAAAACATCTCGATATTTATTGAATAACTCAATAAAATATTGCCTCTCCTGGGAGGTGCACTCAGTGTCAAGATTAATGAACTTCGGGCCATTTTCTGTTCCAAGGTTCAGTTGTTCGTGCGATAGGGTGGAAGTTTGCACCTTTGTATTGGGAGGCTCCTCGAAGCGGTTTTTCAAGTCGAATAACTTCTCGAGCAAGATAACCCCTTTAGGTATTAGGTTCCCCTTGTTTCCTGTCTTTTCCTTTTGAAAATCCAGTTCATTCTCCTCCACTTCGATGGCTGCATCCTTGAATATGTCTGTATTTAACATGAAATCCAACACCTGCTGATCATCATTGAAAACACGGAAATTAGTCACATTATCCGACACCGCAGGCTTATACACAATCTCAATAGAAAAACCATCCCTTAATGGGGTAAACCTAGAAGCCTTGGTTTCCAAAGTATGATTTGTTGCATTATGCATCCTAAGTACTGACTTAATATCAAAAGCGTCGAAAGCAGAAACAAAACACCATACCTCTTGCTGATACCCTTTCAAATGAGGAGATGGGAAATTAATAGCATTGCGTACCTACTGGGTGACGATTTAGGAGTCGTTAATTACCTTCAAGCACCTGACTTTGAGGTCAATCGCTTTTTTGAGGCCTAGGATCAATGCTTCATACTCGGCGGTATTTTTGGTGCACTAGAATTCCAACCTGCAGGAGATCAAGAACTTGTTTTTTTGGGGGTCTACCACGATACAGCCAGCACTAACCCTGTCATGAGTCTTTTAACCGTCATAGTAAAGGGTCCAAATTTTGTTCTTGGGCATCTCTAGGTTGCATTTGCTCACAGACAGTGTGCCTGGAATGGAGCCATCAGGTGGACCTTCCAGTACAGTAGGATGGGAAGTAGTGCAAGGGAGTAATTCCAACTGGGCGTCCGGAGAGAATGGGGAATGAGGGGCTTGGTAGCATCTGAATGTAGCCTCTAAGAGGAACATTCCCAGATCTTCTTGCACAAAGCTGATGGGTTAATTGGCTTCCTCAAGGCCAGTGACTGTGTGTTTCATATATGGCTCACTTTCGACACAGATTCAGTTGTTCCTACCTTTGTACGGGAGCCACAAATGAGACCAGTGTATGGTGAAGTAATATTTTAGTTTTCTGGACCAATCTCGGCTCAGTAGCAAACTGTAGGCCTTAGGAATGTCTATGACAACTATGTTGATGCGCTGATGGACTCGGGAGTCTGAGGAGAGGCGTATTAGGACGTTATTCAACTTGCCCACAGCAGGAACCTAGGACCTATCTAGCTGGATGATCTTGGAATCATTTTTCTTGGGGTGGATATTCAAATTTTTTCACACAGACAGGGGCATGACATTGGTAGATGCGCCAAATTCGAAGAGGTAGTTATGGATGTTGAAATTAAAAATCTCAAAGGACAGGAGGAACGGGGGCGTAGATCCTCACAAGCTAGCATTCACGACATTGAAGATTGACTGGAGGTTCACCAAAGTCTGGGAAGGTGTGGAGTTGCTGACTCTCGACGCCGGGGTAGGCCTACTTGTCGAGGATGGGTTAGTGAAAGTCTTGAGAATCAAATGGCGTTGGTTGGCTATTCAGCCCAGTTCGTAGAGTGATATATTGGCTTGCATTTTATTCATGTCTTCGATAATATTATACCCTAGCTTTGGGTGCGAGGGTGTTTCCATGGGTGTGTTGGGAGAATTTGGGGATAGTCCAGCCTTAAGAGTGCCCTGAGAAGCGATGGAGCTATAATATTTGGAGTTTGGAGTCCATGCCTAGTTTTTCCTGCTTGGGGGCAGGATTTTTCTCAAAAATACTTTCCTCTTCTCCTCAAAAGTATGAACGACTACTGGACCTTTTCTCCTCAGGCTATAGGTCTGGGGAGGCTTAGATTTTGGATTTTCAACCATCTTAATCCTTGCTACAGATTGAGGCACTTTTCCGCGGATCACTTCGAAGGTCAGAACCATTGATCGTAAATTTTCATCTGAAGGAGAGACTTCTTCGTCCTCCAGGTCAGTTTCTTTCTCAAGATCTCCTATTGTCTGATATTCTAGTAGTTGACTCACCACTACAGTCATGTTAATGATCCATTGGGGGGAATTTCTTGTAGAAATTATATAAATTAAGCATGCATATGTCCTAGATTCCCCTGATCTCACAATATTTAACTTCTTGCAAAATACAAAATCATTTGACTGTTAATATTTTAAGAAAAATTAATTACAAACACATGTGAATCATACATTAAAACAAGCGCACATAACATATTTGTTTAACGAGAAAGCCTGAAGCTAAAAACCCCAACTATCATATATTATGTATCATGAAGAATATGTAACAATATCATACAAATCTTAGTACATCAAGCTCTCAGTACAATCAATCGTCACACACTAAAAAGATGAAATTTTCAAATCCATGCACTGATTTCTTCCCTCCTGATAGCCTGCCTCCACTGGGCTATCCCTGCTAAAGAATAGCTCTGAATGAATTCAAATTACCCTTGACTTGACTGCACAATCCTAATTGGCAAATCCAATGTGTGTGTGATGTAATCAATGGATCACTATAGTCACAAGGGATAGTACATCTTGCCCTTTCACCTATCTCTCCATTGAGTCTCCACTAGAACTGACATGCACTGTAGTTAACTGATATATTTGTTTAGTTGATTAATGAGTTATTATTTGTGAATTAATTAACTAATTAATTCACTCCACTCTCACTAGTGTATCATTCAGTTAGACTAGATACAACTAGCCCAAGTGAGTTTAACTCACTTAACTGAGTTAAACTGAATACAACTCCCATAACTACTCTTCCAACTCTGTCATAACTTTTCCACTTCATTTCTAACTGATTCCATGCATGAACCACCAGTAAACCCTAGGAATTGTGTAATTCCTTCATCCCACTGATTTTCCAAATCTGTATACTGAAATAAAGTGCTCTAAGAGAATAAGTTGTTGTTTATTGTCAGATTATTATTAAGAGCTAATAATAATCGACATGCATCTTTTTTTAGATCAACGATCTATAAATAGAATTCGCCTAATATTCTAAAAATAGAATTTCATAAATTTTTCCAACTTGACCAACCATCCACAAATAACATCCTGCAACTTCTGAAATATGATCACCATGTCTAAAAATAGACATAGCTTAAAAATAGACTTGCGCCAAAAATAGCCTGCGGGCCCACTTAGTGAAGGTGACTCTCTTCACTAAGCTCATCATCTTGTTGAATCTCAACACTCCCTCTCAACAAGATAGGGATTATCCTTCACCCCAATCCCGCCTCTATGGTATTTGAATTTTCTTCTCGTGAGTGCCTTCATCAGAATATCTGCATCCTGATCTTCCATAGGAATGTACTGAAACAACATGATCTTTCACTGCACACAATATCTAATATGATGATACCAAATATCAATATGTTTAGATCTATCATGAAATATAAGATTAATCAAGAGTTTAATGCAACTCTGATTATCACAATGTATCACTGTAGGATCTAAATGAAAACTGAACAAACCGACCAGGATCTTCCTCATCCATATAGCCTCACATGCAGCTTGACTTGTTGCCATGTATTCTGCTTACGCTAAATTGAGTGCGACGGATCTTTGTTTCCTACTGTACCAAGAAAATGTTATATATCTGATACTAAAAATCCCTCATGATGTGCTCTTTTTGTCCATTGGGCTGCCTGCCCACTCTGCATCATAGAAGCCATGCAACTTCACCTCATTCGTCTGTCTGTACCATAAGCCATACTCATATGTGCCCCTGAGATACCTCAGGACATGCTTTCCTGCCTTCCAAAAGAGCTTGGTAGACTTAACCATCGCTTGTGAAAGCTGGTTCACCGCATAGCATATGTCTGGTCTTGTATTAACTAAATACATGAGCGAACCCACCAACTGTCGATAAACAGTGGCATCCACTACCTCTGCCGATGTAGCATTCTCTTTCCTCCAATTTCCTAGAAGAGGAGTGTCGATAGGCTTGCAGGCTTGCATGTGAAACTTCTCAAGTATCTCCCAAGCATACTTGCCTTGATACACAAACAGTTCACCTTCCCACTGCCATATTTCCAATCTAAGGAAATAATTAAGGAGGCCCAGATCCTTCATCTCAAACTCCTTTGCAAGATCTGCCTTGCATGTGTATCAACTGCTCATCACTCGTTAGTATTAAATCATCAACATAAAGAACAATGATTAAAAGCTTACCCTCCACCACAATTTTGTATAGCTTTGCATCTGCCTCACTCTTGGTGAAGCCAAGTCTAGTGAAATAGTTGTCGATCCATGTGTACCAAGCACAGGGTGCTTGCTTCAGCCCATACAACGCTCTTTTGAGCCTGCACACATGCGACTCACTTCTGAAGATCTCAAATCCTTTAGGCTGCTAAATTTACACCTCTTCCTCAATAATCCCATTAAGGAACTCAGTCTTCACATCCATTTGATGAATGTGCCAACCCATCTGCACTAAGAGAGCAAGGATGGTCTGTATGGAAGAATACCGTACGACAGGTGCAAAGGTTTCTTCATAGTCAATCCCCTTGATCTGTGAGAAGCCTCGGGCAACAAATCTTGCTTTATAATTCTCAACGCTCCCAACAACAACTTGCTTTACCTTGTAGATCCATTTTAATCCTACAACTGATTTACCAATCAGCCTTGGAACAATCTCCCAAGCACTGTTTCTGACAATGGATTCATACTCCTCCACCATGGCATCTACCCATGTGGGCTCCTGCATTGCTTCTTTGAAATAAGATGGCTCCGTCACGATACACATGCTTATAAGAGCCATGTATCCACTATAATGGTCAGGTGACTGTCTCTGTCTGCACTGTGATGTAGGGAATCCTACATTCTGTGCCGCATCAACCTTTAATCTCTGAGCTTATATGGTACGATTTCTACCTTTTCTGATGTTTGGTTCTGCATGAGTGGACTCCTCCACTCCATGAATCTCATCCTGTGACTGATCCACATCTAGAGGATCATATTTGGGAATAAGAAGTTGCTCCTTTGCATGCAAGTGTATCTCCCTCTCAAGCGACAACTTCACGGCTTTCTCCTCATTGAATTTTATATCCTGTCGCACCACAATCATTCAATTGTTTGGAAAATACACACAATAATTATGGGCTGTTTCTGTGTATCCCACAAATATCCCAACTTTTGCATTCAACACCGACTTCTTCCTGGCATCCTTAGTCACATGAATGTAAACAGATGAGCCAAAAATCTTCAAATGAGAAATATCAGGCTTCTTACCCGTAAAATCTTCTCTGGGTGTACTCATGCCAATTACTCTATGAGGACAACGGTTTTGCACATAAACTGTAGTGTTGCATGCTTCTTCCCACAAGCACATCGGTAGGCCCTGGGCATGAAGCATAGCTTGTGAAACACCCACAATCGTTTTGTTCTTTCTCTCCGCGACCCCATTCTATTGTAGGTTATGAGGTGCTATGAGTTCTCTTTGAATTACTTCTTTTCTACAGAAGTATTTGAATTCGCCCGAGATGTATTCATCACCATTATCACTTCGTAGAGCCTTCACTTGCTTCCCCAACTCCTTCTCCACCAATGCTTTAAACTCACAAAACTTTGAGAATGTTTCGCTCTTCTTCTGCATGAAGAAGATCCAAAATCTACGAGAATATTAATTAAAAAATATAACATAATACATGTGTTTTGCTATTGAAGCAACCAAGAAAGGTCCACACATGTCTGTGTGAATTCTCTCTAGGATCACCGAAGCACGGTTCTCCTTCTCATGAAAGGTGGTATTCACAAAATTACCCATAGTACATCCCTTGCACTGATTTGAATGCGCAAGAGTACCCTTGGGAAGTCCAGTAGAAATCTGTTGCAAAATCTTCAAAGCGCCATGGTGAAGATGGCCCAATCTCCAATGCCATAATTCACCCTCATCCAGTCTCACCACTTCTTCTACTTTTCCCATCATTGCAGTGCAACCATCTACCTCCAGCTTGTAGAGATTCTTATTCGAACCCCTATCTTCTTGGTTTGGCCCATTATTTTATGTTGAAGGAAAGCTTTTCCCTCACTGAAAACAACATCATAACCTTTGTCTTCCAACATTGCGATCGAGACCAAGTTCTTCTTCAGACCTGGAACATGCATAACATACTTCAACAAGAATGGATTACTGGACTCCCTCTCAAAGGTAATGGTCCCAATGCTAGTTGTATTGTACTGACCATCGTCACCGATCTCTATATGCATCTGGAGGTCCTTCTCCTCCAAGTCACTAAACAACTCCTTGTCTCCTGTCATATGGAAAGACAGACCACTATCAAGATACCACACCAATCCCATTGCGCTTGAAACCAAGCATGCAATCAAAGAGAAATCAAGTTCAAATTTCAAGGCTAAGGCCTCTCCAGCTGCAGCTCCAATATTCTTCTTGTTCCTCTTCTTCTGTGGGCAGTTAGTGGAAAATTCCCATGTTTTTGACAGTGAAAACACTTCACCTTGGACAAATCCTGCTTCTTGCCTTTAGCTTCGAATTTTGAAGGAAATTTCTTCCCCTTCCCTTTCCTTGCTTTGGCAGCCAACACAAAATTTTCTTCATCTTTATTCTTCAATGAATAATCATCCCTGGTACTCTGCCTTATCTCCTCCTGCATAAGATCTGACCAAAGTCGCTCCCATCCCGGCAGTTTCTCTCGTCCATTGAAAGAGTCTTCGTAGCTATGCCAACTCTTCAGAAGCCCAAGGAGAGCCAAGCTCACCAATTATTCATCATCAATAGAAACCCCCATACTTCCCAGTTCATCCTTGCAGTGGCTGAACTTCGTGAGATATTTTGGAATACTATCGCCCTTATCCATTTTTATTTTTCTGAGCTTGTCTTTAAGCACCAACTTCCTCTGGTCGCTTCTACTTTGGAACAAATCTATCAAAGTCTTCCACATTGAAAATGGAGCAGATTTCCCATAAAGGTTGGACACAATATGGTCCTTCACACCTTCCAACAGAATTCTTCTTGTCTTTGCTACCTTCTTTTGCCATGCGTCAAGTCTTGCAGCATCACTATAATCCGTCATAGGAACATCGCTATTGATGAACTCCTTCAGTCCATTATCCTCCAGCACTACCTCCATCCTATCCTTCCAGGCTATGTCATTCAAGCTGCCATCAAGGGCATACTCCAATCACAACCCATTGAAAGACATTTCAATGTATACTCAACTTCCGCACCAAGAATTTTCTGCAACAAATTCGAATTGTCCACCAGCACAAACTCAACAATTCTTCACAATTGCAATCTTCAAAAATTAACACAGCTTCGATACCATGTAGAAATTATATACATTAAGCATGCATATTTCCTAGATTCCCCTGATCTCACAATATTTAATTCCTTTCAAAATACATAATCATTCCACTATTAATCTTCTATAGAAAATTAATTGCAAACACATGTGAAGCATAAATAAAAAAAATCGCACATAACATATTTGTTTAACAGGAAAGCCTGAAGCTGAAAACCCCAACTATCATATATTATGTATCATGGATATCATGTAACAATCTCATACAAAGCTTAGTACATCAAGCTCTCAGTACAATCAATTGTCACACACTAACAAGATGAAATCTGCAAATCCATGCACTAATTTCTACCCTCCTGGTAGCCTGCCTCCACTGCGCAATCCCTGCTGAATAATAGCTCTGAATGAATTCGAATTACCCTTGCCTTGACTGCGCAATCCTCATTAGCAACTCCAATGTGAGTGTGATGCAATCAATGCATCACTATAGTCACAGTGAATAGTCCATCTTGCTATTTAACCCATCTCTCCACTGAGTCTCCACTGGAACTGACATGCATTGTAGTTAATTGCTATATTTGTTCAATTGATTAATGAGTTATTATTTGTGAACCAATTAACTAATTAATTCACTCCAGCCTCACTAGTGTATCATTCAGTTAGACTAGATACAACTAGCTCAACTGAGTTTAACTCACTTAACTGAGTTAAACTGAATACAACTCCCATAAATACTCTTCCAGCTCTGTCATAACTTTTCCACATCAGTTCTAACTAATTCCTCCATGCATGAACCACCAGTAAACCCTAGGAATTGTGTAATTCCTTCAACCCACTAATTTTCCAAATCTGTATACTGAAATAAAGTGCTCCAAGAGAATAAGTTGTTGTTTATTGTCAGATTATTATTAAGAGCTAATAATAATAGACATGCATCTATTTTTAGATCGATGATATATAAATAGACTTCGCCCAATATTCTAAAAATAAAATTTCATCTATTTTTCCAACTTGACCAAACATCCACAAATAGCATCCTGCAACTTCTGAAATATGATCACCATGTCTAAAAATAGACATAGCCTAAAATTAGACTTGCACCAAAAATAGCTTGTGGGCCCACTTAGTGAAGGTGACTCTTTTCACTAAGCTCATCATCCTGTTGAATCTCAATAGTTCTCTCAGAGTGGAAAGCTTGATGAAATGCGAAGAAGTTATCCTTACCAATCTCTTCCACGTTAAATTTTGTGTTGGGATTGGGCGGAGGACGATTGGGCGTGCCATTTTTATTCATAAAGAATATCTTTTGGGGTTTTCTCTTTGAGGCAGGATCACTGTTTTTCGTTTTTAAATCGGAGGCTTTGTTTGTTAAGAGCTTTATGGATTTAGCGATGCTCTTAAAATTGAAAGGGTCTTTATCTTTGTCCCTAGATTTACTATTCGCGGGTTGGGCCTTCTTCCCAGTAGATTTTGGGTCATCCCAGTTGTCTTTATCTAGAGCCCCTATGGAAAGAATAGCTTTCTAAACGGCGAGGGTCATGGTGAAATTCTTAGCCAAGGTGTCTCTCGCTTTGCATTTAACAAACACAATGATGTCTCGTGGCAAGGCCTTTGTTTAATAGTCTATCGTGATTGAATCATCAAGGACCATGTTGGGGGAAAATTTTTTAGGATGGTCACGAAGCACTGATTGAAATATTTTACCTTCTCTTTCTTCTGGAATTTTAAGGTGCTCAACTCTGTGAGGAGCATAGAGGGGTTTTTGTCCTTAGATAATTTCTCAAGGAATGTTTGACAAAACTCTTCCTAGGTTTGTATGGAGGCGATACCAAGTAGAGGCTTTGTTTTCTAAGGTGTGAAGAAAGAGCCGACACAATATGTCATCGTACTGCACCCTCATCATTTGTAGAGCGAGATAGAAGTTACTAATGTGATCCTCGAAAATTGTCCCATTTTCGGGATCGAACTTAGGCAAGTGCTTTTCCGGGTGTGAGGGCATGTCGTGAAGTGGACCTCAGACACCTAAATGGGATTGTGCCATATAGGCCAAGGGTTGCACCTACCTTTCTCTCTGAAAAGGAGGAATTATGATGTGTTCATTTTTGTTTTCAGACTCACTTCCGGCTTCAGACCTAGAAGCTTCACCATCATATTGGAAGTGCATATCTTGATTCTACGGAATCCTTAGATTTTCGATATTCCAATAGTTCCTTAAATTTCTAAAGCCACCAAAGTTGTTGTTGAAAAGAAAAGGCTATCAATTTTGGTTTCGGTGTAGGTGGTGGACATGGTCTGTGTTTTTACCGTTTCCCCAACCTCTATTTTCCCGACCCCTTCTGGTCCCTCCCTCAGGTGGATTGTCCGCTCAGGTATTCTCATTTAGAGGAAGATTGACCTAGGGTCCGGTTTTCTGTGGTGGAATGACGGTTTCAAGGCTGCCCTCGTCAACCCATCGAAGGCTGTCGGGGCCATCAGCTGAGAGCCGGTCTACTGCATCTGCGTAGTCCTCAAGCATTAGGTTTATGAGTTGAGGTAAAAAGTTGAATATAACACCTTGTCGGGTGTGATGTGTTTCGGGGGTTCGTGGGTTGGATAGGGCACTAGTAACAGGGAGGATTTGGAGACCTCAAATGAGTTTACAGGCGAGTGGACGCAAGGCCCTTAGTTGGTCCGTTGTAACCTCGTAGAATGGGCTGTCCTCCTTGGGAGGTGTATCCTCAATGGGTGGAGGACCAGTGTTACCAAAATCAGTATCTCCCTTTTTCGGGCCTGAGCCTGGGAACGGGTTTTGAGGGGTTTTCAAAGGGATTTTACTAGCATGCTGGGAGATGGCCATGTGGCCCTCCTTCTAGTGCCAGTTTTATTGATGGGGAAAATTTTCTTGCCAACAGTAAGGGAATCTCCCCGGTATAGAATCCCAACGAGAATCTACACCATTTGTGATAGGGATCCCATCCGGTATATGGGCACAGTTTCCATTACACTAGTGAGATATATGCCCTTTCTTAGATAGAGGGGTTTGCAATCGTGAGAGTGAATGGTTAATGGATGAAACAAAGCCAATGGTTTATAGATACCCTGCAAATGAAACACCACGAATAAAAAAGAGAGATTTAAAGCATGCAAACCATAAGGAGTGTTGTTAGAAAAACTTCATTAGGGCCATACTCATATGGAGGCTCACTTGAACATAAAAGAAACAATTCACTATGATCAAATGTGCTTCAGTTACCTAAGCATATTTCATAAGAGATTTAGGTACATATCAACAAACTAGGTCGTTACATATATCCCTACATTAAACCATCGTACATCATCAACATACCAAAAGAGCTCAAACATATAAACAATGTGCAATTAGAAATATGGACCAGTCAGTTACGAATAGTATTAAACATGTAAAAGAACTATATTAATGGTGTCAACGCACAAAATCCTCCATCTGATCCAATAGTTAGATCCAAAACATTAATTTGTATTCATTCCCAATTATATCTCTCTCTTTCCTTTTGGAGTCCAAAAAATGTCCTTGCAGTCTATCCCGAGGAAGTACATATAGAACAAAAAGTGACTTTTGGGCTACCTTGTCTGTTTTCCTCCCTTAATGTTAGGATGGTCTGCGACTTGGGAGCAACTATGACATGCGAATTGAGTGGAGTTGTGACCTATGACCTGATGGCTTCTGTGACCTGCGACTTGACTGCCTCTGCGACGTGTAAATCCATATACTTTCATGGAAGCAGTTTTGTGATAGAGAGGACTGGGGTTTCCACCTGCTGTTGTTGCTTGAGATGGGTCTGCTAGGGTTTTTATTTAGTGGCTATTGGGGTGATTTGAGGCATGTCCTCACTTAACCTGTGAAAGCATTCAAGTGCATCCAAAACTAGTGTGCACTTCTTCATATTGATCTAATTGGAAAACAAAGCTAGCTTGGTGTAGATCCTTACCGGTGAAACAACATACTATACGATGTTCTCCTTGGTGTCTAGGAGGTCCTTTAAGTTGGCTGCCTATCTGATCAGATCTAGGAACGACTAAATATCTTGCAGTACTTCCTCTCGCGCCTTTTGTTGGGTCAAGGTACCCATGGAAGGTATACGATGCACTTCTGCCATCGATTCGATACCGTTGATGAGATTATCATATGTGGTCATTACCTTATCCACATCCTTCACGAGTATATCCCTGGATTGTAGCTTCATCCACATCTGTACTTTGTCATTCTGAGTGCAGATATAATCCTTCTTTGGTAGAGTGGTAGGGGCCTATGGATATTTTTCAGACCATTCCAGGATTCTGTCAAGTGCTATAGAGGCCTGTTTTAGTTGGGTAGAATTTTTCCTCATTTATTCTTGGACCCCTACCAAGGGAGTGACTATTTTCCTCAGCCTCATTATTTCTTCATAATCTTTTATCATGGTCCTACCCAAGATATCCAACTCTCCTTGGATGGCAGCTTGTATTCCGCCGACTTGAGCGAGTGCAAGATGGAGCATTTGGTTTTAGGCTTTTAGGGCCTTCTTATCCTCTTCTACATGAGTGAACCTCTGCTTAGATATATGGAGCCTATTTTGTAGTAATAATATTTCTCTGCTCATTCTACTGACGTTTTCTTCTGTGGCAGCTGCAAAAGCAATTTCGACAGATTCTATCATTATGGGATTTTTCCTGGTGTCGAGGAATATGTCCTTTTCCATGGTTGCTGACAGAGGCTTGACCAGGTTTCAGGCAAGACATTTTCTCCTCTCCTGCCTTATCTTGTGAGTGTACTGATCATAAGATAGTCTCGTTAGATCGAGTACATCATCTTCTTGTTCGTCTAGGATACCGAGTTATGAAAATGGGAAGTGCCCTCCTCTCATGGGAGTTGCTAGGGGTATGTCAATAGGTGGCAGGTATGCTCGCCTCCCAATTTGCAAGGGTTGTGACCCACTTCGCTCTGCCTCCTTGGATGTCTCTTCCCGCTATTTTTGAGCTTCCTCTTCCTCCCTCCTTTTTTCTACTTCTTCTATATCTTGTTCCTGCTTCAACCTATTTTCTGTTTCCCTTCTCTGTTCTTCTTCTTCCTTGGCCTTAGCTTCATCTTCTTCTTTCTTTCTGCGAGCCTCCTCTGCTTTTTTATTTCTTTGTTCATCCCTCTGTTTCTTTTTCTATTGTTCTTCTGCTTGTTGCTTCTTTTGTTGCTCCTCTACATGTTGCCTTCACCTTTGTTCTTCTTGTTGTTGTGTTTAAGGTAGTGGCATCCATCCTACCATACATCAGGCACATCATGGCTGCGACGAGCCTGTACAACTTCCTCAGACTCTCGATCTTATATTCTTGATCTTTATTTCCTTTGAAATTTTCAAGGTCTTCCCACCAGCTCCTTAGGGTGTCTTGTATTGGCACATCACATGTTGCTATCCACCAGGCATTGAAAATTTTTTATTTACTCTAGAGTGAATAATACACTTCGGTATCCCCTGCGATCAGGTTGGCGAAGGATTTTCCTGCGTGGTTTCAGATTACCCAGTGCTTTGAATCCACCTATTGGAGGATCTATTAAATCATTTCTGCACACAAGAATATCAGTGGATGGGCAACCACATAGTGCAGTTTGGACCTCTTCACTTGTATGTATACCTATCGGTCCATGAGGTCCTCTGGGAATTCCTTCTTCGTGAACTCTTGATAGATTTCATACCAAGACATCTTCACACATTTTCCAAAAACATAGGTGGTGTCCCCGTAGATGGGAATCAATGGTGGAGGCATGTCACCCTCTGATGGATATATTTCTGGGCTCTTGTGACTTCTGCAAACTACCGAGGGCCCTGTGTCACTTGAAGCCAAAGAGATAGAAACACACTCGAGTTCAGTTTTGATATTACCTAGCATATTAAAAACACAGTCCCACGATAAGACAGATGCCATGGAGGAGAATAAAAAAAATACCTGACTGAACCAACTAGTGTCTTGGCCTGTCTGGGAGGCTGAGTGATCAGTAAGATGGGTCGCACCAAATATTTCTAGCTCGTTTTGACCTACATCGGTCGAAAAGGCTCTGGTCTGGAAGGGATGCAACCTAGAGACCTAGTCACAGTGTCACACCTATGTGAACAATCAGACCTTTGCGACTTTGCGACCAAGCGACCAGGTCGTGAGGTTGCAAAGTTGCGAAGTCACAAGGTCACATTAGGGCTTTTCTAGGCAAAAAGCAGGTCGACGCGACCTATGAAGAACTTGGGGAAAAAATAAAATAAAAGGAAGAAAATAAAGTTTGAAGGGACCATAGGAGGTATAGGAAAGTATATCAAAAGTAGAAGGAGGCTGTAAAAGGGATTAGAACCGGTCTAGGCATGATGGGATGAGCAGGGGAGAAAAGAAGCCTTAGAGGGATATTGTGCAAGGGAAGGGGTTGTTGCTGAGAGGAGTCTATGATGATTAATAGCCTAGCTAGGGAGAAAGTAGGGTCAACAATCAACAAAAATAGGAAATTCGGGAGGTTTCAACGACTTACCTGGAAAAGACACACTGCGGTTGAGCTGTTAGACACTTTTTTAACTTCATCGTGCACATCAAATGTGACCTACACGACCCTTGTATATATAAAGGTGTCGCACATGTGGGCCTTAATGGTGATCACAAGGTCGCATAGGAGGTTAGTTGTGTACATTTGGGACCTTGCGACCTAGTGACCTGGAAACCTGGGGGTTGTTGGGTCGCAAGGTCACATGGTCATAAAGGTATTCTTTTGACAGAGTTTGCGACCTATTGACCTGGTGACCTTGGCTAGGTCGCAGGGTCGCTAAGTTGCAAAAGGTCAAAGATTGAGGGAAGTGCGACTTTGTGACTTTACTTAGAAGAAATCACTTAAAGCCATCTTTTGATTTGAGGTTACCTGTCCAGGGTGGGCTTTTGAGGCCTAAGGCTGATGGTGGGAAATGAGTTTGTCCTCATCAAAAGTATTAGGGGCCCTAAAATTTCAGACTAATGCCAAAATTCAGAGGGTGTTGTAGCGGTACAACAATATGGTATATAAAAAAAATTGATATAAATAGAAAAAAATCAACTAAAGCAATTTAGTGAAGGGTATTTAATATTTTAAAGAATTTCGATCGAGCTACCTTTTCTGTGAAACCCAATGCAAAGGAGCTACAAGCTAGCAATACTCAATCTCTCAAATAGCTTAATCAAGGGCTAAAGTATTGCTCAATCTAGCACTGAAAAAATGCTTGATCGAGCTTCTTTTGTCTGCCTTAGACCTCAAGTGCTTTCCAAAAATTGTAACCAACCTCAGTGAATTCACCTATATAAATAAAATATTAATACACGCAAGAACATATACATATTCAAAAATAATAAATGAGAGCACAATATATCAAAATATATATATATATATATATATATATATATATATATATATATATATATATATATATATATATATATATATATATAATTTATATATTTATTTTATATTACATTATTATAACTATTTATAAACACACAAATTTGTATAATTTAAGTGTGTATAATATAAACAAAAAATAACACACACAATAAAAAATCATCACACATATATAACAACAAAATTCAAAGAGTAAAATATTTTTTTACGTACATATGTTTAACTTTTATATTTTATTGAAATATTACACTTCTAGTATAATTGTTTATAGATATATAAATTTATATAATTTAAGTGCTTATAGCATAAATAAAAAATTAATACAGAACTATATACATATATTAAAAAATAATAAATGGCAACAGAATTTAAAGATTTAAATAATTTTTTAATTTAGAAATATTTTTTTTATATTTAAATTTTATATTTTATTGAAATATTATGCTTCTATTATAATTATAATTGTTTATAAATATATAAATATATATAATTTATTTATATCATAAAAATAAAAAACATCAGATTAAAAAACAATAAATAACAATATATGTTTAAATATTAAGGTATTCACATATATATTTTAATATATTCACTTATATATTAAAATATTTTTTTAATGCCCATATATTTTTTTCATATATTTAACATTTATATTTTATTAAAATTATTGCATTATAATTTTAGTGTGTATCGTATACATAAAAAATTAACAAAAATAAAATAAATGAGAAAAAAGAAAAAATAAGGATTTTTTTTTTTGTTGATGATGATTATTATTAACATCTACAAAAACTAATATGGTTTACCCTATCTTAAAAGGTAAGAGATAATTTAAGAGTCATTAATATTTTATTTTTATGATAAAAAAGAAAAGAAAATAGCGTTCCTAGCTTACATGTACATATGTTTCTTTTATTGAAATATTACACTTTTACTATAATTATTTATACATGTATACACTTACATAATTTAAGTATGTGTGGTATGAATAAAAAATTAATACACATATACATATTAAAAACAATATGGAAAAAAAATCCAAAAATTAAAATAATTTTTTAATTTACATATATTTCTTTTATATATTCAACTTTTATATTTTATTGAAATAATAAACTTCTATAACAACTATTTATAAATATATATTCAAAAATAATAAATAACAACAAAATTCAAAAAATATATATTTTTCAATTTCTTTATTTTTTTGGATATCTAATTTTAATTTTTATTGTAATATTACATTTCTATTATAATGATTTATAAATATATAAACTTATATAATTTAAGTTTATTTAATATAAATACAAAATTAATAAATGATAATAAAATAATAATAAATGATAATAAAAAGAAATAATTGAAGCATATTAAAAAATAATAGATTACAACTAAATTAAACATCAAAATATATTGTTATTATACATATGTTTCATTTATATTTTTAATTTTTATATTGTATTGAAATATTACATTTCTACTATAACTGTTTATAAATATTTAAATTTATATAATATAATTGTTTTCCCAGGAAAAAAACCATTACCAAATGAATATGGAGCATACTAACATTTTGGATTTGATAATATGATTCCAAGATGAGTTCATAAGTTTTTGGAAAAGTGGACAACTAAATTATATAATAGAGGCACTAAAGTAATATCTTTGTAGCAACAGTCTCTGCAATTTTTTTTTGAAGATCGAACAATATCCCTACATCAACAAAATGAGGGTTTGGAACTTATTGGTAAAGCATTACTAGTGGTCAAGGAGCATATTGACATGCAACCACAATTATATGATCTAGATATACAATCCAAGAAATAGGGTAATTGTTCGAGAAGTACATGGAGTGATACCCTCTCAATTTATTGTGAATGATGGACGATACAAGTACAAAATGTTTCAAAGTGAGAACCACAACACAAGATACAAAAGTTAGCAATTTAAGAGGCTTCCTTCAATTGCTATTATAGATTCTCTTTGCGAGTATAGTAGTACATCATACTAGACTATATACGTACTAATTAAGAGATTATTGTACGGAACGTGTTACATAGTGGATATTGTTAGGTTGGAAAACCCATATAAACTTAATAATACAAAGTGGAATGATTTTGGTCACCTATGAAACAATGTGATAGAACATTTCCTAAGATTTTATGTACAACAAAATATTTGAAAAGATATTGTATACAAAATTTCAAGTATTGTCACGTATTTGACGGGTCCATCATGCTTCCTTGTCTGAAGTAGTAAGAAGATAATGTTGTGGATCATTCATATCATTAACCCAGTGTGGACCATACCTATCAAAATTTTGAAAGAAAGGTGATAAATACATGTTTGAAACCAATTCAGCATATGGCACTCCTTTTTCACCATATAAATAAGTATGTATCTTAAAATGCGGAATACCTTATAGATTTTCATTGTGAGTTCCAATTCTAATGTAATAAAATTTAGTTGGAGCTGGAACTAAGCATATGATATTCTAGTTTCTTCTATATCCTAATAAGAGAGATAGATGAACTATGGTCCTAAAAGATTTGTGATATACTCATCTCAGGGACAATATCTATCTATGAAGATTTTAAACCATGGACTCCACAAATTATAATGAATAGTGATATCATTATAGGACATGACTACTCATATACCTTTATACTTTTTTACACATAAGAATAATGAATAGAAATCCATATAACTGAGCTATGGGTCTAAAATAAGGATTTATTGCACAAACAGATTGTGGGCATGGCTACATATTATCCTAATAGACGTATAATATATATCATAATTATGTTTATTGACCTAATGGCTAAGGATTGTGTGGAGGATTAATGAGGGTAAGTTGTATAGGGTTTTCACAAAACATGAACAATAAAGGGAATATGTATAAGAATTACAAATAAGAACCCACCTAAATCATGGGTGAGTAGTAGGAGGATTTTTTATGACCTAATATTCTCTTTTCGAGCCACTGATTTCATGAAATATACTTCCTTCTCTAGTTAGAATATATGCAATGCAATTATCTTTTCCAACTTTATAATCTATATCAAAGTCATAGCCATCTAGTCATAGACTCCACCTTAATACTCAATTATTACACTACTCTAGTAATCTTCTATCTGTGAGCATACCCTTCATTTGTTTTAAATATTTTCTTATAGTAAAATGAATGGAATCGAGGATGCGCCATAATATTTTAATACTATTTTTTTTATAGAAAACATTTCCTTATGGGATGAAGGGTATCATGTTTCGACATCTTTGAAATTTCCTGATGAATACATATAGATCTCTTCTCTCTTGGTATTCTTTTGTAACACAACTCCTTCCCATGCTTCTTCTAAGGCATCTATTTCTAAAATTAAATGGGACATATATATTCTGAAGATGCAACTTTGGAATATTTTGAACCTTTTGCTCAAGGATTAAAACTTCCTTTGTCATTTTTCCATTCCATGGAACTCCTAGCCTTAATCTCTGTTGCAAACATTTAACATATTTTGCCTTATTTCCATAAATTGTCTGATGTGGTTCAAGAAATAGAGAAACCTTTGTATATTTTTTCTTTCCAATATATGATAAAGGAATTCCCGCAAGTTTTTCAAGACATGATCTTATAGTTCTACCTTGCCTTGTGATAAAATAAAAATAAGATATTCTATCTTAGATTTTCTAATGAAAAATTTAGAATCACTCATGGATAATAATATACCATGGCTAAAAAATCTATTATATGAAATAGGCAATTGGTGTGTATGTTCTTTTATGTATTTAATATAAATCAATAAATAATCAATATATATAATTTCAAAATCAAGATCCATAAAAATATATTCCATCGTTTTTTGGAATTCAAATGGAGCATTCTTTAGACTAAAGGGCATGACACACCATTGGTATTGACCAAAAGGAACCACAAAGGTTGTCTTAAACATGTCCTTAGGAGTTATGCCTATCTTCTAGAAGCCACTCTTTAGATTAAATTGACTCAATATATTATTTGATCTAATTTTTGCAAATAAATTTTCTTTTGACGGGAGAGGATACCTAATGAGTAGTAATGCATCATTAAGAGATTTGTAGTTTATCACCATTATTTGCTTCCCTCTTTTTTTCTTTGAATGTTTTTTCACATAAAATGCAGGACAATCCCAAGGACTTCTACTTAGTTTAGTCAGTCTCCTCTTCAATAATTCTTCAATCTCTTCTTTGTACGTTTTTAGTCGCTGTGTGACATTGGGTTTGCATAAGATTTCTGTGGCTTTCCATGGAAATCTCCTCTATAAGGAAAATCTACAAAATATTTTTCTCCAAACTATAATGCATTTGGATAGTAAAATGCACACCCCTTCTTTAATTTATCTACAATATCTTGAAGCTCTTCCTAGCCATGTAGTTAAACATGCCTCACTAACTTATTTATCTTTAACCATTTTTCTAGGGATATTTCTATAAAAATTGGTTTCTTATCAAATATTATTACTGTAATATCAAGTTTTTTCGAAGCCTTACTAGCTTCCCTTGAATATGAAAAATAACAATTTCTTGAACACTTGTGAAGGGCTTTTGTCTTCTAAAAAATTCCTTGTAGAAAATCCTTGAAACCTTACAACTACTAATGAGAGAAAATTGATCACAAAATACATTAAATTTCTATACTAAAGTTCTACAAAAAGAAAACAATGAATATAAACACAGTCACACATAGAACACAATAATTTATATGATGAATCCAGCTGGGAAATACCCTTCTTGGTTTAATTAAATCAACTAAGAAATTTGATCTATTACATGGAATCTGCTTCAAACCCAAATATCCCTACAATACTAATCAACTCTCTACAAGAATTTCCCAACACTTAGGGGAATAAATCCTGCTAGGAGCTCCTATTTTGTAGCACAAATCTACCCCTAAAAATAGGAATTTGTCCTAATTCCTTGCACAATTCCCGAGAGAATTTCTTTTCTTGCTTCTCAATATCTACACAAAAATAAGTGTACCATAATAAATACAATGTGTGCCTTCAATAAATCTCAATAGGAAACTCAAATTGCATGACCTACAAGGGCTAATTTTAGTAGCTGCAACTAGTTAACTAAGAGTAAGTTGGGTTTACAGAAAGTCAACTACTCAACTAAACTCGAATCTATCTCTATTCTAGAACTAGAGACTGATACACACTAGAGTTAACTCCACTCGATAGTTAATTTTAGCCATCAACTAGTCCACAACTCACTGCATGCCATCTAAATTGAATTAGTTGACAATAACTCAATGATAGGCCAAATCACACATGTTAACTGATAGCTAACTCAAGTATCTATGAGACTCAATTTAAATTATCATATTTGACTAAGGCACAATTCAAAGAAGCCATTCCTTGCTACATTTTCAACAGTCCTAGACCAAAAGAAAATAACAACCAACATCAAAATAATATAGATTCACACAAGTGGAACCAACATTCAAGAAATTGCAAAATGAGGAGCAAATATAGTTATTGGTATTATTGTTTTATTGATTTCTCTAAAATTCACTTGCATTTACTATCAATAGTATTTTGGTATTGCCCCGTATTTAACACAAATATTCATGGAACCTATATGAATTTTTTCACCTATGAAATATCTTTTATAACCTCTAACCTTAATTTACACAATAATTGTAACTATGTCATCAAACCCTTTAGTATATAGGGCAGGTGAGTTTTGATGAAGCATATCATTATCAAGAAGCTCTTTTAATTGGATCTATATTCAGTTGGCCAATACCTCTATTAATTGGGCTCTTTTTTTTTAACTCTCTAATGCCATCTTTAATAGAGTTCACTAGCTCACTAAGTGTATTTATTTTATTTTTAAGCTCATTATTTTTCTACCTTATTTTCATTTCTTACCATTATTCTACATTTTTTTGTCATACAAATTATGCAAAAAAAAATTTTGGTAATACCTGATAATCTAAGCTTGTCCAATTGAGATAACTTGTTGGGATTAAGGGGGAGAATAAGTAGAGATCTTATTAGGAACCATATGTTTTTCATAATAATATATATAATCCACCATGTTGGGTTGTTACAAGGATATAAATTTATTATTGAGGCAATCAATACATTTTTGACATCAGCGACAAAGAGTAAAGTCACCAGCAGTAAGTTGGGATTGAGCCTTTTTAAGAGAGATTAATGAATCCCTTAATAAAGAAATAGCAGTGAACATCAAACAATATAGAAAAAATTATAATATGTACAAGAATATGCTTAATCATCCGAAAGAGTAACTTGACCAAACTAGTGTTGGATATGTTCAACATCAAAATAAAAAAGGATGTGGATACTAAAAAATATTCACCATTAGAACTGCAATGGGACACTTGTTCCATTCTTCTGGTTCATAGGACGATTGGAAACAAATCATGACTTTTTGTTGGTACTTGGAATTTTTTTTAGGGAAATTAATGGCCCAATGGCCTTTCTTTTTGCAAATAGAACAAATAGAATTTTTTGTAGGACTACTTATTTTATTGAAGATAACTTTTGATCTAGCTATATTAGATTACTTCTTTCGAAATGATTCTGATCTTTTTTACTAATAATATTTACATTGGTTGCAAGAAAAAATCTTGTTTGTATAAGAAGAAGATTGCTTATGTATTTTCCCTTTTCCCTTGTGAAATAAAAAATGATAAGTATTAGCATATGTATTTTAGATGTCAAGATTAAAATGTAACTGATTTTTCATATTCTTTTGAACCTATCTCCTGAGACATTCCTTTTGTAATGAAAGCATAATTTCATCTTGTAGTTCTACAAAAGAAATATCTTCAATATTTAATTTTTTAAATTCCATATTGTCTTTGACAAAATTAGGAATCCTACTTGGAATGGTTGCTAGATAATGCCTAAGATAAGAAATATTATTAGGATATGGAGTTTTAAATAGTATAATTTGCATTGTGTAAGAAAAATTAGAAATATTTTTTATATTGAAAAGTCATTAAGACATATACAACTAATCATAGTGATTACTTAGGGGAGGTGTAATACCATAAAATTATTTCATTATTGCCTTAAATAATTCGTCCATTGGTTATTTAGACTCCATAATCCTTATTTTATCTTGATGTCTAAGACGATCCCACCACAATTTAACTACTCCTGTGAATCCCCAAGTATTCCCTAATGCTAATTCCTGCCATGAAATTTGTTGCTTGTATTGGGCCTTGTTTGTCATAGCCCATGCATTTATCATTTGAAAAGTCATCAAAACCTCATCCTTTGACTTGCAACTAAGATTGATTATAGGAATAGGATCTTGATATTCTTTTCTCTCGATAGAATAAATACTAGTATTATTGGGAGCATAGGGAACCTTGGAACTTGATCCATATTTCATTTTACACCATTTTCCCATGCATATTAAAAAGTTTTAGAACCTTTATCTTCATGAGTGGTTCTCAGAATTTTAACCTCAAAATTCGAAAAGCCTTGATCTTCCCATTTTTTGGAATATTCTGGATGTTCTTCCCTCTGAAACTTGTTTATTTGGGGAATTCTTGAATATAATAATTGAAAATTTTCATGAGCCAAACTAAGTTATTTCCTTATTTTTTCTGCTTGTGTTTATCTATAGCTTATATGCTTCTAAATAATATCATAACTAGTAACAAATGGAGACTTGAAAAATTATTTTTCAAATTCTTTATTATTTATTAGAGATGATGGCTCTATATCTAAAAAAGAAGCTTTTTACTCAGCCAAAATAGATAGAATTATATATAACTTTTCTTGGATGTATTCTAAGCTTTTCTGATATTGTTTCTGCAATTATCCAAGAAAATTTAACAAAGGATGAAATTCAACTAAATGTTGTTTATTCTCAATCACATCTTGAGTCAAGTCATCTATATTTTTTACTAGGCCAAGACACTGATAATTTATATGATCATCAATGAGTTGTCTAAGTTGTAAAAATTAAAGTTATTTGACTATTAATTTCCCAAAAAATCCCGTTTCATTTATTCCTTTTTAATGAAATGGGCCCCCTTTTTCTTAAATTATATTTCTTAGCATTTGGTCATCTTATTGATTTTTGAAATCAAATTTTGTAACTTTGATTTGAGCCTCAAGTCAACTTTGCAACAAGTTCCCTTATATTAGTTCCATGGTTATTTTAATATTGATTCCTTTTATGAAATTTTCATTGCAATTCCTTATGTTGTTTTTACCATAAATTAGTGTTTGAGCTTTCGATTTCGTAAAAGGATAAAAGAAATTATGTTTTGATCACTTTATGTTATATCGATATTGTTGTTTTATACTCCTAAACATTATTAGGGATTGAACTTTGGTGAATGCATCAAAATTTATATATAATACATATAATGTTTCAGGGTTAAAATCTATATTTATATGGTCTCGGCCCCCTGTTCAACTATGAATTAAACATGTTACTATGGAAACCTATCCATTTGGTGGCTCATTGATCATGTTTATTGGATTTTAATGTTTAATTATCATTCTTATCCCTATGTTGATGAACCCAATTAGGAGTGGTCATATTGTTTCAATGTGATGAGGCCAAAAATTAATTTATTGATTGGTTTATTAGGTATGTGGAAATTTCAATGGTTATGTCGAAATATCAGTGGTTATGTGGAATATTGCATAACCAACACGTGGACTAGATTCATAGAAAAATATCCCGAGGTTTGATTCTTTTCAATATGATTTTGATTTACTTTCATTATCATCCTATATTACTATTACCTATTCCTATAACTTTAAATTGCCTCATATCCAATACCTTTCTATATTATGTATACTTTCATTTGTTTTCTATTTGAAACCTACCCTAGTTGTTTCGCAGATGTTATTGACATGTCATTTTGCTAATTTTCGTTCTGCAAAGCCTTAATCAGTGCCTTTATTTATCCTTTGTCGATACTTTGGTCCAATTCTTTTCCATTTCCCTGTGAGTAATTTAGGAACATTTTCTTGGCTTTGGTCATAATATTTGATCCCATTGGAGGTGACAGTATTGAGGCTTATGAGGAATACTGAACCCTATTCAATAAAGTGGGTTGGTAGAAGTTTATATAGTATTTTAGGGCACATAATACTGAAGTGGAAAAGGCGTATGTGAACAATTACAATGGTAAAGTTGTGTGATCTTGGGATATGAATATTTTGGTGAATGAGACTTTCATTCTAGAGGTTACACAGTTTCCTATGAAAGGTGAATGGTGGTAGAATACTTTTCCAATTAAGTTTGTGTCGTTGAAAGCATTCTATCTCAAAAAAAACCACATACAATATAAAATGAACTCTTTTGAACTCATTTAAACCCAAGTGGCATGATTTGGTTTTGATTATTCAATGGTATGTAATCTATGAAGCCTGGTATGGTCTGGTTTCTTGTTACAATTTTAGGTTTCTTATGGTGTTTTTAGGATATAAATTAAATCTTCGACAGTACTTACACAAAAGCCTCACAAAAATGTCCAAATTTTGTCAAAGGGGTTTTAAAAACCTCGACCACAACCTATTTCATTATGGATTGATCTACATATTGGTCGAATTCGTATTAAACTAGTTGTGGGATTCATGGGATGTTTTTCCACGTTGAAATAATTTTATCAAACCCTTATAGAATTGTAATGACAAAATTCCACCATAGTCTTAGAAAATTGATCATGGTTTTCAAGACCATGTCTCTGAAAACCTCGCCTCTCCACCTTGGCTAGAAAACCCTAGCTCTCCATATTTTCATGATAAATCATATGGTTTTAAATAAGAGTGTTTTTGTTTGGATACTTCCAGAATTACTTGAAGCATAGCCAAAAGAATTAGAGTGGGTTTTTTACAAGAAAAACCCTAACCGAACACTTATAGGAAATCTCGAGACTCAGTCGAATGATTGTGTGCATTTCGGCCATTATGAACTTGCAAAATACCATGACGAAAGTGATAAAAATGTTATTTCATAAACTCAGGTTAAAATTAAAAGACATGTGAGAATTATCTCCCAATCTAAAAGGAAAAATCATAGGAATAAATATTCGCTATTTATTTATAGAGATATTCCTAAAGGGTCTTTGCTAAAATAGGAAATTCCCAAATATGAACTTATCGAGGGTAGTGAGCATAACTTTGTTTACCAGTAAATATAATAACAATGTTGGTACTAAGTGTACCAAAAATAATAATTCGCACAAACATTTCTAGTTGTGGTATTAGAAAGAAAAATATGTGTGTATAGTCCCTTACCTTAAAGACTAAATTCATTATTTACAGGAAACAAATGCACAACTAAGGACACAAAAATAATCCCTTAAAAAGAAACATGGAAACAAATTATTGGACTTAGGGAAAAACTGCAGGTAACGAACATGCAAGTTGTTATCAAATCTTATGGTGTCAATGTGATACTTACTTCATATTTGCACGGTTTTACTACTTAAAAAATGAATGGTGTTCATGGCCAATTTTTTTCTATTTTATGTCTTTGAAAGTTACAAATTATTATTTGTTTGTTTTGTTAACTTTGCTAATAATAGATACATCATACTAGATTTTCTAGTCATTATTTAATTTAGATTATTATTTATTAATTGTATCAATCTCTTATCCTACAAGTATTACTTGCAGTTATGTGGCTGCACATAAGTTTCTTATTTCATATTTTTGGTTATCATTTCATATTTAAATGGCGTATTGAGTTATGATATTTGTTTATGTTTAAAATAACCCTTGTTGTGACCAATGTGGTTGTATCTATAGGATAGACTATGGTACCGAGATTTTGGGAATAGATGTTTTCATCTTCTTCATTTTTAATTATTTTGTATGGAGATCCTTCGGTATGAATCATGATAGATTTTCAAAAAAATGGAGGAACTAAATACTGTATAAGGGTGCGATAAATAGATGAGGTTTAATGTTTTAGTGACATTGATACATTACATTATATACTATAACTTTATATTAGACGAATTTAATATTATTTCATTTTTGTTTCAGTAAGTTCGTTATTGCATATTTCTATTTCAAATATTTCCTTGATTGTGTTTGATGAGGTCTTGAGATTAAAAAACATCACTCAATTGATCGTGCTTCAGTGAGCTAGGGTTAATTATGTCCCTTCATCTGTTTTTCATTAAATAGTTATGTTTCCCTATATATCAGATTAAGTTATTTTTCTTACAATTTTCATCTGTATAAATATAAAATAATTTACATATAGTGCGCTCTTTAGATGCATGAACAATGTCTTCATTAATTGAAATTGTTACTTGTATGTAATAGGATGCAAACAAGATTAATAATTGAATTGACTTATTTTCTGGATTTGTTTACTATATTCCAATTAAGGTAAAATGATGTTTCCATTTTGTACTAAATTAATGATTAATATGAATTTATCACAAAATGAAATCAGTATTATAATTAATTATATTTTACTTGGTCAAGGCAAGTCTATAAATAATAGCTTCGCATTTCATTTTTTATTTTTGATGTAAAATATTTTAAACAATGTTGATAGTTATTTCATTTTTCTTAAAGTAATAATGAGTATAATCATGTCCTTGCTTACTATATTTTGATTTATGTTACATTAAAAGTAAGTTGTATTTTATAATCATTCTTTCTATACAAATATAATTAATTCATTTAGTTTTTATAAGTTTCCTCACACTAATTAGTGTCATTATTATGGTGATTTCCATTTAGTGTATATTTTTCCATAATTGGTAAACCCCCTAGCAAATTATAAATATACACAAATAGGATACCCTTTTGAAATTTAATGATTCCTTCCTCGAGAGAGGAGGGAATATGTAGCTAATGAAGCCATAAAATCCATCAGGAACAAATACTTCAAACCACTTGGGTTATTAAAGAACCTTGCTCTGGATTGTTTCCTCTTACTAACCAAGGATAATTTATTCCCATAATTAAATGGTACTATAAGGAGTTCCTCTCCAGCTTTAAATGGCTAAGAGGAGTCATAAGAAACCTCCTACCACTCATTCTTCAATAGTTACTTGCAGTAAATCTATAGGTGAAACTAGCAGTACCTCTCAAACATAGCAAACTTCCACATCACCCATTCATCATGAGCACTATAGTGAGTTTCTTACAAAACATTAATGAGTCACATTCAATATTGAAACTTTCATCCAAAATTCTCAGGAGGTGTTGTCTAGAGCTCAAGAAATATTATCAAGAGCGAGACCTATTGAGTGACAACTATCCCAATACCTAGTCACACCAATCGATTTACAATTAGAAGATCCCATTGTGCTTGATCCCTAACCAAGAAAATATCAAACTATTGGAACACTTAATGATAAACTACATGATATTTTGATAGGATGGATTGATCCTAATCAACTAAATCTTTAAATCTCTGCTAGTGAATCTACACAACCATAACCTACTCTCTTAGGAGGGTCTGGTCCACCACCCTCACCGCCTAATTTTTATTCAACTTCTTCCATCGAGGATTCCTTTGGTGAAGAAAGTTCCTCATAAAAAAAATCAACTAAATCACAAGCTTCACCCCATATGGAAAATAACTAGGGAGATAATCAAGGAAATAACCAAGGGAATAAACCTGCTACCCATCATTTGACCAAGAAGTGGTCACTGTATAAAGTGTACAACACCCTTTACCTAGAAACACTCAAACATTTCTCCCAAAATTTCACCTCAATTTCAAACATCCTGGAGATTATCACATTAAAATATTTAGGTTATTAGAAAAAAAGAGTGTATTCGATGAATATGTCATTTGTTTATTGTTCCCATATACCTTTGAGGAAAATTCCTCGACTTGGTAATTTTCTTGGAAACATAAAATCATTGCATCATGGAATCAATTTGAAACTACATTTTCAAAAAAAATTGGGGATGATAAAAATCCTAAAGTTTTAGTCATGGAATTGTCTAACATGAAAATAGAGTAGAGGGAAAGAATTGAAGAATTTAATGTGAGATTTCTTTCCTTGAAAAAAAAATCCTACTCATTCCATCCCTATTGAAAACCTTGTGGTTTCATATTATGTTAAGGCCTTACCTATCGACATTTCCATGTTGGTGAAAAGGGCGCAAAGTAAACCCTCCAATAATCCTTTGAGGAAGCCATTATTGTTGAGAACGATATTTTTATTCTCAAGGGTAATATTGACACCTATGGTGTCCATTATTCATACTGTAGGAAGAAATATAAGTGATTTTCCAAACCACCCTTATCTAATAAAGAATAAGGAGATCCTCATATTGAGAGTCTTTAGGAGGTTCTAAAGAAGTTATCAAATTATATTATTGACCTGAAGAAGGACTCAGGGGAAGGGCAATAAAACAAAGGAACTTTTAGACCCTTGAAGAAACACTTTCCACCTTATTCTACACCTCCTATTAAAGGGTTTAATGTTGAAGGACTTGAGAATATTTTGCAAGAAATGATATCTGGTGCTGACTCATACTCTAGTGAGAAAACAAATGAACTGGATGAGAGTGAGAAAGAGGTTGATGTCAATAATGATGAAGATCAACATCCTCCTATTACGGGTCACTTTGATGATTTATCCAATGATCTCTTTGATGAATACCATGAATCATTGTTCGTGAATAAAAACCCCTATAACACTCGTAGTAAAACTATGTAAGATGATTCTAGTCCTGATACCAATAGTGAAGGTAAAAATATGAAAATATAGGTAGAAAATCCCAAAAATATTGTTTTCCAAAATTTAGAGTATGATATTACGGAATATATTTCAAGACTGAATGCCAACATTTCAGTTTATGAGTTTCTAAAAATTCCTATGATGTAGCAAAATGCTCAACATACTCTCCCTGAAATTGCTGGTAAGAAAACAACCCCAAATAATGAATTGGAAATTCTCGAAAAGAAAGGGATAGGTCCAATCACTATAAATAAAATTTATTTAAATAATTCTCCGAGAAAAACCAGGAAAGCTATTGTCCCACCTTTCTTAATCAGCTTCAATATATACGATATAAATGCACACAACTTCGTAATTCATTTTGGCACTTCTTCTAATGTTATGCCTCTTTCTGTTTGTAAAAAATGAATGTTGACATGAAGTTATCTGAGGTAAAAATTATATAGCTTGATCACACAAAATTTAAATTAGTAGGGTATTTAAATGATATCCTTATTAGACTATCCTCAAACCATAAAGTTCATCATATTATAGACACTAGTTTTGTTGATATATTGAAGCTCATGGTTTATTTTGAGCAGATATTGGTCACAACTTCTTAATGACTACCTCACTACTAATTTTTCAAAAGTAAATCCAAATTAAATTAGGATCAATATGGAATGGTACATGCAAGATATGGTTACTAACATTAATTATCCTAACAAGCCAATCCTAATGAGTGATCTTGCTATGGAAATTTTTTATTCATTTTTTGGTAATTTTTCTGCTGAGATTTTCCCTTCTCTAAATTCTAGAATGCAAAATGAACTAGTATCTTGTACTAAAATTATTACACCAAATAAACCTTGATTTATGCTAAGCATTTTAAAAGTGATGATGTTGAAGTATGGTCATTGTATTTTGATGGGACAAGATCAAAGGAAGGTGTTGGTGTTGGTTTCTTATTACTCGATCAAAAGGGAAATAAAATGTTCATTTCTTGTAGCTTAGAATTTAGTTGTACTAATAACATTACAGAGTACAAAGCTCTCATCCAAGGTCATATAAAAGCTATTGATTTTTATTTTAAATTTTTGACTATATTTGGCAATTATGGGATCATTGTCAAGTAGGTAAGATATTCCATTCACTTTATTTTTTCCCACTTAAAAGCTTACCAGATTGAGGTATCAAATTTGATTTCAAAATTTTCAAATTTTAATATTTCTTCCATTTCTAGATCTAGAAATAAAGAGTCAAACTTATTAGTGAATGTAGCTTCTATATTGATTCATGATGAAGGTTGTGAACCTGAATATTTTTCTATTGAGTTTATTTATCAACCATTTGTTCCTAATAACATTAATAATTGGAGTGTAATTAATAATGAACAACATATCATTGACTTCCTACACTTTGAAAACAACTTCCCAAATACGATGACTGATGAGATTACTCATGACTAAAATATGTGATGCTTCTCACAAGACAAAAATAAATGTCTAGCTGAAGAAATTTTCAATTCAGTAAATTTGACCCCTAAATCTATTCTGAGATTGGAAAAATATTATGATTTTCATGATATATTTAAAAATGTGGTAAATTGTAAAAATATCAGTTCCTCCATGATATGTGAAACCATTGATTTAGGAACTCAATATAACCCTTGGAGCATCAATTTAAGGACAAAATGTACCCTAAAATAAAGATCAAGTTTTATTCACTCGATCAAGGAATATAAGGATGTATTCACTTATACATAAAATGATTTGAAAACCTTTGATCCCAATGTCATGTAACATGTCATTTCAATGAAATGAGAAAACAAGCCCTTTCAACGAAAGTTAAGGAATATGCATCCTAGTTTAAAACCCATTGTTAAGGATAAATAGAAAAAACTACTTGAAACCCAAATAAGTTTCCTTATTCTTCATACACAATGTGTGGATAATATGGTACATGTTAGGAAGAAAAGTGGAGATATTAAGCTATGTGTTGATTTTCGAAATTTGAACAAAGCCACTGATAAGGATAATTATCCTCTTCCACCCATTGGAGTAGATATTTCAACATGTTTCTGACTCTAAAATATTTTCCTTAGTAGAGGCTTTTTCAGGTTATAACTAAGTTATAGTTTCACCTTATGATCAACTTAAAACCACATTTATAACTCCACAGGGAACCCTTCCATACAGGAAGATGCCTTTTGAATTGATTAATTTTAGGGTAACCTTTCAAATGGAAATGGATATTGATTATCATGGCTTAATTAATAAACCAATTGTTATTTATTTGGATTATGTCACCTTATTTTTAAAAATATATATGACCACTTATCTCAACTCATAAACATATTTGAGAGATGCAAAAAAATTGACTTTTTCCTTAATCCAAAAAAATCCATTTCTGTTGTCATTGATGGAAAAATACTTGGTTTTGTTGTTTCTAGGAATGGAATGATGATATACCTTGAATGGACTTAAGAATTTTCCAGCTTGTCACACCCTAATTCTAAAAAATGAATGTAATTCTTTTTTGAAAAATTAACTTTGTTGGGAGATTCATTCCAATTTTCTCAGACATAGTGAGACCATTGAAAAATCTAGTCAAGAAAAACCCCATCTTTAAGTGGGACGACCAAGAAAGGGAAGCGCTCCAAACAATGAAGAAAGTCATTTCGCAAGCTCCTACTTTGCTGAGTCCTTATTACACCAAGGAGTTCACCTTGTATACCATTTCTTTTGATATTTCATATACTATTCTTCTCACCCATAACAACAATAAAAAATATTAAATTTATATTTCCTTCATGAGCTCTTCTTTTAAAAGGGAAGAACTCAAATATTCAATAGTGGATAAAGAAGCTTTCTCTATCTTTAAGGTAGAAAAACACTTCAAATATTATCTACTGAAATATAATACTAAAATCATTGTCCCTTATGAAATAGTGATAAATTGTTTGGTTCAAAAAGAACTCAGTGAGGAAACATCACATTAGATGATATCCCTTCAGTAGTATGATCTTGAAATTAAACATGCAAAATTGTTTATAAGTAAATTTCTCTATAAGTTGGTTGTCAACTCTATAAATTTACCCAATGAATATTCTTATTTAAATACTGAAGTTTATGTTTAGGGTGAAAGACTATGAAGTCCATCTAATTCTGCTTATTAGTATAGTGACATCAAATTATTTTTGATACATGGTTCAACTCATTCAGACCTCGAAGAAAAGAAATATAAATCATTTAGATTTATATCATCCCCTTTCCAACTAATAAATGACTTTATTTTTCGAAAAAAATATGATTAGGTATTATTTCATTGTTTAGAACAAGAAGATTCCTATAAAAATTTAAATGAATTACACTCTAGACCTACTGGTGGTCATTAAGGTGGAGACACCATTGCACCTAATGTGTTAATTGTTGGATACTATTATCCAACACTATTTAGAGATTCTCATGTTGTCACTTGAAAATAAGAAGTTTTTCGAAAAGTTGCTAATAGGATTAAAAAACCTATTTTTCCCCTACAACATGTTCCAATTGATGTTCCTTTTCAAAAATGGGGCTTAGGCATTGTTGGTCATGTGAACCCTGCGTCATCTCTACTACACAAGTCTGTATAACAACAAATGATTATTTTACAATATGGGTGGGGGCATCTCCTCTTCGAGTGTTAAATACAAATCAGGTAATAACATTTCTAGAAACTATTATTATCACTTGATTTGGTGTTTCAGAATCACTTTTTTGTTTTTATAATGCATCATATGTCCCTTCTCTTGATCTTAATATGTTAACTCTAGAAAAATGGATCAAAATTAAATATTCAGAAAACTATTACCCTTAGGGTAATGGGCTTGTTGAATCAATGAATAAGAATTTAATCAAAATTTTTAAAAGAACTATTGTTGATCATCTAGAGTACTCGCACATAACATTGTTTAAAGAATTATACATAATTTATTATGACCCACCCATATACCATTGAATGGAAAACTTTTTTATGTATTTCAATCAATTCCTTATCTCAAGGTTCAATTAAAAAACACAACTAGGATTAAAATAAGTTTTATTCAATTTTAATATTAAAAGATTTCATGTAAACAACATATAGTTTTTATTCAACATTATTTATTTTTATATTATCTACAATAGCTTAGTCATAACATGATATATAATTCAATCGTATTCAAATTTAATATATAGGTCAAAACACACTATATGGCAGCATATCTATAATTTTATATAATGTTATCAACTTTCCTAAATTTACAAGTAGTTATCCAAGTATTTCAATCAATTCCTTATGATGGAAATAAGTTTTATTCAATTTTTAGAAACTAAAATATGATTTAAATAAGTTATATATTCAATTTTAAAATATGTGTAAATGTAAAAGTTACAAATACAATTTTTATTCGAATTTATTTTGTTTAAGGTTATCAACAAAATTTTAGTCATAATGCACGTCATCACTCATTATTTTGTGCTTACACTGAAATCAATGCACAATGTTAAACTAATTACCTTGAAATTAATGTATACCATATATATAGTTACATAATTTATCAGAAATCAACATCTTCACTAAAATCAATGTATCTAATGCAAGCAACCAAATAGGATGAGAAATCAACATCTACACTAAAATCAATGCATCTAATGCAAACAATCAAATAGGATTAGAAATCAACATCTACACTGAAATCAATGCATCTAATGCTCCAAGCAATAAAATACACTAAAATCAATGCATCTAGTTCTAGCAATCAAATAGGATTAGGAATCAACATTTACACTGAAATCAATGCATCTAATGCAAGCTCAATCAAACAAGATTAGAAATTAACATCTTTAATGACATTAATGCATCTAATGCAAATAGTGAAAAAGAATTAAAAATCAACATCTACACATAATTCAATGCATCTAATTTGCAAGAAATCAAATAGGATTAGAAATCAATATATGTACACTAAATTAGTGCATCTAGTGCGAGCAATTTTTTTCCCTTTCTCTACCCCCTCCATATTTATTGATATCTCCCTCTATCTATCCTTCTTTATCTCGCTATCTCATCCACCTAGACACATATATGCTCTGTCTTCATATCTATCAATCTCTCCCTCGCTGCCTCTGTCTCTCTCTTCTTCCCTCTCTCCCCCTTCCTTCTATATCTCTATCTCCCTTTGTCTCTCCTTCTTCATCTCTCTATGTAACCTAGAAACATACACATTGTTTCTCCATATCTATCTATATCTCCCTACCTCTTCCTCTCCCTCGCTCTCTCTTCTCCTTCTCTCCCTATTTCTCCCCTTCTATCTCTCTTCCCTCCTACTCTCCCCTCTCTCCCTCTCTTTCCATATCTCTCTCTCTCTCTCTCTCTCTCTCTCTCTCTCTCTCTAGATGTATTTCTTGTTACCTTCCTCTCTCTACCCCTCCAACTCCATATCTCTCTCTCCATCCCTCTCAAGTCATCCAAATCTTCCTTTCTCTCCCACCTCCCTCTGTCTCTCCCCACATCACTCTCTCTCTCTCTCTCTCTCTATAGCTTCATCTCGCAAATTTGTTGCCTATCTTCCTCCCTCTATTATTCTCTCTCCCCCTTCTCTCCATATATCCTTATTTATCTTTCTGTCTCACCCCCAAAGATACACACTCTCTCTCCATATCTCCCTTGTCACTCCCTCTCTGTCTCTCCACCTTTCTCTCTCTCTATTTCTTGAAATTCTTCCTTCCCTATATTTTCCTCCAACTCCATCTCTCAATATCCCTCTATTTCTCGAAGACTCTCTCCTCCTCTCCCTCTCTCCATATTTGTGTCCCCCCCACTTTCTCTTACCCTTCTATCCCACTTTCTCTTCTCTATATTTCAAGAAAATTAAAATAATTTGACAATTAACATATTATGTTTAAATATATATATATATATATATATATATATATATATATATATATATATATATATATATATATATATATTAATGTCATACAAAAATTTAAGTTTTTTATATAATACATATTTAAAAGGCAATATTTCAATTGTTTATTGTACATTCACCTAGAGGGAAAATGATAATTTTCCATGTAAATATTATCTAAAATTTTCCAAAATATTAATGTTCCAACTACCTCCATCAAAGATATATAGAGTGCTTCATCCCTTCCAATTGAAATTGTTTGGGTTTTATTTCTTCAAAGTTAGCTTTAGGTTATGATTACCTCAGGATTTTAAAAATATTATGTATTTTATTATGTTAGATTTATATAAAAATTAGGTTAAATAGAATTAACATGTTGAGTCAACTTGTATGACTCTTTTTGTGTTAATGACTCTTTGGTTGATACCTATGGCATATATCAACCACATTTATTAAAGGGTTGTGCTAGTATATATTATAATATAAGAAATTTAATATTATATTAATGTTATAATATTATTTTAATACAAAATTAATAAATTTAATATTAACATTAAAATATATTAAATTATATTCTTTTTATTAATATAATTTCATCATTTAATTTAATAATTATTAATATTGTTATTTTTCTAATATTAATATTAAATTTAATAAGCTTTTTACATGACATGATAACAAAAAACTTAATAAAATTTGGAATTTTAAAATGAGTTAAAAGCTTAGTTTTAGATCATTCAAATTTTTTTTTTATAGAGGCTCGATCGAGCTATGTAGCTCGATTGAGCCATATCATTTGATCAATCCCCTCTTAAAAACATATATGGCTCGATCGATGGTTTACGAAACCCTTGATCGAGATATTTGAATTTGAAATTTAGGCGCTCGTTTGAGCACATTAAGCGCTCGATCAAGCCTCTTAAGTCCTAAAATTCACAATTTCATCACCCCTTATGCAAAATTTCCTACAACATCATTTTGTACCTAGTAGAATTAGGGCTCAATTTTTCCTTAGGTGGTGGAGTTGATCACATTGGATTAATGAAGGAATCCTCTATCCAATGGCATATTAGTTTCAAATTTTTAAATTCATATGATATTTTTCATTTAATTTATTTTAAACATAATTCTTGAAATTTTTTTGAACTATTTTAAAGAGGTTGAATAAAAAATCAATATCATAAAATATACACAATGAAAAAATTTGAAAAAATACCACTATCTTTTATCAAAAACTGAATTGGGGGCAAAAATTTGCTAAAAAATGAAAGTGATCAGAATTGCTTGAAACTAGAATGACCGCGAAGTTCCAATTTCCCTGAATCTGGTGCACTTCGTTTCATCAAAAAATGACTTCGTATGAGAAAGTTATAACTTGTTGTTCGCTTTGCCGAATAGACGAATTTAAAAAAAGAGTCAAACAGGGTCAAAGGGGTCAATTTTTGGTCAAAAAGGGTTTTTATCTAGCCAGTGGTGTGCTAATACTTATCAGCTTGTGGTTGGCCCAAATTTTTGGGCTACATATCAAATTTTGGTTGGTTTTGAACGAACCAATGGGATGAGGACATGTGGTGCAGCCAAGGGCCACCGCGTGACCCCTCCCAAAGGTTGAAATGAGACTAAGGTTGTTAGAAATGATATTAGTGGTGGTGTAAAATTTTATATGAGAGGATCGGAGGAGGTAGACCGCACGACCTCACCCGCAACACGCAACAACCATACCAACTCTGCGACCACATGTTTACAAACTATGCTCCCGAGTTATATTTGTTATAATATATGGTATATGGTGGGGGTAAGCGAGGACCAACCACTAGTACACATGACCTATGGTCATAACCACTGGCAGGGCCAATGCTAATGTGCAGGTTTAAAGCACTAAACCACAGGTTAATTAAGCCATCATACCTTGTTTAATTATGCACTTTTCCAAATCTTAAATGCATTTTAAGTTGGAAAAGTCCACCAATTTCAACAGGATCTCCAGTTCTGGTAGAGTTAACTAGAGTTGCTCCAGTTTTAAAGGAGATTTCCTAGGTAATATTGATGAGACAATAACTTGAGAAAATTTCGACCAATTTGGGCTCAAAAATATTCTTTCCTAGAAAATTGGAACATTCTGAACAATTTGGAGCAGGTTTGAGAGCCATCAGAGCTCAGGAAATGATTGTACTCAAACATTTGATCAAATAATCAAAGAGGCCAAGCCATTGAATCTGGTCCAAATAGACGTAGCCTAGGATGGGTGAACTCCTTCATCACTGTAGTGTAATGTGTGTTGTGTGGTGATTATTTCCTGCAATTTCTTTTGTTGTTTATGTGTTTTTAAATCGATTGAAGCTGATCCAACTAGATGGCAGTTTCATCCAGCACTTTTTCTAATCAATCTTCCTTAGAAAGACTCTTTGATGAAGAGATGTTTCATAATCTCTTCATCATAAGAAATATGATGCAAGATATGGTTGATGATAGGAAGGAGAGCAGGCTTTTGGAGCAGTTGATGTCCATGAAGGAGGAGAAGAAAGAGCTTCTTGAAAAGATGCATGAGATGGAGACTTAGCTTCATATTGCAAATCAAACCCCAGCAAAGATGCATGAGATGGAGATTCAACTCCATGACGCCAAGGAAACCCTAGCCAAGTATGTGCATGAAAATGAGGTATGAAAATCAATTTTATCTTCAATTTCCTCTCAAGATGAATGTTTCGGTGTTTTTGAAAGACAAACTAGAGGAATAGGGTCCAAATTATTAAAAAAAATCGGGTATGAAGGTAAAGGGTTAGGTAAATATGCACAAGGAATTATAAAACCTATTTTTGTTGAGGGAAGGTTTAGGTACATGGGTCTAGGTTTTGGTGAAAAGGATGATGTAGAGCACTAAAAAACTATGGAGACTTTCGGAAATATTTCAAGAAAGGCTTCCATTATATATTCACTACCTCAAGATTATGTTCATGGAGAATACAACAACTTTACACCCACTGTTGAAGACATTTATTTTAGCCATGCAAGTAGTCGTTATGGACAACAAGAAAATGGAGAATGCCCCAAAGCCAAGGAGGCACATGAAGGTGTTCCAAGAAATACTTTCATTATATGTTAATTACCTCAATCTTGTGAAGTTTGTGTTCATGAGGAATGCAAAAGTTTTACACCCACTTTGAAATAAGATTCTCATAAGCATGCAACTAATGGAAATGGAAAACAAGAGGTTGTTGAAAGCTCTAAAGCCATTGAATCCATTGTTGGTATTCCAAAGAGAGCCATTACCTTATCAAATTCACCTCCTTAAGAAGGCTACAAAGGTGAATTTGCAAGATATAAATCTACCTTTAATCAAGTTTCTTTTAATTATGATAAACATGGAAAATCCTCACATAATATTTGGAGAATATTTGCATGTTCCGTTTGTGGTTTGAATAATCATACTGTTTCTAGGTGTTGGAAGAAGATAACCATACACAAAAAACTTTCAAAACAAAGGAGAGAAAATTCTGAAGGTCGAATGGACAATGAAAACTATGTTGAAAAGAAGATGAAATTATTTTTCACTCATTGCCATAAGCAGGGTCATCTTGTAGACAAGTGTTGGAATTTGTATCAAAAAATTCATCCACGACATTTGAAGAAGGTGGAGAAAGATTTTGACAAGAATGGAAAAGAGGATTCCATAGTCGATGTGGGTAAGGATGATACACATGATGAAGTGTAGCTAAAAGAAGCCTCATTGAAGTGGTTTGGAAAGAGATGATTAGATTTCCTAACCAATTAAGGCCTTGCATTTCTTTTGATAATTGATGCAAATATTGCCTTATTAATTCATTTCTATTGAAACTATGTTGCATATTGCACGAAGCAAGATGTTGGAAAAGTACAGTTATGTTGACTCACTTAGATGCATAAAACATGGCAATTTGTAGTTTCAATTTGCATGTGAGTGCATTTATTTTTCTCTAGCATTCATATTGCATGTTTACGCCAGGAAGGTGTTTGAAAGTCAAGTATGTTGACTCACTTTGTTGCAGAAAATTTGGTCATTTAAGCTCTTTAAGTACTCGTACATACCAATGGGATTCTTGTACTTGTAATTGTAATTGCGAGAGAGTTGAGCATTGTATACATTCATGAGATTTTTTGTGTGTGAACAGTGGAATTTTTGATAGTTTCATTGTGCTTGAACATGCATGAGTGATTAACTTGTTTTGGTTGATTTCTTTGTTAGAATGTATGTTGTCAACTTGAGAGTGTTGATCATTTGCACATGCATTAATGATCGATTTGTGTTGGTTGATTGATTGTTACATGTATGTCTTATCGACTTGGAAGAGTTGATTTAGTCTCCAAGGATGAAATGGAGATGTTGACGAATTGTTCCATGAGATGTGAAATTCTTGTTGTTTTGGGAAAAAAATCATCAAGTGTTGTACATGCTTTTGTTTTACTTAAGAGTCAATGGTTTGAAGACGCATGTTTTTTCAACTTGTATTTGGTCGATGGGTTTCTACACTAAGATGTAAGAATGCATGGAGATGTTCACAGGATGTGACATTTGTTTCTTTGAAGGAGCAAAAGGAAGAGGTTGTCAAGTTTTGTTTCTTGCATGATGTGTTTTTCAGGTTAATGTTTTTTCTTGTGACAAGATGTCTCAGCATTTTGGATGGTCTACTCTTGAGCAGGAGGCTCATGATTAGCCTTCATTCTCAAATCATGGCATGAGAAGCATGTCAATACTAGAGGATGATGGAATCAAGAAGTAGAAAGAGGGAGAAGATGACAAAATATTGCAGCAAAAACAACAGCTCTTTTGTAGACCATATGATGCATGACACCAAGAGCGAAACAGATGGTGAAGACATTCTTCCATATGTGGAATTTGGCACTGTGGAGGTAAAAGAATGGTCATTTGATTTCTAGTGATTACTGATATTTGAATTCATTGTTGTAGTTCACACAGATGAGCTTAAATTGGAAAAGAGTTTCCAAGGAGAAGCTTGCATCAAATGCATGTTAGGAACATGATTCTTAGTGGGAAGGCCATTAGTCAAGCTTTCCAAGCACAGATAGATCACTTTTTTCCATCAAGATGTTTTTCATTAGTCAGCAACCAACCAACAAGAGTCGGCAATGAAAGGAGGACATTGGTTGAAGTGAAAAACCATTTGAAAGAGTAGGCATGTCAAGGAACCAAAGTGGTTGTCATGAATATTTTTCCAAGTAGAATCAAGTTGATAGAACTTGGAAAGGTGAAGGGGATTAAACTCTCATCATATAACCAGCTTTTATGGGTCCAAAATCCTTTTAGTGGGAAGGATTGATCAGAAACTAAATTGCGGGAAACAAATTGGTAAAAAAATGAAAGTGCTCATAATTAATAAAAACTAGAATGCCCGCGAAATTCTCGTCACTCTGAATCCATCGCACTTCGTTTCATCAAAAACTGACTTAGTATGAGAAAGTTAGAGCCTGTTTCACGCTTTACCAAAATGCGAATTTAAAAAAAAAAGTAAAATAGGGTCAAAGGGGCCATTTTTTGGTAAAAATGGGTTTTTCTCCAACCAATTGTGTGTTTATACTTGTCAGCTTGTGGTTGGACTGAATTTTTGGGCTACATGTTAAATTTTGGTTGGTTTTTAATGAACCAATGGGATGAGGAAAATTGGTGTAGCCAAGAGCCACCACGTGCCCCCTCCCAAAGCTCGAAATGGGACTAAGGTTGGTCGAAATCATAATAGTGGTGGTGTAAAATTTTATATGGGAGGATCGACAGAGGTCGGGGTCGACCCCACGACCTCACTCGAAACACACAATAGGTATACCAACTCCACTACCACATGTCTCTTAACTAACTATTATCCTGAATTATATTTGTTATAACATATGGTAGATGGCGGGGGTAAGCAGGGGACAACCTCGAAGGTCCAACCCCCAGTCCACATGACCTATGGCCATAACCGTCGGTGGGGCCAACCCTAATGTGGAGGTTTAAAGTGCTAAACCACGGGTTAATTAACCCATAAAACTTTTCTAATTATGCACTTATCCAAATCTTAAATGTGGTTTATGTTGGTGGAGTCCGCCAATTTCGGCAGGATCTCTAGTTCTGGCAGAGTTAACTGGAGTTACTCTAGTTTTAGAGGAGCTTTCCTAGGAAAATTAATGAGACCATAACTTGAGAAAATTTCGACCAATTTTGGCTCAAAAAGAGCCTATCCTAGTAGATTGGGATATTCTGAACAGTTTGGAGCAGGTTTAAGAGCCATCAGAGCTCACAAAATGACTGTACTCAAATATTTGATCAAATAATCAAAGGATCCAAACCATTGAAGCTGGTCCAAGGAGACGTAGCCTGGAAAGGGTGAACTCCTTCATCACTGTTGTGTAATGTTTGTTGTTTGGTGATTATTTTCTACAATTTATTTTGTTTTTTATTTGTTTTTAAAGCTAATTTACTTATGAATTGCTCATGAAAGACACACAAATTGGACACATAAACCCTCTCATAAACTTGCTATTTGACACAATCCTTAAGAGCACTTTTATTTTATATGATGAGGAAGACAACACAGCAAAACTAGTTTGTCCTATTTAGATCAAAATTCGTTTATGAGTCCTCATCAAAAGGGTACTTTTTCTTTTTTCAATTTATTTAAATAGTTGAAAAAAGCTTTACGTGAATACACGCGTATGCAAAATTCAATTGAAATATTACTTCTCCAACTTCGAAAATTAATAAAAAGTATATTTTTGCATAAAATAGTAATATTTTTTTATGAAAAACTTATCTCTCTCCATGTAGATCATGCTCATATATATATATATATATATATATATATATATATATATATATATATATATATATATACATATACACATACACATACACATACACATACACATACACATACACATACACATACACATACACATACACATACACATACACATACACATATACATATACATATACATATACATATACATATACATATACATATAATTACACATTTCAGACTAATTTATGCTACATGAACACACACATACCTCTTAATATGTCTGAAAATTTGCAAGGACATGCATTTCAATTAACGGATAATTGTCCATAATACCTATGATGAATACAATGTAGTTTTATTCTTGTTTTAATTGTATTAGTTATTGTTTAAAACTAATTACCTTATGCGAATTATGAGATTGTTTACCAATCTTGTTAACACTACCAATATGATGGTTATTTTTTTGGTTGAAATGAAAATGAATATTCAATAACAATTTTCGGTTGTCAGAAATGTGTTTCATCTTTCATGTTTAATTTAATCATAGCTATGGTAACTGACATTTGAATATAGCTACAATTCTTGTTGTTGTAGTTGTTTTCGCTATTGTTGGAGACTTTTCAAGACAAACATTGATCACTATGTTCTAATTCTGAAATCATTTACCAATTTTGATGGATGTTGTGAAATGATGTTTTGCAAAAGTTTAGGATGATATGATTTGTGTGGTTCGTTAGTGTTAAATACCTTTCAAGCACAAACAATTATCCCCACAAAACATGAGAATAAGCACTGAGTGCAAGCACTGAATAATTCTCTATTTAATTTACTATATTTTCTTATTATCTTTGCTTGTGCATGGATTTTACCATGTGAAGGAAGGTGAATGTATATTTTCAATAATAAATTGATATAGTTGCTAGTATCGATATTTTCCATTGTACACAGTGCCAATGTGGAGTCAAAAGTTTTAGTGAATAGTAGCACTAGCTATAGTAGCAATAATGATAATCTTAATATATTGATATCCATTTATGCAACTTTCCACTCATCATTACCCATTTTACACATCTCCTCATATGTATCCATCCAACAATATATATTAGTATTTGATTATGTGAAAATGAAAAAAAAATAATTATTGTGGAAACAATAACCATATTATATATCAAATCTGCAATTAATATTAATATGTTTTCTTCATGAAGCCTTTAATGTGCGAAGGACAGGGTGTGCAGGAAGACCAGGGTGTAGAGTAAACTTTATTCTACATGAGTCGAAAATAGAAAAGTTGCATAATGCAATAGAAGTAAAAGAGGTAAGTGAAGAGTCGAGAGTGGGTAGTGCACAACTTTTATCATTGTACAAACTTCCGCATTTGCAAACTTAGTTTGTATCAAGAGTCAAGTTTAAGTATTGGCAACAAATATTTTTTCATCTTCATATACACTTCCATCACCATATACTTTTTCGATATAAAGTATGTAATGTTGAACATAAACAACTGTAGTGAAATGCTTCTTTTTATCAATTTCCTTGTTTGTTTTTCCTATTTCTGTATGTGCATGCATGCAGTGTAACAATTTACATGATTTTTTAAACATGTGATGTGTCAAGTAAACTTAATAAATGTTTGGTGATACACTTTAATGTCTATTAGACAATTTATTAGTCAGAAAATCATGAAATCATTTTATGTTGGAGCTAGTTGATCATGTATGTGAAAAATATGTGTATGCTATTGTCTTGACAACATGTACAACAATAGCCATCGTGAAAATGAGTTGATATTTATTTTAGTTGTTAAATTCATGCTACTTAGTACATGTATATCAACAATATTAAAGCAATAATGGTTAGCAGAATATAAGAATGAAATAATTCCTAACTTTCGATATTTATTTCCCCTACTTTCCATAAACGTCAACTTTGGTATTTTCATTTGCTATTTATTGAGAGAATTTAATGTATAAGTGAAAAAAGTTATTAACACTTACATCAAAAAATTTATTTACATTCAATAATCGAGTACATATAGATCATACCTTAATCTAGTAACAAATAAGAAGAACATATTTAAGATTTGGAGAAGAAAAACACATTGAAAATAGAACTATTCGTTGTAGTCTAAGGAGCCATCCAAAACAACATAGAAATATCGACACAACTTTGATAGTCCCAAAGAAATTTTTATAAATCCAGATTATAGTTTTCACGCTTCAATATTTTTGGTACTCTGGGTTTTTTTTTATGATGTTGAACCCATTTCCACCATCAAAAACATGATTTAAACACTCATATTGTCATTTTCTTTGAAGATTTTTTTTCAAATTCTAGCGACTTTTGAGCATTCAAACAAAATTTATGGCTTGGTAGACAATGCTAAAATACTGGCATAAAATATTAACTCATGATTAATTTCATTGTTTAGCAAAAACAAAATCATAAATCATGGAAAAATGTGTATGTGCCTAACTAGAACGTGTTATTACATTTAACTTTGTACCAATATTTTCAAAATGATGTGTCAAATCATTCTTAAAAAAAATCTTGTTTAGCCTTTTTTTTGTATTACGATATTGAAACTAATTGACATTAATCTAGTGATGGATCCCAGCTCAACCACCAAACTGAACTGTAGTAAAGGTATCTAACCACATCTCAACATGATATTTATTTGATGGTGATTACAATTATTGCTGATAGCTTGAAAGCTAATTGTCATAATCAATCATAATTTATACTTATTTTATACTGTAGATTTCTAGTTCTAATGACACGTATTTTTGTGATATTAAAACAAGAGAATATTGTGAGGTAAGTGGCTAGAGTATGTTTGGAATATCGAGATTTATGTTCTAGCTAGGTAGATTTATCCTACACTTTTAAATTGTATTGATGCATTTTCAGGATTCATTGTATACAAAATAATTTTATTTCATATGATATTTATGTAGATAGCTATGTGTGGAATTCGCTTTCCTCCACACTCGCATTACCATTTTACAAGAAGTGCGTGCACCATGTTCATTAAATCATTACTGTGAGATCACGGAAAAAAATGTGAAAGTTGTGTGGATTTAGCTTTCCTCTGCATCTGCATTGTCATTTCACAGCAAGTTAATGTTGAACTATTTAATCGATTAATAAATTTTAGTAAAATATGGAGATATTTCACTATGCAAAGAGATTTCAGTGCGTGGAGATTTTTAACTATGCAAACAACTCTATGGATATAGAATGTGAATGATGTACAAAATGCTAACTATCTATAAAAACTAAGTGGATAAAAATTCAAAAAGTTGTGTGAAATGTGGAAGTTGCGCACACTTAGATTTATCTACATATGAGAAACCTTTAATTAATTAAGGTATTTCACTATACATATAACTTTGAATGTGCTTAAAGCTTTATGAATTCATTTTGCAAACAATTTTGTGTTGAATTGTGATTTGAATGTGGGAAAACTTGTTAATGCTATGCAAGCTCCCTCATCAGTATTAAAAATGTGTTTCTTATGTGCATAGGAATTTTTACTGAACTTTCAGATTATCACAAGGATTTCATTTTGGTGTCTTTAAATATGTAATTCCATGAGTAGGTTATAGACATGAAACCATTAAGCACTTGAAAGGAAAATATATCATACAACAAAACACAAGCCATTTGATGAAGGAGTTCGCTCTTCCTGGGCTACATCTCCTTGAATCATCTCGAAGGCATGATTCATTGTTATTATGTTCCAAATTAAAAATGAAAATTACATCAATGTACTAAACTGAAATGGTATGTTTCTCCTAAAAAGAAACAACTCCTAGAAAGTCCCTTTACCATACACTTACTGTTAGCAACACATGGGCATCTTACCAATATCCCTTACTCAAATATGAAAGAGCATCAAATTTGTACTTCAATAACTGTAAGTACATCAACAGTATTTTTCTCTAAAACAAAAAAAGAGAAAATATGAGAAAAATGCTACAACACTACTGCAAAGGTTGTTGCTACAAACATATGGAGGTTGGAAGATCCCTACAAGATCATCTCCATCTCAAAATCCTCCAAGAACTGGCTCAATATCCGAATGATCCATACATCCTCCTGGTTCAACCTACAATTTTAACTTGAATATGTGCTGTAAAAATAAAACATAGGTTACAAATGGATTCAGAGCATCCATAAACCCCTGAGTAGTCTCTTCTGGTTCTTCATTTGGTCTACAAGTCCTTTAGGCATGGCCCCCTCTCCTAGTGGCCCTAGGCATATTTTAACTTCAAGTGGGAAAAAAACCTATAGATGAGCTCTGTTGCCTCTGAAATCCATTCCAATGGATTCCCATCGTGCCAAAATGCTAAGAATGACTTTTTGTGCAACTAATTTGGTCAAATATTGCTCCAGGTAGGCCTCATTTACTTGAGGCCTAGAAAAATTCCACTAAAACTGGAAGACTGCTAGTTAAGTCCACTAAAACTGGAGTTTCTTCGCATTTAGCGATTCCACCAAAGGCGCCGCCAAGATAAGTATGCGATTAATTAAGGATAAGTGCAAGTTTAATATTAAATTAAGTGGGTGATATGTGGTGTTTAAGTGGTGTTAACTACATTTAGCGCTAACCCGCACTTATCCGTTAACATAACATAACCACATATTACATATTAAAACTCGATTTAAATACATTTAAAACTTGGCAGATCACATCGCCGTACTTATCGCATATCGCAGATCAAAGATCATCATAAATCATCGTAGATTGTAGTTCTGCTATAAATCACTCTATATTTCATGTTCCTTCTTGCGATTGTGATACCCCGATGCGATATATCGCATCGCAGCTCCACATCTGATAACCTTACTGCCACGTCATTTATCGCTATCACAAAATTGCAGATCCCCCACCGAATAATGCATTCACGTTTGCTCCTAAACCCCCGATGCGATTCTGACCCACCTTATCGCAAATCATAAATCATTTTGTTGAACATGATAAGTGATGAAGCTTAGTCTACGGATTTTGGTTATAATATGTGTTTGTAATACATTGTGAATAATATGCATCAACCACCTTTGATTCAAACTTTGGAATAAAACATATATGCGCCTTCCAAGTGAAGATTATCCGTCAGATTTCTTTGGCTCTCGGTTGTGTCACGTGCCCTTCCCCATTGACCTATAAATTCCACCAATAAAATAATCCACCATAGTAATAATTCCAAACTTAGGAAATAGGAGAAAAATTCAACTTCCCCAAGCAACATTGGTGAATCTGGAGATGACACTTGTCACAGTCCCATTGGACTAAAATTGAAGAAGATTCCATGAATGTTGAATAAGCTTCCATGTCATTAGCTTGTACTTGTTCTGCAATTTTTTTAAGAAAAAATTGCTTGTTCTAAATGGCGATCAGCAGAGCATAACTTCCTCATCCAAACTCGTTTTTCAATGAAATGACTTGCATTGGATTAGTTGCAACAGGCTGGTCGTTTTGAATATAGTTTGGTATAATTATGAGCACTTTCATTTTTGAGCTAATTTTTGCCCCTGATTCAGATTCCAATCACACCTTCCCACTAACATGCTTTTGGACCCACAAAATTTTGTTATCTAATCAATGTTGAACACTCTTATGTTTCCCAAGTTATATCATCTTGATTATACTTGGAGAAATCATCATGACAACCACTTCAGTCACTAACATGCCTTGCCTTGCCTTGCAAATGACTTGGCTCTTCAACCATTGTTCTCCTTTTGCTGCTAACCCAAATATCCAGCACTTGATGATTGATGTAACACTTTTTTGTACCAAAGAGATACTTCTGTTCTTGTAAAGATAACTTTCCTTCCCAATGAGAATCAGGTTCCTTCTTTGCACAATCATGCATGTGATGCAAACTTCTCTTTTGGAAATCAATTTTCCAATAAGCCTATATGAGTGAACTATAGCTGTGAATTCAAACATCAGTAAAAATAGAAAATAAATGACCATTATTTTACCTCCATGGTTCCAAATTACACATCTGGAAGAATGCAATCACCATCTACTTCTCTTCTTAGCATCAGCACATAAACGGTCTACAATGGTTGCAAAAATTTTCTGGCTGAAATTTTCTTGGACATCTTGTCTTAAACACAACCATCAATATGAAAAACACATAATGCAAGAAAAATAACTTGAAGACATATCATCTTGCACCTCAATAAACAAATTTGACATTATGTGAACATCGTCTTGTACTCTCACATCTTGGTGTCAAAACATATCGACCAAAAACAAGTCGACAAAAACATGCCGCTTCAAAAGACTGACTCTCAAGTCAACCATAAGAATGTGTAAACAAAATGAATTTCACATCTCATCAAACACTTCGTCAATATCTCCTTTCCATATTTGGAGACAAAATCAACTCTTCCAAGTCTATATGACATGCATGAAACACACAATCTATCAACACATGTCGACACTCATGCATATTCAAACATAATGAACTCATCAAAATTCCACTATTCATACACACATCTCTCATGCATGTTTAAAATTCTTTAACTCTCTCACATAAGTACAATCATAGTACAATAATTCCACATTCACATGTACATGTACTCTTAGAGCTGAGTAAACAATTTTTTTGCAAAAAAGTGAGTCAACGTACTCCACTTTCAATCACCTTCTTGGCATAAACATGCAACATGCATTGTAAAAGAACAAACAATTTCAGTGGCACTTCCTTCAACTGCACTTCATCATCATGCGAATCATCTTGAACCACATCAATTATGGAATCTTCTTTTCCATTCTTTCCATTCTCTTTCTCCACCTTCTTCAAATGTCGTGGCTGACTTCCTAGATACAAATTCCAACACTTGTCTACAAGATTACCTTTCTTATGGCAATGAGTACAAAACAATTGCCTCTTCTTTTCAACATAGCTTGCTTTGTCCAAAGGACCTTTAGCTTTTTGCCTCCTTTTCTTCAAAAGTTTCCTCTGCTTTTCTATCTTCTTCCAACACCTTGAAACATTATGGTTATCCAAACCACAAAAGGAACATGCAAATTTTCTCCAAATCTTATGTGAGAATTTTCCATGTTTATCATAATCAAAAGCAACTTGATTAAAAGAAGAATTATACCTTGAAAATTCACCTTTGTCGCCTTCTTGAGGAGGTGAATTTTATTAGGTAGTAGCTCTCTTTGAAATACCAACAATGCATTCAATGACTATATAGCTTTCAACATCCTCTTGTTCTTCATTCTCATTAGCTGCATGCTTATGATCACCTTCTTGCGAAGTGAGTGTAAAAGTTTTGCATTCCTCATGAACACAATCTTCACAAGCTTGAGGTAATTAACCTGAAATGAAATTCCTTCTTGGAACACCTTCATGTGCCTCTTTGGCTTTATATATTTCTCCATCATGTTTTCCATAACCAAGACCCAAATACTTAGACCTTTCCTCAACAAAAATTGGCTCAATTATGCCTTGTGCATGTTTGCCTAATCCTTTACCTTCATAGCCCATATTCATAAATAATTTGGACCCTATTCTTCTGGTGTGTCTTTCAAAAGAACCTACACATTAATTTTTGGAGGAAAATGAATATAAACTTGAATTCCATACCTATTTTTCAAGCACATACTTGGCTAAGGCTTCCTTGGCATCATGGAGTTGAGTCTCCATCTCATGCATTCTTTCAAGGTTCTCATTTGCAACATGCAATTGAGTCTCCATGTCATGCAACTTTTTAAGAAGTTATTGCCTCTCTACCTTCATGGAAATCAACTGCTCTTGAAGCTTAATTCTCTCCCTCTTATCTTCATACTTCTCTTGCATCCTATCAATCATGATTTAGAGTTTTTGCAAAAACTCTATCAAAGATTTTTGCTAAGGAATATTGACTAGAAATAGTTCTTAATGAAGCTGCCATCACACATGCAATGCATTCGAATCTTATTTTCTATGATTTGAGATTTGAATTTTTTATCCTGACTTCTTTTCCTTCACATGTAAACTTGGAAAACTGTCAAATTCTCCTTGCACAAATTCAACAAGCAATAGCTATAGAACCAATAGCTAATCTTGGCTAAAATGAGCTAAAACTATGCTCTTATAACAACTTGATCTGAATGTGGAAAAACTTGTTAATGCTATCCAAGCTCTCCCATCAGTATTAAAAATGTGTTTCTTATGTGCATAGGAATTTTTACTGAGCTTTCATATTATCACAAGGATTTATTTTTTTTGTCTTTCAATATGTAATTCCATGAGTAGGTTATAGACATGAAACCATTAAGCACATGAAAGGAAAATACATCATACAACAAAACACAATCCATTTGATGAAGGAGTTCGCCCCGCCTGGGCTACATCTCCTTGAATCAACTCTAAGGTATGATTCATTGTTATTATGCTCCAAATTAAAAATGAAAAGTACATCAATGTGCTGAACTGAAATGGTCAGTTTCTCCTAAAAAAGAAACAACTCCTACAAAGCCCCTTTACCATACAGTTATTGTCAGCAACACATGTGCATCTTACCAAGATCCCTTACTCAAATATGAAAGAGCATCAAATTTGTACTTCAATAAATGTAAGTACATCAACAATTTTTTTCTCTAAAACACATAAAGAGAAAATATGAGAAAAAATATACAACATTTCTACAAAGGATGTTTCTACAAACATATGGAGGCTGGAAGATCCCTGCAAGATCATCACCATATCAAAATCCTCCAAGAACTGGCTCGATATCTTAATGATCCATACACCCTCCTGGTTCAACCTGCAGTTTGAACTTGAAGATGTGTTCTAAACAAAAAAAATTAGTTACCAATGGATTCATAGCATCCATAAACCCTTGAGTGGCCTCTTCTAGTTCTTCATTTAGTGTACAGGTCCTCTAGGCATGACCCCCTCTCCCGGTGGCCCTCAACATATTTTATCTTCCAGTGGGAAAAACACTTGTAGATGATCTCTATTGCCTCTAAAATTTATTCCAATGGATTCCCAACATGCCAAAATTCTAAGAATGACTTTTTATGCACCCAATTTGGTCGAATATTGCTCCAGATAGGACTCATTTACTCCAGACCCAGAAAACATCCACTAAAACCGGAAGACTGCTAGTTAATTCCACTAAAACTGGAGTTTCTCCGCATTTTGAAGGTCCGCCAAAGGCGCCGCCAAGATAAGTATGCAATTAGTTAGGGATAAGTGTGATTTTAATATTAAATTAAGTGGGTGATAAGTGGTGTTTAAGTGGGGTTAAGCGCGTTTAGCGCTAATCTGCACTTAACCGTTAACATAACATAACAGTGTATTACCTGTTAAAACTCGGTTTAAATTCATTTAAAACTCTACAATTCACATTGCAGCACTTATCGCGGATCATCGTAGATCACAGTTCCGTTATAAATCATTCTATGTTGCCTGCTCCTTCTTTCAATTGCAATACCCCGATGCGATATATTACATCGCAGCTCTGCATCTGATAACCTTACCGCCAAGTCACTAATCGCTATCGCGAAATCACAGATCTGCCACCTGATAATGCATTCACGTCCGATCCTAAACCCCTGATGCGATTGGTAGGACCCACCTTATCACAAATCGCAAATCATTTTGTTGAATGAGATATGTGATGAACCTCAGTCTATGGACTTTCATTATAATATATGTTTATAATACATTGCGAATAATATGTGCAAACGACCTTTGATTTAAACTTTGGAATAAAACATATATGAGCCTTCCAACTAAATATTATCCGCCATAATTCTTTGGCTCTCGGCTGTGCTACGTGCCCTTCCCCATTCGCCTATAAATTCCATCAATAAAATAATCCACCATAGTAATAATTCCAAACCTGGGAAAGAGGAGAAAAAATCAACTTCCCCAAGTAGCATTGGCGAATCTTGAGATGACACTTGTCACAATACCATTGGACTAAAATTAAATAATATTCCCTAAATGCTGACTAGGCTACCATTTCATCAGCCTGTACATGTTCTGCAATTATTTTAATAAAAATTTGCCTATTCTAAACGGCAATCAGCAGAGCATAACATCCTCATCCGAACTCCGTTTTCAACAAAACAAGTTGTGTTGGATTCCTTCCAATGGGCTGGTCTCTTTGAATCTGGTTTGGTGCAATTTTGAGCACTTTCATTTTTGAGCTAATTTTTGCCCCTAATTCAGATTCCAATCAAATTAGCTATCTTCTGCATCCCCATTGTCGTTTCATTGTGCGAAGATATTTTACTAAGCCAATGGATCTGATTGATTTATGGCATCTTTGGACTATTTGAGCACTTTGAAAAAGGTATCAATGTTATTTGTTCCACAATTTTGCACAATAATACAACCAAATAGATATAAATCATATTAATCTCCGAATAATTCCTCTAACTAGGTAAAATTCTGCTATATTATTAAATTTTATTATTGTAGTTGTCATACATGATTTCTAGATTCATTGTATAAAAAAGAAATTTATTGCATTTAACTGATATGTAATATTTCTTAGTGTTTTCTTCATGTATTAAGTTCTAAATGTGAACGAAGAGCTTTCATTCTGACAAGAGTTTTGTCCTATGAGATTTCATTGTGAAAAGTTTTTTTTGTGCTTCGCACAACCTTTGATCAATTTTTGTTTAGGAAATCATAAACTCTACTAGAATAATGCCAATATAATATAATAATCATCATCCGGAGAATCTATGTAGACATAAAATGCATTTGAGGGTGTGGGATATCATCACACATTATTGTGTGAAGCACATAACACGTGTGGAATTAGCTTTACTTTGCATCCACATTTCCACTTCACAGGAAGTTCATGCACCATGTTCATTGAATCATTATAGAGAGATCAAGACAGAAAATGAAAAAGATGTGTTGAACTAACTTCATGATGAACTCATATTTTAATGATATTGACTTCATAACAAGAGGAATATTTTTGACAAGAATTTGTGCGGACTTAGCTTTCCTTCGCATCTGTAACAACTCCACTTACAATAATATTTTTTTTCTATTTATAGTATAATTGGTTAGTTGGTGTCCACTAATTTCTATCTTCGCTGCTATTTGACGAATTCTGTTCTTGTTCCTTCGTCTACATTTCGTCATTCTTAGACGAATTCCCTTTATTACTCTTTTAGAAATTTATAAAGCCCTTTATAACCTTAGTTATAAATTTATAATGAAATAGTAATTCCAACTATTATTTTTAATCTACATTAATTGCCTTGTTTTATTTTACCCTCATGTATTTATTTATTAAAATACTGGGGTTAATAATTCTGAGGGTATTTTTAGTCTATTCAAAGGACTTTTTCTCCTTATTCTAATAGAATCTGCCCTTAATAATTTATGAATTTTTACCTTTTAGTAACCTTTATTGTATTCAATAAGAATTAATTCAAATTCCTAATACCATTAATGGAATATAAACACGAATTTCGTAAACTTGGATTTGTATTCCATGTGCAATTAATTCGAACTACAATTATTCATAATTATGAATACCATGTAATTGATTATGGGCTCCATCTCTATTTTACATAGTTTAAAATTATTTTAATCAACACTATGGTTAATGGTTTCAATTGTCGAATTATACTTTAGGATTACGTTTGGGATTTTGTGACTTCACACATATCACTTCACCAATTAATGACATCTCTGTCATATATTAATGTTGGAGGGAATCATATACAAGATTTTGGGTTTTGAACTTACGTTTCCTATTTAGTACTTGGATTTGCATTTAAAACCTCAAGATTTCTCTTTGCCTATACATTTACGTTACTACCTTCACATGGCTTCTCGGCTTCTCCCTTTCGATGCAATCCATGTGGACGGTTTGGATCAATTCGTATTTTCTGAATGGATTTACGACGACCCAACCCTTACTTTTCTTTGTCAATTTTCACTTTGTAATTTCTGTCTTCAGCTTTGCAAATTGGCTTTCTCCACGCAGCCTTAGTTTAAAAACTGTGTTTCATAGGCTTACGTAGATGGAATTTGTGCATGGAGGCAACTTTTTCATGGCCTCTCAATTCTTATTTAATTCCTGGGACTCGGTCTCTCATAAGGGAAGCGTATTTTCCACTTGATTTATTTTATCAGTTCCCATTTCATTGATGGGTTTTTGAACTGTCATTCCTTTACATTTTTGTTATTTCATTATTATTTACACTCCTCGGTCATTAACGTAACTGAGGTTTCATTGCAGGTTTAATGGATCCCAAATTTGGGTTTTCCACCATAGGTTGTCAATGTACTCCAGGTAAGAAGATTGTGGTTCTGAAATAATTATAAACCAAATTTTTATTTGCATATTTGATTTACGCATCCCCATCTATTATATCGTTTGGAAATTCCATAACAAAAATTTCTTTGAATAGTGTATTTTTTCTTTGAGAATGAATTTCCATTATATCTAAACTTGAATCATATCAGCGATTTGAATAGTTCCTTACCCTTACTCCTTGGTATTTATGTTGGTTGTTAAATGGGTGCTATCGCATACTTCTCTACATTGTCGATTAATACTCTTGGCATTCATTTCTCATAAAAGGAATAGATTCTGAGTTGCAAAGTATGAAATTTTACTATGTATTAATTCTCGTTTTATCTCTTCACTATTGATAATTTGTATAAAATTGTGTATTTCTATCCTTGAATTCCTTTCTGAATTCTAAGGACACATACGAGGTTTATTTGAGAACTGAGTTACGACTATATGTATAAATGTTTCTCTCGTTTTCAGGGTATTCAATCTTAGGTCGATTTAAGTTCATAATACACCACTATATTATAATTATCCTGAAATTTAATAATATTCCATACGAAGTCGACTCAGAAATTTATCATTTCTCTGATTACGTTTCTCCAATTTCATTTTTAAAATATCTTCATTTAAACAGTTATGGTTTTCTTCACAACTGTGTAAATGGAAATCCTTGGTTTTCCATACAACTCTAACCAAATCGTAATGAAGGTCAAATTACTTGGTTTCATACAAAGAGGTATTTTAATTTCTCTGTGTTTAATTGTAGAAGTATATTTATAATTTTTAAGGTATAACTTATACATCTATATTCTATTTATTTCAATCTCTATAATTTCCTTCATAATTATTGAGATCCATAAATAAATTTATAGTCTAAGATATTCAAGTTCCTCCTTTAGGAACTTCTTATCATTTTATTAAGTACCCTCAATTTATAAAATGATTTGTTTTGCAAGCCATTTTCTTTCTGTCTTGAGACCAGTCAAGAAATTTCCTTAAGTATTTACTCTGTCATAATACAGGTAAATTTCAATTTTATTATTTCAATATAGTATTCATTTACAACATATTTCTTTGTATATTTCCATCTTTGAATTTTAATTTATTTTCTTGTTTTTCCACAGGAATGATCTCGAAAAATTTCCTTGACTCATAGGGTAAATTGATACTAAAATTTCAGTTGTTCCTTTCCCATTTTAATGTAATTAATTTAATTATCTCAATAATTGAATTCTAACCCTTTATCTAATGGGTTTATTGTACAGGTATTGCGTCTTTCAAAATTTGCTTCTTATCAATATGTGCATTCCTCTCACAATCCTTGATAGTTTCTTTCATTCCTTCTATGTATATGTTGGTCGATAACCTGCTAGAATTCATCCCACTGAATTCAAGGATAATTATTCCTGTATTTAATAGACATAATATGTGCCTTCAGCCAATGTACTATGGACAATGTATAATGATACATTTTATTAATTCTTTCTACAACATTCTGTTCCTATTATGAGAATAAGAATTCATCTTTATAAGAATTTTGTATATGTGTTTTTCTACTTATTTATAATAACTCAATGGCTATTATTTTTACCCATGAATTATACTTACAATTGTTGTACTATATTCTAGTACTTCAATATATATTTGATCTTTGATTTCTTATTTTTCCATAAGAATGAATAGATCTAAGCTATGTTTCTATTTGAATTACAATAGAGATAATTAGGTTTTATTTGTACAATCATGTTTCTTTCCAGATTGAAAATTATCTCTCTATGTACCTAGATTTATGTTTCATCTTGCTTTGCAGAATAAATATGTTAAATATTTCTTTTAACATATTTTCTACTTCATATAATGTATTTTCTGAATTGAACATATAATTTATTACAACCTAACAACAGATTTAAATCCTCCTAATCAGGTTTAGAACTTTTGTTTGTTGGTTCACTAACTTAATTTTTCTATGTAACTATACAGAACTAAACTATATTTACTATTGTTATGTTTTGTTAAATACATCAGACTCTACCATTTAAAACTGACATAATTCCATTATAATAATTAACTAAGAAATATAATTTCCCACTTATATTTATGCATAAACATCAGTTCTCTAAATTATAATTCTAATCATAAAAAAAAAAATCATAATCCATAATTAAATTAATTGTGCATACCACTTCTGGTAAGACTATTTTCCACCCAACCTTGAGCTTTCTTTCCACAGCTCCCCCTGAGCAGAGACCAATTCCTCTAAGGTGTAGACAACCTCTTGTCTACCCAGGAATGGGTTATTTAATTCTTCTTTCCCATCAACATGTTTCCATAACTGTGTCGATTTAATCAAGATGCTATTTTCCTTTTTGCCTAGGCTTTCCTTTTTTCTTCTACAAAACTACTTTAAAACGAGCTTTTTCCTCTTTCTAGTTTTATTCCACCTCTTCCTTCTAACTTTCAACTTTACCAAGATATCCTTTTAGATTTTTATCTCCAATATAATATTTAAATTTTTATTTATTTTCTCCAAGGATTTTTGGAGAATCTAGGAAAGTCTTTGGAATCTTATCCATCCTCATGGACTTAAATTCTTGATCTCTAATTATACTCTAGTCTTTTCACAAAAGAATTCAGTTTCCATTTTTATTCAATTTAATATAATAAAATATGTCCACAATAATTGTTTTCCTTTGGGTCCACTTGACCTTTAGGATTGTTCAACTGTATAATAAAAGTAGTAAAAATAGGGATATTACATATCCCCCCTCTAAAACAAAACACCGTCCTCGGTGTTGCAAAATATGACTTCACTTTTCAAACAATGATGGATATTTTTCCTTCATTTCTTCTTGTCACTCACAAGTAGCTTCTTTGGGTGCAAAGTGCTTCCACTACACTTTCACCCTAGCTACCGTCCTATTCCGGAGCTCAATTTCTTCTCGTGCTAGGATATGAAGTGGCTCTTAAAGAAATTCCCCTTCTGGTTCCACCTGCATCACATTTCAATCAATTACATGAGTAGGATCATGTATATACTTTTTTAGTAATGAAACATGAAAAAAATTGTGAGCCTTAATGTGATTAGGTAAATCCAACTTGTAAGCTACTGATCCCACTCTTTTTAGCATGTCAAATGGTCCACAATAGCGTGGTGCTAGTTTAGCACAACTACCTGTATATAAAGTACTCTTTTTGGGCTTAATCCTCAAGTAAACATGATCTCCCACTTTGAATTCTCTATGAATTCTCTTTTTATTTGCATAGCTCTTTTTCCTGTCTTGTGTTGTCTTAATGTTTTGCTGAATTTTCTTCACAGTTCTTTCAATTTCTTGTAATGCATCTGGTCCAAGTATTAACTTATCCTCTGGTTGACTCCAACTAAGAGGCATGTGGAACTTTCTGCCATACAATGCTTCAAAATGACTCATTTTGATTGAGGCCTGATAACTATTATTATATGAAAATTATGCCAGATGAAGAAAGTATTCCCACTTTGGAGATCTGTCCATAACATACATTCTCAACATGTCTTCTAAAATTTGATTGATTCTTTCAGTTTTCCCATCTGTTTGTGGATTGTATGCGGTACTAAAGTTCAATTTGGTACCCATTCCCCCAAACAGAGTCTTCCAAATAGTTGAAGTAAACTTTGCAACTATGTCTGATATAATCATTTTAGGAATACCATGTAACTTTACAATCTCTTTCATAAATACATTAGCTACTTGAGTTGTACCAAAAGTAGATTGTACTGGTAAGAAGTGTGTAGTTTTAGTCAATGTGTCTACAACTACCATTATAGAATCATGTTGGTATTTAGTTCTCAACAAACCAGTTATAAAATATATGGAAACTATTTCGCAGTTCCATTCTGGGATAGGTAGAGGATTCATAAATCCCACTGGATGTTGATGCTCTAATTTTACCTATTGACATTCCAAACATCTAGCTAAATAATTAGCCACATCTTTTTTCATACATGGAAAAAACATATTATTCCTCAAGGCTGAAATCAATTTTTGATACCTAGGATGTCCTGCGTAGGGTCGTTTATAATACTCATCTAAAATTTCACGTTTTAATGAGTTCACATTGGGAATGTACAATATGTTTTTATAACAAATCAATCATTTATGGTTTTGATTATATCCCAATATCTCATTATTTTACAATTTTTCTTGAAGTTTTTCATAGTTTTAATATTAACTCATTACTTCTTGTATCAATCCTTAAATGTCAAAAATTTTCACTACTCCCAACACTATTCAAGTTTTGATGAACATTACTACTCAAACCATCTTCAATATTATTTTCCTTTCCTTTAATATGGTTGATTTCTATGTAAAAATCACTAAGGAAAGACAACCGCCTAGCTTGTCTAGCATTTAGATCAGGTTGTGTGAAAAAGTATTTCAAAATTATGTGATATGTCATCGATAAAAACTTCTTTCCTAACAGATAATGTCTCCACATCTTCAAAGCATGTATTACGACAACTAACTCTATGTCATACACAGTGTAATTTTGTTCAAGTTTCTTTAATTTTCTTGACGCATATGCTATGACTGAGTTTTCTTGTAATAATACCTCTCATAATCCTTCTACACAAGCACCTATACATACTACAAATTCATTGTTTGGATCAACAATATTCAAAATATGAGTAGTTGTTAGTTTAAGTTTTAACTGTTCAAAACTATGTTAACATTTTGATGTCGACTGAAAGTTCGCTCCTTTCTTCTGTAGAGAGGTAATAGGATATGCTAAGGCTAAAAATCCTTCTACAAATCTCTTGTAGTATCCCGCAATTCCCATGAATGATCTTATGGTTGTAACAACCATAGGAACATGCCAATCCATGATAGCTTGTATCTTTTCTGGGTCCACTGCCAATACTTGCCTTGAAATTCCATGACCCAAATACTGAATTTTATCTTTATAAAAATTCACATTTGCTAAGTTTGGCATATAACCTATTTACTCTAAGTTTTTGTAAGAGAATTCTGAGATTTTCTTTATGTTTTTCTTCATTCTTAGAGTATACTAGAATTTCATCAATAAACATTAGAACAAACTTGTCTAGATACTTACTGAAGTCATTGTTCATTAGACACATAAAGGTAGCAGGTGCATTAGTCAACCCAAAAGGTAGAACTACAAACTCATAGTGTTTATATCTAGTTCTGAATGCAATCTTAATTATGTCTTCATCCTTAATTCTCAGTTGATGATAGCTTGCCCTTAAATCAATCTTTGAAAATATAGTAGCTCCTCTTACTTGATCAAATAAATCATCTATTCTAGGTAGAGGATATATATTATTTATAGTCATTTTATTCAGTTGTCTATAGTCTATAGACATTCTGAATGTTCCATCTTTCTTTTTAACAAATAGTACAAGTGCTCCCCATGGAGACACACTTGGCCGGATATAACCTCGGTCTAATAACTCTTATAGTTGTAATTTTAATTCTAACAAATTTGGGGTACTCGTGCGATAGGTTGCTCTAGAGACAAGTGTAACTCCAGGTATTAATTCAATTGAAAAATAAATTTCTCTTTTAGGGGGTAGTTGAGGAATTTCATTTGGAAACACATCTTTGAATTCTCTGATTACTGGTAAATTTTCTACATCTTTTTTACTTTATTGTCCCAATTCCTCCACTTGTACATCATATACTTGACAACCTTTCCTTGTTGTCCTTTTTAACTGTAGAGCTGAAATTTGTTTGATTGATATGGGTCTTGGTTTTCCTTTTACTATCACTGGTTTTCCCTCACCATCTATATAGTGAACCGTTTTATCTAAGATTTTAACTATTTATTTCTGTTTTTCTAACCAGTCCATTCCCACTAAAACATCATAGGAACCTAAAGGTAAAATATTTAAATTTAGTTCAGTTTCATACCCATTTAAATTTACAACGATCTTGGGTAATTTATGGGTCACTTTTCTTTTTGTTCTTGTAGCTAACTATACTAACCATGCTTGCTGAATTTTTTTTTATCTTAATTTGCACTTTTCCACCATCTCTGGACTTATATAATTTAAATTTTTTCCTAGATCTATCAAAATAGAAACGGGTTGTTCAAAAATCATACCTTCGATTTCGACCATGGTTTATTGGTGTTCATCTTGGTGATCTTCTAGGGAAACACTGATTCTTGGAATGTTTCTTGCAACATCATTTATAGTAGTTGCCTCTCTCAACACTTGAATATTTGGAACTATTCGATGAGGACAATGATGTAACATATGAGGTTCTCCATAATCCCAACACTTTAATGTTTCTTTCATTTTTACAGTTTCATCCTTCTTGTTGTTTACATCCATTTGTTTAGATCCAGTTTGTGATTGGGATATTTTATTTTCTCCAGTTTTGTTAAAATTCTTCCTTTGTTGATTTTTCCCAAAGTTTTTCAAGTATGTTGGTTTTACTCTTTTCCCACTAGAGTCACCTTTCCCTTTTTCTTTGTTCTACCAATTTTTCAGTTAATCATTTCTTCCTTTGAAATGTTGATAACACAGTCTTTCTTAGCACACAACTTCATCCATTGTCTTGGGATTATCAAATTATATTATCTCATTTTAAATAGTAGGTAGGCAATTTAAAAATCGTTGTACCTTAACCTTCTCTTCTCTAATATAAGGTACATAATGAAGCTGATTTGTTAATTTGGTAACAAATTCATTTATTTTGATTTGTCCCAATCTCATCTCATGAAACTCTTTGGCATTGTCATCATAGCATCTTTCATTCAGATATCTCGATTTAAATTTAGTTTGGAAATCTTCCAAAGTGATAGTTTTCTCATCTAGTACATGTACCATTTTGGTTTCTCCCCACCACAAGGTAGCCTTACCTTGTAGTTGGTAATTAGCCAATAAGAATTTTAGGTTACTTCCATATTCATAAACTTGAAAGTATTTCACCATGTTTAGAAGCCAAGCTTCTGCTTCTTCCTCTTTTTCATCATCATAAGTGGGAGGTTTAATTTTTTGGAATTATCCTTGCAATTCCTTTTTCTTTCTAGACTGTTGTCCAGAGGCTTCACCTTCCTCAGATCCTTCTAAGTTGGTTTCATATCCTTTTCTCTTTTTTCCAGAGCCTTCACCTTCGTGACTAGACCTTGAGGTTAATTCTTTAATCAACCTTTCTTGCTCTTCGCTGGCTTGCAACAATATTTCATTACTGGTTCTCAACTGAATAATTTCTTATTGCATTTCCCGTAACCTAGCCAACAACGGACCATTTTGATCTGGTGTATTTTCTGCACCACCCAAATCTACATAAACTTCATCCCCTTCGTTCATAGATTCAACTATACTTTTTTGCACTAATTCATTGTACACATAAATTAAATTAGTGTCAAAAATTTTCAATAAAAAACAATTTATAGTAGCATAACTCTTGGATTTTTAATTTCTGGTGTGAGGACATATATAGGCCCATCGTTTCAACATGGGCTCTAATACCATCTGTAACAACTGCACTTACCACAATTTTTTTCTTTTCTATTTATAGTATAACTGCTTACTTGGTGTCCACTAATTTATATCTTCGTCGCTATTTGACAAATTTTGTTCTTATTCCTTTTTCTATATTTCGTCATTCTTAGATGAATTCCCTTGATTACTCTTTTTTAAATTTATGAAGCCAAGGTTATAAATTTATAGAACCAATTCTCATTCACTTGATTCTATATTGTCACTATTCATTTTATTATCATTTTCATAATCTAATTTATGTCCCTCATAACCCCTTTATAACCTTAGTTATGAGTTTATATTGAAATAGTAATTCTAACTATTACTTTTAATTGACATTAATTGTCTTGTTTTATTTTACCCTCATGTATTTAATTATTAAAATACTTGGGTTAATAGTCCTGGAGGTTTTTTTATTCTATTCAAAGGACTTCTTCTCCTTATTCTAATAGACTCTACCCTTAATAATTTATGAATTGTTAAGTTTTAGTAACCTTCATTGTATTCGCTAGGAATTAATTCGAGTTTCTAATACCATTAATGGAATATGAACTCCACTTTCGTAAACTTGGATTTGTATTCCATGTGCATGTTGTGTAACCAGCTCCAAAAATAGAAGAAATGAGATATTAACGCCTTAGAAATAAGCCACTTCGAGGGGGAAACCTCCAATACATTACATAAATGAACAATTCTTGGATGATACAATTTACAAAACCTCCTTTCTATATATAGGAGTCCATGTGGCCATAATGTAATCCTAGTGGACCACAATGTAATCCTATCCAACCTAACAATAATAATTTAAGGGCACAATAATAACAAAATGGGGGTTACAAGGGTACAATAATAACAATAAAGGGGTTACACTAATAACAATAAGGGACTATACTAGTAATATAGGGACCAAACATTCCCCTCTTCTTCAAAAAAGTGTTGTCCTCAATGCTTGAGTAGCTTTGGGTGCTTCTATATAAACTTCTCATCCTCCCATGTAGAATCTTCATTGGGTAAGTTCTTCCACTTGATGAGATACTCTGAAATTGATCAATTCCGTAGCTGTCGAGTTCTTATTTCCATGACCGCTTCAGGTTCCAATATGATTTTTCCTTCCTCATCAAGTTCTGGAAATATTGTTTGAACTGGAAAATTTTCACCTATAACCTTCTTTAAGCATGAAACATGGAAAACTGGATGCACTCGTGAAGAATCAGGAAGCTCCAATTTGTATGCCATAGTACCAATCTTTTGCAACACCTTGTAAGGACCATAGTACTTTGGTGATAATTTATTATCCTTCTTAGCTTGCTTGAGGGAGATTTGTTTGTATGGTTGTAGCCGTAAAAATACCCAATCTCCTACATCAAAACTTCTCTCATTGCGATGTTGATCTGCCTGTTGTTTCATTCGATTTTGTGCCAAATTCAGGTTATCCTTTAAGAGTTGGAGAACTTCTTGCTGATGCTCGATGTGATCTTCCACTGCTTGAACCTTCGAATTTTCCCTTAAAGATGATATGATGGATGGTGGATGATATCCATAAAGTGCCATAAATGGGGTCATTTTTGCTGTAGTATGGAAGGAAGTGTTATACCACCATTCGGCAAGAGGTAACCACTTGACCCATTGTGTTTGTTTATCAGATACAAAACAACGAAGATATCCTTCCAAACATTTATTTACTATCTCAGTTTGACCATCAGATTGAGGATGATAAGATGAGCTATGAGCTAATTGAGTACCCAAACAAGAAAATAACTCCGTCCAAAAATTTCTGGTAAAAATGGGATCTCTGTCGCTCACAATAACCCTTGGGCTTCCATGTAGCTTTTGAATTCTGTCCACAAATGTAGTAGCAACTGTACTTGCTTTAAATGGATGAGATAATGCACAAAAGTGTGCATACTTGGTAAGTCTGTCAACTACCACCATGATGACACTCTTTCCTTCGGACTTAGGTAAACCTGTGATAAAATCCATTGAAATCTCCTCCCAACGTTGACTTGGAATGGATAAGGGTTGTAGAAGTCCTGGGGTCTTAATTGTTTCCACTTTATTCTGCTGGCAAACCAAACATTCCGCCACAAACTTTCGAATATCAGATTTAAGGCCATCCCAAAAAAATTGTTTCTTCACCCTGTGGTAAGTTTTTAAAAATCCTGAGTGTCCTCCTAAAGGAGAAGTGTGCAATTCCAGAAGAATCTTTTGTTTTAGTTGGGAATTCTTACAAAGATATAAGCGATCTTTGTGCCATAAGGAATCATTTTTCCAACTAAATGTATCAGATGTACTAGGATCTTGCTGCAACTTTTGAATGAGTGTCCATACATCTTTGTCCTTCTTCCATTCATCTCTTGCTTCGGTTATCTAATATGGTTGGATAATAGAAATGGCACAAAGCAATGCTTCCACCTCTTCATTCTTTCTTGAGAGTGCATCTGCAACAACATTAAGCTTTCCTTTTTTGTAGATTATTTCAATGTCATAACCCAACATCTTTGTGACCCATTTTTGCTGCTCTTCTGAAGATAGTCTTTGTTCCAAAAAGTGTTTAAGACTATCATGATCAGTTTTTACCTTGAAGTGTCTTCCCATTAGGTAAGTTCACCATTTCTTTAGTGCATGCGGTATTGCTAACATTTCCTTCTCATAAATAGGTTTCTGTAAATACTTTCCTTTGATTGGACGACTTTCAAAAGCAATGGGTCTTCCTTCCTGCATTAAAACAACACCAATTCCATTTCCTGAGGCATCACATTCCACAATAAAGGTTTTTGTGAAGTCTGGCGTAGCTAAGACCATTGCTAGGCACATTGCCTCTTTAAGATGTTCAAAGGCCTTAGTTGCTTCAGGAGTCCATGAAAATGCATCTTTCTTCAATAATGTTGTTAGAGGTGCTACTATTCTCCCATAATTCGTAAAAAACTTGTGATAATACCCTGTTAACCCGAGAAATCCTTGCAATTGCTTTATGGTTGTGGGGACTTTCCATTCCTTAATGGCTTTAATTTTGTTAGGGTCTACTTTAACACCCTCGTGAGAGACAATATGACCCATATATTCCACCTCTTGTACTCCAAAGAAACATTTGGACATTTTTGCATATAATTGTTTCTCCTGCAATAGTTTGAGCACCCTGTCAACATGTTCAACATGATCCTTCCAAGACTTGCTATAGATTAGTATATCATCAAAAAATACCAACACAAATTTTCTAAGGAAGGGTTTGAAAATGGAATTCATCAACCCTTGAAATGTAGAAGGTGCATTGGTAAGGCCAAAAGGCATGACCAAAATTCATAATGACCCTCATGAGTTCGAAATGCTGTTTTTGGAATATCTTCAGTCTTCATTCTAATTTGATGATATCCTGAACGAAGATCCAACTTGGTAAAATAAATTGCTCCATGTAATTCATCCAATAATTCATCAATCACAGGAATGGGAAATTTATCTTTAGTGGTGAGCTTATTGAGCTCCCTATAATCCGGACACATTCGCCATGATCCATCCTTCTTGTGTACCAATACTACAGGAGCAGAGAAAGAACTTTGACTAGGTTGAATTATGCCCGCCTCTAACATTTCTGCAATCATACGTTCAATTTCGCTCTTTTGGAAGTAAGGATATCTATAAGGCCTGATGTTTGGAGGAACACTTCCTAGAATCAAATGAATAGCATGATCATTATCACGAATAGGTGGGAGTCCTTTGGGAGTTTCAAACACCTTGGAATGATTGTCCAAGACTTGTTGGAGATCTGCAGAAATAGATGATTTTGATGTTGGAACTTCTAGTGAGCATAATTGTGCAATTACGCCTCGCTGTTCTTTCTTTAGAAGCTTTTCATGACATTAGAGCTTATTATCCTTCCTGGCTTCCCCGCAATACCCCGTAATTCAACTTCCTTTCCTTCTGAAAAAAATTTCAAGAAAAGTTCTTGAAAATTAAAAGCTACCGTCCCCAAGATTGTAACCATTGTACTCCTAGTACAACATCAGCACCTCCCATAGGAATGGAAAGCATTGGACTAGTCAATACATATTCCCCCATGGTTAGCTTGATATTATGGCATTTTCCAGAGAAATTTATAGTTCCTCCATTTGCAATCATCACTTGACATTCTGGTGCTGGGTATAGGAAACAATTTAATTCCTTGGCTATCTTACAATGAATAAAATTATGGGTGCTACCTGAATCAATCAACACTATTACCTTTTTCTTCTTGATATGTCCTTCTATCTTGAGAGTTTGAGGAGTGGTGATTCCTGCCAGTGCATTACACGATATGGTTGGACTCATTTCTTCCTCTTCTACGATTGGTTCCTGGTGTATATCCTCTTCTTGTTCATTTTCTTCTTCCACTTCACAATCTATATAAAATAATTTCTTCTCAGCACACTTATGACCTTTAGTGTATTTGCTATCACAACTGTAGCAAAGCCCTTTTGCTCTTTTTTCTTCCAATTGTTATGGTGTCAACCTTGTAGGTTGTGGAAATCTAGGCGTAGCAACACTTCCTTCTTTATAGAAGTGAGTGGTAGGCTTCCTTGTCGCCATAATTTTACATTCAATTTTTCTTGCTAACCTGAATGCCTTCTCCAATGAATCAGGTTCCAAAACGCGAACTTCATGTTGGATGTTATCCTTTAAAGTGCCTATGAAGAGATCAATCCTGTGTTCCTCTGGAATATCAGTTACCCTTATATTCAATTTTTTGGAAGTCCTCAATGTGCTGCCCCACTAAACCCTTTTGTTTGAGATTTATCAATTGGCTAAAGAAGGTGTTGCTCTTTGTATCCTCATAGTGTGCTATCATTTCCTCCGTAAAAATTGACCAAGTGACAATTTTTTTACGGGAGCAAAGCCATCGATACCATACAAATGTATTTTGTTCTAAATGTAAAGTTGCAGTGCGTACCTTTTGTGTGTTTTGCACATTATGGAGATCAAAATATTGCTCCATCTGTAGTATCCATGTTACAGGATCCTTTCCATCAAACTTCCTCATATCCATTTTTGGAATATGGTGGTTATTCCCTCCAACGGTAGAGTTTATGAAATCAATATTAACATTTATTTTGTTCTCATCATGAGTTTCCTCTACTATCTTTTCACCATTAGGAAACATTTCTTGTATCAACCTTGCCAAACCTTCGATGTCTAATTTTAGATCCTTCTTCATGTTTTCCATGTTGTCTTTCATTTTTCCATTCATCTTAGCTTCCACGCCTTTCTTCAAACCGTCCATCTTAGTTTCCATGCATTTCTTCAAAACTTCCATTTCATTTTTTGTTGTTCTTTGCGAGAGAAAAATTTGTTGCACTTACTCTTGTAATTTTGATATGTCATGTTGCCATTATTCATCTTCATGAGTCATAGTAGAGCCTTCTAAAGGCTTAATGGGTGTTGAATTATTTTTTGGGGCCATTATCTAGAACCCAATACAGATATCTATTCTACAATATGCCCTTGGAATCAATTCAAATTGATTCTTCAAACAAGAATTATGAAATTTGGAAAAATAATACACACCTTTTTCTTTCGTTTGAGGAGCTTGATATTGAAATTGGATTATCTCTGTGATTGTGGCTCTTCAATATCTAAAATTCAGTAATGAAGTAGCCCTCTGAATTCTCTTTTCAATGCCACAGGTCTGACCTGATTTGGATTCTCCAAGACAAATTTATGTCCAATCTCCCACAATGACCTAATTATGGACTGGTTCAGTAGAGCGAACTTGTACGACTTGCCACATGTCACTATTTTGTCCTTCACCTCTGAAATTGATAGCCAAGAAATTGCAGTCCATTTACTTGTGACCACATTTTACGGCCCTCCAATCCGATGCTCAGAGAGAGATTTATTGAATGTTTCCCACGATCACCTCTTTGAGATGAAATTCGGGAGCCTGAAAAATCACTACCTTCCATAGATCATATCTCAAAAAATATTGTGAACCAAGCTCTGAAATTTTGCGATGAGTTTCCTCAGGATTTCAGCTTCGCACCCTAAAAATTTCAGATTCTGAACCTTCGTAGAAAAAACGTTATAGCGCAAATGCCACGATGACCTGTTTAGGAGCCTGAAAAAAGACCTAACTTCCACAGATCATGTCTCCAAAAATATTGTGAACCAAGCTCCAAAATTTTTAGAAGATCTTCCTTAGGATTTCGGCTTCGCACCCTAAAAATTTTAGCTTTTGAAACTTCATAGAAAAAAAAATTATAGTGAAAATTCCACGATGACCTGTTTGGAGCAGCGAAACCCTAGAATCCAAAGCTCTGATACCAAATGTTGTGTAACCAGCTCCAAAAATAGAAGAAAAGAGATATCAACACCTTAGAAATAAGCCACTTTGAGGGGGCAACCTCCAATGCATTACATAAATGAACAATTCTTGGATGATACAATTTACAAAACCTCCTTTCTATATATAGGAGTCCATGTGGCCATAATGTAATCCTTGTGGGCCACAATGTAATCCTAGCCGACCTAACAATAATAATTTAAGGGCACAATAATAACAAAATGGGGGTTACAAGGGTACAATAATAACAATAAGGGCGTTACACTAATAACAATAAGGGACTATACTAGTAATATAGGGACCTAGCAGTGCAACCAATTCGAACTCCAATTATTCATAATTATGAATACCATGTAATTGATTTTGGGCTCCATCTCTATTTTACATAGTTCAACATTATTTTAATAAACACAATGGTTAATGGTTTCAATTGTCGAATTATACATTAGGATTACGTTTTGGATTTGGTGACTTCACACATATCACTTCATAAATTAATGACATCTCTGTCATATATTAATGTTGGAGGGAATCGTATACAGGATTTTGGGTTTTGAACATACGTTTTTTATTTAGTACTTGGATTTGCATTTAAAACCTTGGGATTTCTCTACGCATGTACGTTTATGTTACTTCCTTCACATGGATTCTTGACTTCTCCCTTTCGATGCAATCCACGTGGACGATTTGGATGAACTCGTATTTTCCGAATGGATTTACGACTACCCAACCCTGAATTTCCTTTATCAACTTTCACCTTGTAATTTCTGTCTTCAGCTCTGCAACTCGGCTTCCTCCACACAACCTTAGTTTGAAAAGTATTTTTCAGAGGTTTACGCAGATGGAATTTGTGCACGAAGGAAACTCTGCCATGGCTTCTCAATTCTTATTTCATTCCTGGGACTCGCTCTCCCATAAGGTAAGCGTATTTTTCACTTAACTTATTTTATCGATTCCCATTTCATTGATGGGTTTTCGAACTGTCATTCCTTTACATTTTTGTTATTTCATTGTTATTTACACTCCTCTGTCATTAACGTAATTTATGTTTCATTGCAGGTTTAATGGATTCCGAATTGGGGTTTTCCACTATTGGTTATCAACGTACTCCAGGTAAGAATGTTTCGATTTTGAAGTCATTTAAACCCACTTTTTATTTGCGTACTTGGTTTATGCATCCCCATCTATTATATCGTTTGGAATTTTCATAGCAAATATTTCTTTGAATAGTGTATTCGTTCTTTGAGAACGAATTTCCATTATATTTAAACTTGAATCTTATCAGTGATTTGAATTGTTCCTTACCTTTACTCCTTCTTGGTATTTCTGTTGGTTGTTAAATGGGTGATATGTCATACTACTCTAAGTTTTTTATTAATACTCCTGGAATTCATTTGTAATAAAAGGAATAGATTCGGAGTTGCAGAGTATGAAATTTTACTGTGTATTATTTCTCGGTTTATCTCTTCACTGTTGGTATTTTGTATAAAATTGTGTATTTCAATCCTTGAATTCCTTTTTTATTCTGAGGATGCATACGAGGTTTATTTGGTAACTCAGTTACAACTATATGTATAATTTTTTCTTTCGTTTTCAAGGTTTTCGATCTGAGGTCGATTTAAGTTCATAATACACCATGGTATTATAATGATCCTGAAATTTAATAATATTCCATACAAATTCAACTCATAAATTTATCATTTCTCTGATTACGTTTCTCCAATTTCATTTGTAAAATATCTTCGTTTAAACGGTTTTGGTTTTCTTCGCAACTATGCATAAATGGAAATCCTTGGTTTTCCATACAACTCTAACCAAATGGTAATGAAGGTCAAATTACCTGGTTTTATACAGAGATGTATTTTTATTTCTCTCTGTTTAATTGTAGAAGTATATTTATAATTTTTAAGGTATAACTTATACATGTATCTTCTATTTATTTGAATCTCTATAATTGCCTTCGTAATTATTGAGATCCATAAATAAATTTATAGAAGATATTCAAGTTCTTCCTTCAGGAAGTACTTATCATTTTATTAAGTACCCTCAATTTACAAAAAGATTTGTTTTGCAAGCCATTTTCTTTCTATCCTGAGGCCAGTCATGAAATTTCCTTAAGTATTTACTCTGTCATAATACAGGTAGATTTTAATTTTATTATTTCAATATAGTATTCATTTACAGTATATTTATTTGTATATTTCCTTCTTTGAATTTTAATTTATTTTCCTGTTTGTCCACACGAATGATCTCGGAAAATTTCCTTGACTCATAAGGTAAATTGATACTAAAATTTCAGTTATTCCTTTCTCATTTTAATGTAATTAATTTAATTATCTTAATAATTAAATTCTAACCCTTTGTCTTATGCATTTATTGTACATGTATTGCACCTTTCACAATTTTCTTCTCGTCAATCTGTGCATTCCTCTCACAATCCTTGACAATTTCTTTCATTCTTGCTATGTACAAGTTGGTCGATACCCAGCTAGAATTCAATCCACTGAATTCAAGGATAATTATTATTGTATTATTTTTGTATTTAATAGACAGAATATTTGTCTTCAGTCAATGTACTATGGGCAATGTATGATGATACATTTTATCAATTCTTTCTACAAAATTATGTTCCTATTATGATAATAATAATAATTCATATTTATAAGATTTTTTATATATGTTTTTCTACTTATTTGTAATAATTCAATGGATATTACTTTTACCCCTTAATTCTACTTACAGTTATTGTACTATCTTCTAGTACTTCAATATATATATATATATGATCTTTAATTTCTTATTTTCCCATAAGAATGAATAGATATAAGTTATGTTTCTATTTGAATTACAGTAGAAATAATTAGGTTTTATTTGTACAATCATGTTTCTTTCTAGATTGACAATTATCTCTCTATGTACCTATATTTATGTTTCATATTTCTTTGCAGAATAATGTTAAATATCTATTTTAACATCTTTTCTACTTCATATGATGTATTTTATAAATTGAACATATAATTTCTTACAACCTAACAACAGATTTAAGCCCTCCTAAACCTTCTGCTTGTTGGTTCACTAACTTAATTTGTCTATGTAACTATAGAGAAATAAACTATATTTACTAGAGTTATGTTCAGTTAAATACATCTGACTCTACCACTTAAAACTAACATAATTCCATTATAATAATTAACTCATAAATATAAAGTCCTACTTATCTTTATGCATAAACATAATTTCTCCCCCCTCCCCTGAGCAGAGACCAATTCCTCTAAGGTGTAGACAACTTCTTGTCTACCCAATAATAGCTTATTTAAGCCTAATTTTCCATCAACATATTTCCATAACAGTGTCCAGTTAATCAGGATGTTGTTTTCCATTTTGCTTAGGCTTTCCTTGTGTTTTTTCCACAAAAGTACTTTAAAACTAGCTTTTTTCTCTTTCTAGTTTTATTCCACTTCTTCCTAGTAACTTTCCACTTTACTGAGGTATCTTTTTAGATTTTTATCTCCAATATAATATTTTTTTATTTTTTTATTTTCTCAAAGGATTTTTGGAGAATCTGGAAAAGTCTTTGGAATCTTATTCATCCTCATGGTCTTGAATTCCTAATCTCTAATTATACTCTAGTCTTTGCACAAAAGAAATTACTTTCCATTTTTATTCAATTTAAAATAATAAGATATGCCCACAATAATTTTTTTCCTGTGGGTCCACTTGACCTTTAGCATTGTTCAAGTGTCTAATAAAAGCAGTAGAAACAGTGATATTACAACATCTGCATTGTAAAGAATATGCATGAACTTATCTTTTCTTTGCATCTGCATTGCAATTTCATATGAAGTTAATGATTAACTATTAAATAAATTAAGAGCTTTCAACAAATGGATAGATTTCACTATGCAAGAGCTTCATTGTTTCTTCCACATCTACATTTCCATTTCATTGTGCAGAGATATTTTACGTTGCCAATGTGTTCCACTGTATCGAGATCCTACGCACTCTACACAACTGTGAAATATATATTATTTAGTATTAAAATATTACGAATATTATATAACAATGATTATCCATTTAATTATGCAAAGATATTTCACTAATAGATAGGACTCTCTAGAGATCCTCCGCACAACCCGCAAATATATATTGTTTAGTATTAAAATATTTCCAATATTATATAACAATGAGTATCTGAAAGAGCTAAGTGAATAGCGAATGTGGAAACTCTCCGGATTTAGCTTTCTTTCACATCCACATAACCTTTAATCAGTTGATAACTTTCACTTTGCGAAGAGCTTTCACTGTGCAGAAATCTTTATGCGCAACATTCATTGCGGAAAGGAAGCTATGCGACATTCATTGTGCAAAGGAAGCTATGCGAAATTGAATATGTGGAGGAAGCTCTTCCAAGGAAGCATGTCTGAAGACGGAAAGTTAATACTTAATTATTTAATCAATTAACAGTGCTCTGTAAACGAAGAGTTTTCACTATGAAAAGAGCTTTCAATGCACAAAATGTTTTCAGTACGCAAATAATTGTGTGAATAAAGCATGTGAACGCCTATCAGTGTGCAGAGAGCTTTATGACTTCATTGTGCATGTAGTTTTGTGTCAAATTAGCTTACTTCTGCATCAACACTGCCATTTAACTATGTGAATGGCTTTGACTGTGTCGAGATATACATTATTTAGTATTAAAATGTTACAAATATTATATAACAGGAAATTTGTGCGAACTTATCTTTCCTTTGTATAAGCACAACCTTTAATCAATTGAAATATTTCACTATACGAAAAGCTTTCAGTGTGCAAAAATCTTTATGCATACCACTCATTATGCAAAAAAAAATTATGTGAAATTAATTGTATGAAGAAAAAGTGGTGAGAAAATTCGAATTAAATAGTGATAAAAGCATAAACTATTTTGCATTGCAAGTATTAATTTTGTTAATTCATCAACCAACTCCTTGAAAAGCCCAAAAAAAATATCATCTTATGAATCTTAAATAATCCCGAAACCCTCCACCTCTTAATATAAAATTTACTAATTCTATAAAAAAATATTAAAAATTTACTACAATTTGTTTACCATTAAATAAATTATATTAATTTAATTTATTATTGTTTTTATAGTTTAATTTCTCATCTCTCATAAAAATTTAATAAATTTATTTTGTTACAACCTTTACACCAGTTTTCTCAATACAACTAGCCACAATTTCAACGTGTGTAAATTAAAAGAAAAATATCCATATCATCTTCGAGAAGAGAAGTCAAACTTTGCAGTTCATATTCACACTATCCACGTGTATGTGAAGAACTCCACTAGCTGGGATTTTTACAATTGGGGTCTCCTAATTTTATTAAAACTTTAAAACTAGTAAGGACTTACCCATACACTTAAAAATGATACATTTGTCATTTCAGTAATATGACACGTAATAATATGGTCCCGAATATTTTCAACACTCCTTTTTCCAGTAATCATTTATTCCGAACTTCGAATGTTTTCCTTTTAGGATTCTTTCTTTGAATAAAGCTAATATGGTCCCGAATGTTTTCCTTTTAGGATTCTTTCTTTGAATAAAGCTAATATGGTCCCAATTCTTCAAACTCGGTAAAGAGTTTTTCTGATATGTTCAGATATAAGCATTAGAGTAGTAAAGGAATTTGAGTACCTTTGTTTGGTCTTTTTTCCACTTGGATCTCTCAAAGGGCCCCTTTTTCTACTGAGAGTAGAATATGTTACATGGAAGCACAAATTACATTACAACTCCTTTACAAAAAAAGGTAATTTTTTTTCTTACGAGCACATCATTGCATCGTTTACCTGAAATAAAGTTAGAAGGCAAAGTCCTAAAATCTTTACCTAAATTCAAAGTTGAGATAAGTTCCATCATTTAATTGTTATGAGTTTTTACAAAATCTAGTCCAAACATGAAGGAAGAAGCTCTAACCATTGATATTGCTCTACCTCGGTATTCTCATGAGGAAACATTGGGCATCAGTAACAAATAGTCTCCCGAGAAAAAAAAAAATACATAAAATATTCCAGTTATTTTAAAATTATCACTAGCCTAAAGTGTTAATTTTTCATTTAAAATTATTAAAGATCAAAATTTATATGATTAAAATTATGCTAAAAATTAAAATAAATTTCATAATTTAGTTAAATGGTTGCTCCAGTAGCAAGAGAAAATTTTCAATCATATTTTGTTTTGAAAAAGAGTGGGTATGTGATTCAATAATGTCGGTGCATAATTATAACCTTAGTTAGAAGCTTCCAACAAAATTAATAATATTGGTATTTTGGATTATTTTCATAGCAAAAAAAACTCATATTTCAGTTATATCTATATTATTAAAAAAATAGATTAAAAATTAAAATAAAATTTAACAATTTAATGAAATGTCTTTTTTATTAAAAAAAATATCAATTACGTGTTTTGTTTTGAAAATAGATTATTTCCAAAACAAAAAAAAAATAAGTATGTTTTTCTTTTGAAAATAGGTTATTTCCATAACTAAAAAGATGAAAAATCATATTTCAGTTATATCTATATTAGTAAAATTAGGTTAAAATAAAATTTAATTTCAATAATTTTTAAATGTTTCTTCTAATAAAAAGAAAAATATGGATATTTCTTTTGTTTTGAAAATGAGAGGTATATAATTCAATAATATTTTTATATAATTACAACGTCTAAAATCTCAAACAAAAATAATAATATTAGCATTTTTTCATTATTATTATTTTTTTGGTAGCTATGTTTATGTATAGTGATATATTATCATCATGATTGTGTGAAGCTCCATTAAGTTTTGATGTTGTTAGGGATAATTTAATTCCCCCAAAAATGGCTTTCACCCTCAACCATCCCCCATAAAGTATTTTACATTTTGTGAAATATTTTATTTGTATCATTTAATATGTTTTCATATATTTAAAGAAAACAAAATTCTAACTAACTAAAAATAATTTTAAATCAATATCAATTTATATATTTAACAATTTTATATATGAAAAATTTATTAACTAATTAGGAATAATTTTAAATCAAAATCTATAATTTATATTTGGAAGGAGACAAAAATAACATCAATAATGATAAAATAGAATAAATTTCAAATTACCTTTCTAAAATTGAAATCACCTATTTTGTGAGACTTCACATCATAGCATTTATTTAAAATGAACATCACACATGTAGAAACCATCAACTTGCAAAAGTCCTCATAATACAATCTATTATAACATTAAAAATGAGCATCACACATGTAGAAACCATCCACATGCCAAAGTTCTCAGAATACAAGTTGTTATAGCATTAAAAATGAGCATCCCACATGCGGAAATCACTCACTTGGGGGGAGTTTACATCTATTTAAAATGAGAATCTTACACATTAAGGTAATCTAACTTTTAAAGCTACAAACAAAAAAATATGAATGGTTTATTTTTGGAAATGAAAGAGTTAAGTTTCATTCTATGATAGGGTATGTATTAATGTAAAGTTGTGTTTCATATGTATATATAGTCATCAAAATTAGGTGTAATTGTTGGATTACGAACATTTGTTTTCTTATATAGATTTTGCTTTAATGATAGTCATGTGTTCACATGCTTCGCTAATTTTTTAGTGAAAAAATACACAAATGGAAAGTTGTTATATAAATTCAATAAGGACATCTCAAGATCCAACTTCAAAAATTACATCTTCTACACTAAAAGCTTGTGAAGAAGTCATTTGAACTACATATATTGAAGGCCAAACCTCTTCATATTCTTGCAAGGAAGTCTTTACAAATATAGAAGGCAATGACATGAATCAGATCCTTCAAAATAGAAAAAGAGTTCCAACTTCATTCCCTTAATTAGTGGTCATAAAAAGAAAATTAATGATAATATATAATCTAATCCTCAATTTGGATATTGACTAGATAAACTTGAAGAAAAATACATAGGAAAAAAGGTGATATATGGTCACCATTATAATGAGTATAGGTATTTCATGTTGGATAAGTTGATGTCTAAGGAGGGAATTGAACATATTTGTAAGTCATCATCCAAATTTAGAAAAAGAAGTTAAATTTTGAATATTAAACTCTAAACCAATGCAATGCATGAAATATGATGGATAGGAAGACCAAAGGCATGAAGTATGATGGATAGGAAGACCAAACTCACATAAAACTATACTAATTCATCATTCACACTTGTGACCTTGTTATGTGTAGGTAGTGAATATGTAAAATTCAAAAACTTAAAAAATCATATGTCAAACCTGACAATCATGTATCGGTAAGTAAAATGTCATTATAATGTTTTATATAATTCTATCAATCAATTGAATATTAAGATAAACACCTTTTATTTTATCTTTCTTTACTCAATTTCATTGTCACAAATAATGATGAAGGAAATAAATGAATTACTTAATTTCATTGTCACAAATAATAATGATAGAAATGAATGAATTAAATGTATATTAGTCAAATCAAAATTATTGATAGTTTTAAACAATTTATATAGTAATAAATTAATGTAAATAAATATTGAAAACTACAAAAAATAAAAAAAAATAAGACCACATGTATGAAAAATGATGTCTTATGTAAATAAGATTAGAAATAGCTTATGGATTTCATAAATGTATATTAGTCATAGTCAGATCATAATTATATATGGTTTTAAGCACTTTATACACTAAGAAGTTAATGTAAATAAATATTGAAAAACAAAAATAAGAAGTTAATGTAAATAAATATTGAAAAAAAATAAAAAATAAAAACCTCTAAATAATTGTGACATAATCATTTTTTTCAATAATCACTAAACCAAAAGCCATTTTTTTTTTTTTTCAATAATTACTGAACCAAAAACTAACTTTAAAATAACATTTTCGAGTATTAAAGTCAAAAACAAAATCCTCAACACTACCCTACCTCATGATGAGGGAAGGTAAGGTAGCAAACTCAAAAACAAAGTCCTCAGCCCTCGGCTATGAGTAAGTCTAGAAAACTCTACGTTTATCTAGTGTTTAGAATCCTCTATTATGGTAGAAACTACTATTTGGCCCATGTTAATTATGCAACCTTGTCTTGGTGATATGCATACTCTCAATTAATTCTCTTCTTGGCGTTTATTTGAATGCACGACGTGTCTATCATGTGTACGGTTTTTACGTCAAGCTGAGCTGGCCTTTGATGATCATAATATGTCATAATACGAAACTAACCAGTGAACCAAAAAAGACACAACAAATATGTCGTGACATAATGAAAATCTGCGAACTTCTGTTGTACAAAGACAAGGATTTGTTTTGGGAAACAAATGAGTGAACGAAAGACACACAACAAATATCTTATAAAATAAAATAAGGCTTAGTCCTTATTTTGGGAAGGTGTTCTTTTGCCACGTCAAAACAAACCCACATGGAAAATACATTTAATATTGCTAGCCCATATGTGATTTACACAATGCCACTTACTTCCAAAAGCAATCATGAGATACATGAAGCAATATCACATCGTTATTGAAGAAAACTTTAGGCTTAAATGGGTGAAAAATAACAATGCTTCCACTACCACCTCATCCACTATCTAGGTGTAGAATAAGAAGGTGAAAGGCATTGCTATGAAAACCCAAAACAACCATGCTTCCACTACCACCTCATCCACTATCTAGGTGTAGAATAAGAAGGTGAAAGGCATTGCTATGGGATGTTTATTGTGCAATAAAGGGAACCAAGCATTCATTTTCAAACCGACCCATCGTACAAGATGGATTTGATTGACCATGTAAGTGTGCGATTTATTAGTTATGAGTTATGCATGACACTAGATATATATAGAATAATAAAATAAAGAGATCATGGTTGAAAGATAAGTTTATTTGGAAAAGTTGTGATTATGTGAATGAAATTAATGCAGAAGTAAAAGAAATCAAAATTTTAGATAAAGGGGAAGAGGAATTAAATAAGATAATATATCTTCCAAAGAAAAAGAGAAGGGAAAAAGATTTTTTTTTGATAGAATCATCTAATTTTGTAATACATATTCTTTTAGTTGTCAAAAGTTATCTATGAGATAATGAGTTAGAGTTATTATCAATCTAGAATTTTACTTTATTTTTTTTGGTTGTCAAGTCATCTATGATATAACGAGTGAGAGTTCTTATCAATTTAAAATTTTACTTGGTTTTTTTTATCATCTAGATTTATTAAAAATTCAACAAATTTTCTATGGATATTTGCATAAATTTTGGATCTTAGGTATCATTACATTATGCATAAATTTTAGATCTTCGTGGAACGCTATTGTGACATAAAATTTCTTTAAATTCTTACTATCATTGTGGCAAGAAAAATGGCCATTTTGCCACAAGATTAGCTTACTCCTTTTCAAAGAGAAACAAATGGCAAGGTGAGACATAAGGTAAGAAAGCTTATCTAAAGACAAATGCACTTCCATCAAAAAACTAATCTTTCACCCAAAACCAACTCAGCGACACTATGAATCTATAAATAAAATGAATAAGTATAGTAAACAAAGGTGATACTGTAGAGAGTTTGTTTCATCAAAAATGTGAAGAATGCGTCATTGAAGGAAGCTAATGTTAAAAAGACAATTTTGACATGGTAACTAACAATAGAAAGAACATTGAGAAGCAAGAACCCATGGTTATAGAATAACTAAATTAATGCACCTAGAAACTAAGTCACTAGATTTGACAAACAAAATTGATTAAATTTGAAGTTCACCAAATTTCATTCCTAGGAAAAAAAATTTAGATGAGGTTCACAAATCTCAAGCCGGACATGAACAAGTCAAACATGAACATGAATACTTTCAAGTCTAAAATTATATGGAAATTTGTTTCAAGTTTGTTATGAAATCACCGGAAATTCAAAGAGGTTCATAATAATAAAAAAAAACGAAAAACAAAAAATCCCTTAAGGGTAAAGCCTACTCACTTGAAAAACAAAATAAACGTTAGGTTCCATGGGCTAACTAAATGTTGTTTTTGAATGTCAAACTTTACAACTGAGAGAGATAACAAAGATTAAGTTAGTTTTGAGAGTATGAGATTACCTTGTTAATTACATATGACACAATTTTTTTTTTAATAATTTTTTAGAGTATGAAATCACCTTGTTAATTACATATAACACAACTTTTTTTAATAATGTTTTTCATTTCTATTTGTTTATCTTTATCTTCACAATTTTGATATGTTATATTTTTATTTATACCATACATGCTTAAATTAAATAAATTTATTTATTTATAAACCATTATAATAAAAATATATCATTTCAATAAAATATAAAAGTTAAATACATAAAAGAAATATATATATATATACTTTTACAATAAATTTATATAATTATACATTTACAATAGAAGTGTAATATTTCAATAAAATATAAAAAGTAAATACATAAAAGAAATAGAAGTAAACTACAAAAATATTTTCATTTTTGAATTTTGTAGTTTATTTTTAAATGTTTGTGTCTATTTTATCTTTTTATTTAGGCCATATGTTGGGTATGGAGCCTGATTATCTTCTTTACTTTGTATCACAACATTGGACCCCTGTACCTTAAAAGGGGCGGAAACGCCGCCCGAAATTTAATCGCTGCTGTGGGGGGTCCAGGCCCCCGAAGCTAAAAACAGATGTAAAATTGCCTTGTAAAAGTATAGTAATTTCGAGTCAATCTGGGTCGTTCATTAGGCAAATGATCTGACGGTAGAAGTTATGTTTAGATTAGGTTTTTTTGCCCTAGAAGGCAACCCCCTTGTATATATGGGGGCATTGTATTACGGCTGGGTATAAGGTGTGTATTCTCGGAGCGAGAAACAGAGAGGGAGACTGTGAGAGAGAACAGAGGATATTACAGCGGATCTGCTGTAGGTTTTGTCTCTTCATTTTTGCTGGATAATAGAAAGGAAGGATTGGCTGTTCGGGGTGGACGTAGCCCAAACTGGGTGAACCACGTATATCTGTGTCTCTCTGATTTTATGTGTTTTATGTGCTTGTATTTTCCGCATATTTTATGTGTTTCATTGCTCTGTAATATTTAATTTTCTAACACCATATACACTTGAATTCTATAAATATTTATATTTATTGGGCCTAATGGTTGAGAGCATGTGTTTCCTCCTAAGAGGTCACAGGTTCAAAACTAGAGGGAGGTAGAGTATGTATGCCTTGGTAGACTTAGTAGTCAAATCGCATAGGTGGGTCCCTTGTCCCACAAACAAAGAGGTCTCATACACCAATTTGGTGTCTCGCTTGGCTATGACCTTAAAATTGAATTATTATTATTATTTAATTATAATAGAAATGTAATATTTTAATAAAATATAAAATTTAAATATATAATATAAATATAAGTAATTTTAATTTCATAATATTTATTTTGAAAAATATATATGTATTCATTTTATTTATATATATATAAATTTATATATTTATAATCCGTTATTATATATATATATATATATATATATATATATATATATATATATATATATATATATATATATATATATATATATATATATTCTTAGAATTATATATAAAAGAGTTACAATTTTTTTTAGTATTATATATATTTTAATTTTCAATTTTTTTTGGTATGTAAAACTTAATACCAAATTTTATTTTCAAAATTTTAATTGTTGAATTTTTGTTGAATTTTAAAGTTGTTGACTTTGAACAAAAACATGAACTAGGTGACTTAGCCTAGAGAATCATGTTGCTTGAAGTGAATTTGTAATGCATTATTAGAGAGGAAAAGATGCAACCTCACCGATTTAATCTATGAAAACATAGAGAACAAACTTTCTTTCGAGGATGCAAATTATAAAGCAATATTTGCAAAGAAAAAGATATGAAGTAAGAAAGTGAAACCAATTATATTTGCTCAATAGAGTATAAATGATAAGGTAAGTTAGAGGAATGAGACATGAAGACATTTTTTGAACTCGAAACTCTTTTAGGTCCCTAAACTTCATGAAGCCCTTGTTTTTGACTTACCCCTTAATAATTCCATGAAAATATATCCATAATCACTTAGTGAATGTTCCCCTCATTGCCACAACAATTGGTCTTACACAAAAGCCTCAAAAATTTATGTGCAAGGTTGTGATGAGATACCTCTAAAGAATATTTCCATTGTTCTCTTCGGAAAAAGCAAAGCCAACCATGCCTTTAATACCTCGCCATGGACAAGGATATCCACCATGCAAAGCTTGAGTTTCTCCCTAAGAACCATTCTTGACAGTTTTAGATATAGTGTCTTGATAAGGACCTTTGGAGTGCTAAATACTACATGGATACATCTCATGCTATATGATGGTTAAAACATCCACCTCTACTATGTTTCTTTATCCCCTAAACCTTAGCCACTGGCTATGTATCACTTCAATTCCCTTCACCATCACCAACACAAACTAGTATGTATATACACTTGGTGCACAGTATATATACTAATTAAGTCAAGATTTATACCTATAGTGAGATACTTATATTAAGGAGATGATATTTATATTGGTTTATCTATCAACTTCCTTGGATGAGATTTATGCTAATGTATACACCATGTTGTGCTCATGATGTAAAATGGAACTAAAGAAATATGTAATGGGGTGATGGAATGTGGGGCCAAAGTAGTGAGTTGAAGATGTGTAATTTAACTATGGTGTAATATGCTATTTATCCATGTAGAGATCCATTCTTCATATGCCATTGCCAATATTGTATTTGACATTGTCTCAAGGGTATATATATTAGGTGTGATTTATGTTGGTATACATATTTAGTATGTTGTGTTGGTGATGATAAAGAGTATTAAAATAGCATATAACATTGAATATGATTAAAGTAACATAGTAAAGGTGGGTGATGAAGTTACCTACTTTTACTTTGAACTTACAAAAAAATTTCAATAATATCATTCAAAATTATACATACATACACTAATATTACAATACACAAGAGAGTGTTTGATAATCAACCTAATAACAAAAGTCGAATACTTAGTAATAATTGGAACTTCTGCCACTTTTCCTTCATCAACACTCCATCCAAAATATTAATTTAAAGTGCTTGAGTTGTAAAAACAAGAAAGCTAGTAAAAAGTTGTGATGTTAAATTTCTTATAAAAAATTAAGATGCTTTGTACAATATGTCTCTTTATATATAGAATGTATATATAAGTGTATACAGTATTTATATGTTTATTATAATATGTGTTTGATAATCAACCTAATAACAAAAGTCCAATACTTAGTAATAATTGGAACTTCTACCACTTTTCCTTCATCGACACTCCATCCAAAATATTAATTTAAAATGCTTGAGTTGTAAAAACATGTATAATAAGTTTTAACTAGCAATTGCACCTAATGTTGCAAAGGAAACGCCGTAAGGAAGAAGCTAGAAAGAAAGCAACTATAATTAATTTGATGTGACCTTATATTTATGTTTAGAATGTGTATGTTACAGCCTTGGTATAGAGAAACAAAAAATCTCCTTAAGTCATGGCAGTAGGTTTATATATCTGTCTTTGAAGCAACAGAATGTAACTAGACAAAAATATGTAGATGTACTTTCTTTTTCTATAATAAAAGTGTTTTTTCTTGAGAAAAATCTAGTTCTTATAACTTTAATTAAAAAAAATTATATAAAAAACTCTTATAAAAATTACAAACTATTTCAAGCTCTTCAAAGTGGTTTGCAACTTTACATTAGATTTTTACATTTGTAAATTCAAATTCAAGATGAAACATCTAGTGCTTAAATTGGCTAAGACTTTTACAAGAGGCTACATCTCAGCTTGGCTGTATCACAAATTACAGAGGGGCACTTTTTTTCCTGAAACCTCTAGTTGAAGATCATTCAAATTGAAAAACTACCTTCTTCCTTTTTTGTCACTTTCTTCTTTTCACTATAGACTTTAAATAAAGTGATCTGCAATAGCTATTGGTTGGAATGCTCTGTATCCTTCTTAGAATGTGGATTGGCAATTCATCATCAAATCTTTTCATTCATGGGATTGTTAAAACCTTTAACAGGAGATATTTTTTTAAAAATTAATATGTATTGTAAAGGTCTCGAGGGATATTGAATTTTAGGATTGATTTTGATTGAGAAAAAAAAAATCTGAAGGGTCAGAAATAACTTGATACTTCGTACCAGGGCATTAAATTCTATACCATAACTTGGAGAAATTGTGCCATTGCCCATGCTCAAAATTGACACAAGTTAAGAATAACATTAATAAATTGTTTTTTCTCTCGGAGGACAGGATGTCATTTGCCCACCAGCCTCAACGTTTGAAACACTTGATATTTGGATAGGCAAATACAATAAAACGTTGTGGATGGTTGAACCATTGAAAAATGAAATTGAAAGGGAATGGTCACCCACAGTAAGACATGAATACTGCAAGAGCAGGACAAGCTGCACCAGTCCAGTGCAAAAGAATGAATAAATGGTTTTGAAAATGAATAATGTTTATATTCTCATGGTTCCCTGATGCACAGGAATACGAGAAAAAATAATAGGACATGCATCTCACAAGCACAATGTTACAAGCATATACTGGGGCAATGCTCATGGTATAACGAAATTCATTTTTCTGTAAGCCAATATAGGAAGCACTTTTGGTATTATTGCCATGGCAGCAAGTGAGTAGTGAGATCTGTGAAGGTTTGGAGGGTGAAATTTCTGAGGCCTGTGTCTGAAACTTCACAGAATCTTTCAGACCAGTCCTCAGGCTCAACAGGTTCTGTTCCAAGTCCAAGAGCTCGGTCCCTGGAACTTTCGTTCTGTTTCTCTTGCCAGTCTGTTACATAAGTTGCAACCCTTCTGAAGAATTTGGCCTTAAATGTGTCCCAAACTTGGTATTTATAGTGATTGAACACTGCAAATCCTCTAGGAAGGTTCATATAATGATAGCCCTGTCCGAGATGAAAATGATGGACTACGTTTATCAGGCTTTGGTTCAATGCCGATAAGAGAACGATAGATTTATGCCTGTTTTATTTTTGTATTTAATAGACAGAATATTTGTCTTCGTTCAGTGTACTATGGGCAATGTATGATGATACATTTTATCAATTCTTTCTACAAAATTATGTTCCTATTATGATAATAATAATAATTCATCTTTCTAAGATTTTTTATATATGTTTTTCTACTTATTTGTAATAATTCAATGGCTATTATTTTTACCCATTAATTCTACTTACAGTTATTGTATTATCTTCTAGTACTTCAATATATATATATATATATATATATATATATATGATCTTTATTTTCTTATTTTTCCATAAGAATGAATAGATATAAGCTAAGCTTCTATTTGAATTACAGTAGAAATAATTAGGTTTTATTTGTACAATCATGTTTCTTTCTAGATTGACAATTATCTCTCTATGTTCCTAGATTTATGTTTCATATTGCTTTGCAGAATAATGTTAAATATCTATTTTAACATCTTTTCTACTTCATATGATGTATTTTCTTTATGTTTCATGTTGCTTTGCAGAATAATGTTAGATATCTATTTTAACATCTTTTCTACTTCATATGATGTATTTTCTGAATTGAACATATAATTTCTTACAACCTAACAACAGATATAAACCCTCCTAATTGGGTTTAGACCTTTTGTTTTTTGGTTCACTAACTAAATTTGTCTATGTAACTATAGAGAAATAAACTATATTTACTAGAGTTATGTTCAGTTAAATACATCTAACTCTACCACTTAAAACTAACATAATTCCATTATAATAATTAACTCAGAAATATAAAGTACTACTTATCTTTATGCATAAACATCATTTCTCTAAATTATCATTCTAATCGTAAAAAAAAAATCATGTGCATACCACTTTTGATAAGACTATTTTCCACTCAACCTTGAGCTTTCTCTCCACAACTCTCCCCCCTCCTCTGAGTAGAGACCAATTCCTTTAAGGTGTAGACAACTTCTTGTCTACCCAAGAATAACTTATTTAAGCCTGATTTCCCATCAACATGTTTCCATAACAGTGTCCAGTTAATCAGGATGTTGTTTTCTTTTTTGCCTAGGCTTTCCTTTTGTTTTTTCCACAAAATTACTTTAAAACTAGCTTTTTTCTCTTCCTTATTTTATTCCACTTCTTCCCAATAACTTTCCACTTTACTGTGGTATCTTTTTAGATTTTTATCTCCAATATAATATTTAATTTATTTTTTTTCTCATAGGATTTTTAGAGAATTTGGAAAAGTCTTTGGAATCTTATTCATCCTCATGGACTTGAATTCCTAATCTCTAATTATACTCTAGTCTTTGCACAAAAGAAATTAAAAGAAATTAATTTCCATTTTTATTCAATTTAAAATAATAAGATATGTCTACAATAATTTTTTTCCTGTGGGTCCACTTGACCTTTAGGATTGTTCAAGTGTCTAATAAAAGAAGTAAAAATAGTGATATTACAACATCTGCATTGTAAGGAATATGTGTGGACTTATCTTTCCTTCGCATCTGCATTGCAATTTCGTATGAAGTTAATGATTAACTATTAAATAAATTAAGAGGTTTCAATAAATGGATAGATTTCACTATGCAAGAGCTTCATTGTTCCTTCCACATCTACATTTCCATTTCATTGTGCAGAGATATTTCACGTTGCCAATGTGTTCCACTGTATCGAGATCCTACGCACTCTACACAACTGTGAGATATATATTATTTAGAATTAAAATATTATGAATATTATATAACAATGATTATCCATTTAATTATGCAAAGATATTTCACTAATAGCTAGGACTCTCTAGAGATCCTCCGCACAACCCGCAAATATATATTGTTTAGTATTAAAATATTTCCAATATTATATAACAATGAGTATCCGAAATAGCTAAGTGAATAGTGAATGTGGAAACTCTGCAGATTTAGCTTTCTTTCACATCCACATAACCTTTAATTAGTTGAGAACTTTCACTTTACGAAGAGCTTTCATTGTGCAGAAATCTTTATGCGCAACATTCATTGTGCAAAGGAAGCTATGCGACATTCATTGTGCAAAGGAAGCTATGCAAAATTGAATATGTGGAGGAAGCTCTTCCAAGGAAGCATGTGTGAAGACAGAAAGTTCATGCTTAATTATTTAATTATTTAACAGTGCTCAGTAAACGAAGAGTTTTCACTATGAAAAGAGCTTTTAGTGCACAAAATGTTTTCAGTATGCAAATAATTGTGTGAATAAAGCATGTGAACGCCTATCAGTGTGCAGAGAGCTTTATGACTTCATTGTGCATGTAGTTTTGTGTCAAATTAGCTTACTTCTACATCGACACTGCCATTTAACTATGTGAATGGCTTTGACTGTGTCGAGATATACATTATTTAGTATTAAAATGTTACAAATATTATATAACAGGAAATTTGTGCGAACTTATCTTTCCTTTGCATAAGCACAACCTTTAATTAATTGAAATATTTCACTATACGAAAAGCTTTCAGTGTGCAAAAATCTTTATGCATAGCACTCATTATGCAAAAAAAAGTTATGTGAAATTAATTGTATGAATAAAAAGTGGTGAGAAAATTCGAATTAAATAGTGATAAAAGCATAAACTATTTTGCATTGCAAGTATTAATTTTGTTAATTCATCAACCAACTCCTTGAAAAGCCCAAAAAAAATATCATCTTATGAATCTTAAATAATCCCGAAACCCTCCACCTCTTAATATAAAATTTACTAATTCTATAAAAAAATATTAAAAATTTACTACAATTTGTTTACCATTAAATAAATTATATTAATTTAATTTATTATTGTTTTTATAGTTTAATTTCTCATCTCTCATAAAAATTTAATAAATTTATTTTGTTACGCCCTTTACATCAGTTTTCTCAATACGACTAACCACAATTTCAACGTGTGTAAATTAAAAGAAAAATATCCATATCATCTTCGAGAAGAGAAGTGAAACTTTGCAGTTCATATTCACACTATCCACGTGTATGTGAAGAACTCCACTAGCTGGGATTTTTACAATTGGGGTCTCCTAATTTTATTAAAACTTTAGAACTAGTAAGGACTTACCCATACACTTAAAAATGATACATTTGTCATTTCAGTAATATGACACGTAATAATATGGTTCCGAATATTTTCCTTTGCAGTTCATATTCACACTATCCACGTGTATGTGAAGAACTCCACTAGCTGGGATTTTTACAATTGGGGTCTCCTAATTTTATTAAAACTTTAGAACTAGTAAGGACTTACCCATACACTTAAAAATGATACATTTGTCATTTCAGTAATATGACACGTAATAATATGGTTCCGAATATTTTCCTTTTAGGATTCTTTCTTTGAATAAAGCTAATATGGTCCCAATTCTTCAAACTCGGTAAAGAGTTTTTCTGATATGTTCAGATATAAGCATTAGAGTAGTAAAGGAATTTGAGTACCTTTGTTTGGTGCTTTTTCCACTTGGATCTCTCAAAGGGCCCCTTTTTCTACTGAGAGTAGAATATGTTACATGGAAGCACAAATTACATTAATGCTTTTTCTTACGAGCACATCATTGCATCGTTTACCTGAAATAAAGTTAGAAGGCAAAGTCCTAAAATCTTTACCTAAATTCAAAGTTGAGATAAGTTCCATCATTTTAATTGTTATGGGTTTTTACAAAATCTAGTCCAAACATTAAGGAAGAAGCTCTAACCATTGATATTGCTCTACCTCGGTATTCTCATGAGGAAACATTGGGCATCAGTAACAAATAATCTCCCGAAAAAAGAAAAAAAATGACATAAAATATTCCAGTTATTTTAAAATTATCACTAACTTAAAGTGTTAATTTTTCATTTAACATTATTAAAGATCAAAATTTATATGATTAAAATTATGCTAAAAATTAAAATAAATTTCATAATTTAGTTAAATGGTTGCTCCAGTCACCAGGGAAAATTTTCAATCATATTTTGTTTTGAAAAAGAGTGGGTATGTGATAAAATAATATTGGTGCATAATTATAAGGTTAGTTAGAAGCTTCCAACAAAATTAATAATATTGGCATTTTGGATTATTTTCATTAAAAAAAAACACATATTTCAGTTATATTTATATTATTAAAAAATAAATTAAAAATTAAAATAAAATTTAACAATTTAATGAAATGTCTTTTTCATTAAAAAAAAATATCAATTATGTGTTTTGTTTTGAAAATAGATTATTTCCATAACAAAAAAAATAAGTATGTTTTTGTTTTGAAAATAGGTTATTTCCATAACCAAAAAGATAAAAAATCATATTTCAGTTATATTTATATTAGTAAAATTAGGTTAAAATAAAAATTTAATTTCAATAATTTTTAAATGTTTCTTCTAATAAAAAGAAAAATATGGATCATTTTTTTTGTTTTGAAAATGAGAGGTATATAATTCAATAATATTTTTATATAATTACAACGTCTAAAATCTCAAACAAAAATAATAATATTAGCATTTTTTCATTATTATTATTTTTTTGGTAGCTATGTTTATGTATAGTGATATATTATCATCATGATTGTGTGAAGCTCCATTAAGTTTTGATGTTGTTAGGGATAATTTAATTCCCCCAAAAGTGGCTTTCACCCTCAACCATCCCCCGTAAAGTATTTTACATTTTGTGAAATATTTTATTTGTATCATTTAATATGTTTTCATATATTTAAAGAAAAAAAAATTCTAACTAACTAAAAATAATTTTAAATCAATATCAATTTATATATTTAACAATTTTATATATGAAAAAATTATTAACTAATTAGGAATAATTTTAAATCAACATCTATAATTTATATTTGGAAGGAGACAAAAATAACATCAATAATGATAAAATAGAATAAATTTCAAATTACCTTTCTAAAAGTGAAATCGCCTATTTTGTGAGACTTCACATCATAGCATTTATTTAAAATGAACATCACACATGTAGAAACCATCAACTTGCGAAAGTCCTCATAATACAAGCTATTATAACATTAAAAATGAGCATCACACATGTAGAAACCATCCACATGCCAGAGTTCTTAGAATACAAGTTGTTATAGCATTAAAAATAAGCATCCCACATTCGGAAATCACTCACTTGGGGAGAGTTTACATCTATTTAAAATGAGAATCTCACACATTAAGGTAATCTAACTTTTAAAGTTACAAACAAAAAAATATGGATGGTTTATTTTTGGAAATGAAAGAGTTAAGTTTCATTCTACGATAGGGTATGTATTAATGTAAAGTTGTGTTTCATATGTATATATAGTCATCAAAATTAGGTGTAATTGTTGGATTACGAACATTTGTTTTCTTATATAGATTTTGCTTTAATGATAGTGAACATTTGTTTTCTTATATAGATTTTGCTTTAATGATAGTCATGTGTTCACATGCTTCGCTAATTTTTTAGTGAAAAAATACACAAATGGAAAGTTATATAAATTCAATAAGGACATCTCAAGATCCAACTTAAAAAATTACATCTTCTACGCTAAAAGCTTGTGAAGAAGTCATTTGAACTACATATATTGAAGGCCAAACCTCTTCATATTCTTGCAAGGAAGTCTTTACAAATATAGAAGGCAATGACATGAATCAAATCCTTCAAAATAGAAAAAGAGTTCCAACTTCATTCCCTTAATTAATGGTCATAAAAAGGAAATTAATGATAATATATAATCTAATCCTCAATTTGGATATTGACTAGATAAACTTGAAGAAAAATACATAGGAAAAAAGGTGATATATGGTCACAATTATAATGAGTATAGGTATTTCATGTTGGATAAGTTGATGTATTAGGAGGGAATTGAACATATTTGTAAGTCATCGTCCAAATTTAGAAAAAGAAGTTAAATTTTGAATATTAAACTCTAAACCAATGCAATGCATGAAATATGATGGATAGGAAGACCAAAGGCATGAAGTATGATGGATAGGAAGACCAAACTCACATAAAACTATACTAATTCATCATTCACACTTGTGACCTTTTTATGTGTAGGTAGTGAATATGTAAAATTCAAAAACTTAAAAAATCATATGTCAAACCTGACAATCATGTATCGGTAAGTAAAATTTCATTATAATGTTTTATATAATTCTATTATCTTTCTTTACTCAATTTCATTGTCACAAATAATGATGAAGGAAATAAATAAATTAATTAATTTCATTGTCACAAATAATAATGATAGAAATGGATAAATTAAATGTATATTAGTCAAATCAAAATTATAGATAGTTTTAAACAATTTATATAGTAATAAATTAATGTAAATAAATATTGAAAAATACAAAAAATAAAAAAAATAAAACCACATGTATGAAAAATGATGTCTTATATAAATAAGATTAGAAATAGATTATGAATTTCATAAATGTATATTAGTCAGATCATAATTATATATGGTTTTAAACACTTTATAAATGTAAATAAATATTGAAAAACAAAAATAAGAAGTTAATGTAAATAAATATTGGAAAAAAACAAAAAATAAAAATAAAACCACATGAAAAATGATGTCTAAGTAAAATTAGAAATAGCCTCTAAATAATTGTGACATAATCATTTTTTTCAATAATCACTAAACCAAAAGCTAACCTTTTTTTTTTTTCAATAATTACTGAACCAAAAACTAACTTTTAAATAACATTTTCGAGCATTAAAGTCAAAAACAAAATCCTCAACACTACCCTACCTCATGATGAGGGAAGGGAAGGTAGCAAACTCAAAAACAAAGTCCTCAGCCCTCGGCTATGAGTAAGTCTAGAAAACTCTACGTTTATCTAGTGTTTAGAATCCTCTATTATGGTAGAAACTACTATTTGGCCCATGTTAATTATGCAACCTTGTCTTGGTGATATGCATACTCTCAATTAATTCTCTTCTTGGCGTTTATTTGAATGCACGACGTGTCTATCATGTGTACGGTTTTTACGTCAAGCTGAGCTGGCCTTTGATGATCATAATATGTCATAATACGAAACTAACCAGTGAACCAAAAAAGACACAACAAATATGTCGTGACATAATGAAAATCTGCGAACTTCTGTTGTACAAAGACAAGGATTTGTGTTGGGAAAACAAATGAGTGAACGAAAGACACACAACAAATATCTTATAAAATAAAATAAGGCTTAGTCCTTATTTTGGGAAGGTGTTATTTTGCCACGTCAAAACAAACCCACATGGAAAATACATTTAATATTGCTAGCCCATATGTGATTTACACAATGCCGCTTACTTCCAAAAGCAATCATGAGATACATTAAGCAATATCACATCGTTATTGGAGAAAACTTTAGGCTTAAATGGGTGAAAAATAACAATGCTTCCACTACCACCTCATCCACTATCTAGGTGTAGAATAAGAAGGTGAAAGGCATTGCTATGAAAAACAAAAACAACCATGCTTCCACTACCACCTCGTCCACTATCGGGTGTAGAATAAGAAGGTGAAAGGCATTGCTATGGGATGTTTATTGTGCAATAAAGGGAACCAAGCATTCATTTTCAAACCGACCCATCGTACAAGATGGATTTGATTGACCAGGTAAGTGTGCGATTTATTAGTTATGAGTTATGCATGACACTAGATATATATAGAATAATAGAATAATAAAATAAAGAGATCATGGTTGAAAGATAAGTTTATTTGGAAAAGTTGTGATTATGTGAATGAAATGCAGAAGTAAAAGAAATCAAAATTTTAGATAAAGGGGAAGAGGAATTAAATAAGATAATATATCTTCCAAAGAAAAAGAGAAGGGAAAAAGATCTTTTTGATAGAATCATCTAATTTTGTAATACATATTCTTTTAGTTGTCAAAAGTTATCTATGAGATAATGAGTTAGAGTTATTATCAATCTAGAATTTTACTTGATTTTTTTTTGTTGTCAAGTCATCTATGATATAACGAGTGAGAGTTCTTATCAATTTAAAATTTTATTTGGTTTTTTTTATGATCTAGATTTATTAAAAATTCAACAAATTTTCTATAGATATCTGCATAAATTTTGGATCTTAGGTATCATTACATTATGCATAAATTTTAGATATTCGTGGAACGCTATTGTGACATAAAATTTCTTTAAATTCTTACTATTATTGTGGCTAGAAAAATGGTCATTTTGCCACAAGATTAGCTTACTCCTTTTCAAAGAGAAACAAATGGCAAGGTGAGACATAAGGTAAGAAAGCTTATCCAAAGATAAATGCACTTCCATCAAAAAAACTAATCTTGCACCCAAGACCAACTCAGCGACACTATGAATCTATAAATAAAATGAATAAGTATAGTAAACAAAGGTGATACTGTAGAGAGTTTGTTTCATAAAAAATGTGAAGAATGCGTCATTGAAGGAAGCTAATGTTAAAAAGACAATTTTGACATGGTAAATAACAATAGAAAGAACATTGAGAAGCAAGAACCCATAGTTATAGAATAACTAAATGAATGCACCTAGAAACTAAGTCACTAGGTTCGACAAACAAAATTGATTAAATTTGAAGTTCACCAAATTTCATTCCTAGGAAAAAAAATTTAGATGAGGTTCACAAATCTCAAGTCGGACATGAACAAGTCAAACATGAACATGAATACTTTCAAGTCTAAAATTATATGGAAATTTGTTTCAAGTTTGTTATGAAATCACCGGAAATTCAAAGAGGTTCATAATTAAAAAAAAAACAAAAAACAAAAAATCCCTGAAGGGTAAAGCCTACTCACTTGAAAAACAAAATAAACGTTAGGTTCCATGGGCTAACTAAATGTTGTTTTTGAATGTCAAACTTTACAACTGAGAGAGATAATAAAGATTAAGTTAGTTTTGAGAGTATGAGATTACCTTGTTAATTACATATGACACAACTTTTTTTTAATAATTTTTTAGAGTATGAAATCACCTTGTTAATTACATATAACACAACTTTTTTTAATAATGTTTTTCATTTCTATTTGTTTATCTTTATCTTCACAATTTTGATATGTTATATTTTTATTTATACCATAATGCTTAAATTAAATAAATTTATTTATTTATAAACCATTATAATAAAAATATATCATTTCAATAAAATATAAAAGTTAAATACATAAAAGAAATATATATATATATATATATATATATATATATATATATATATATATATATAATAGAAGTGTAATATTTCAATAAAATATAAAAAGTAAATACATAAAAGAAATAGAAGTAAACTACAAAAATATTTTCATTTTTGAATTTTGTAGTTTATTTTTAAATGTTTGTGTCTATTTTATCTTTTTATTTAGGCCATATACACTTGAATTCTATAAATATTTATATTTATTGGGCCTAATGGTTGAGAGCATGTGTTTCCTCCTAAGAGGTCACAGGTTCAAAACTAGAGGGAGGTAGAGTATGTATGCCTTAGTAGACTTAGTAGTCAAATCGCACAGGTGGGTCCCTTGTCCCACAAACAAAGAGGTCTCATACACCAATTTGGTGTCTGGCTTGGCTATGACCTTAAAATTGAATTATTATTATTATTTAATTATAATAGAAATGTAATATTTTAATAAAATATAAAATATAAATATAAGTAATTTCAAAAAAAAAAAAATATTAATTTTCATAATATTTATTATTTTGGAATATGTGTGTATTAAGCTTTTATTTATACCCTACTATATAAATTTATATATTTATAATCAATTATTATTATATATATATAATATATATTCTTTGAATTATATATAAAAGAGTTACAAATTTTTTTAGTATTATATGTATTTTAATTTTCAATTTTTTCTGGTATGTAAAACTTAATACCAAATTTTATTTTCGAAATTTTAATTGTTGAATTTTTGTTGAATTTTAAAGTTGTTGACCTTGAACACAAACATGAACTAGGTGACTTAGCCTAGAAAATCATGTTGCTTGAAGTGAATTTGTAATGCATTATTAGAGAGGAAAAGATGCAACCTCACCGATTTAATCTATGAAAACATAGAGAACAAACTTTCTTTCGAGGATGCAAATTATAAAGCAAGATTTGCAAAGAAAAAGATATGAAGTAAGAAAGTGAAACCAATTATATTTGCTCGATAGAGTATAAATGATAAGGTAAGTTAGAGGAATGAGACATGAAGACATTTTTTGAACTCGAAACTCTTCTAGGTCCCTAAACTTCATGAAGCCCTTGTTTTTGACTTACCCCTTAATAATTCCATGAAAATATATACATAATCACTTAGTGAATGTTCTCCTCATTGCCACAACAATTGGTCTAACACAAAAGCCTCAAAAATTTATGTGCAAGGTTGTGATGAGATACCTCTAAAGCATATTTCCATTGTTCTCTTCGGAAAAAGCAAAGCCAACCATGCATTTAATACCTCGCCATGGACAAGGATATCCACCATGCAAAGTTTGAGTTTCTCCCTAAGAACCATTCTTGACAGTTTTAGATATAGTGTCTTGATAAGGACCTTTGGAGTGCTAAATACTACATGGATACATCTCATGCTATATGATGGTTAAAACATCCACCTCTACTATGTTTCTTTATCCCCTAAACCTTAGCCACTGGCTATGTATCACTTCAATTCCCTTCACCATCACCAACACAAACTAGTATGTATATACACTTGGTGCACAGTATATATACTAATTAAGTCAAGATTTATACCTATAGTGAGATACTTATATTAAGGAGATGATATTTATATTGGTTTATCTATCAACTTCCTTGGATGAGATTTATGCTAATGTATACACCATGTTGTGCTCATGATGTAAAATGGCACTAAAGAAATATGTAATGGGCTGATGGAATGTGGGGCTAAAGTAGTGAGTTGAAGATGTGTAATTTAACTATGGTGTAATATGCCATTTATCCATGAAGAGATCCATTCTTCATATGCCATTACCAATATTTTATTTGGCATTGTCTCAAGGGTATATATATTAGGTGTGATTTATGTTGGTATACATATTTAGTATGTTGTGTTGGTGATGATAAAGAGTATTAAAATAGCATATAACATTGAATATGATTAAAGTAACATAGTAAAGGTGGGTGATGAAGTTACCTACTTTTACTTTGAACTTACAAAAAAATTTCAATAATATCATTCAAAATTATACATACATACACTAATATTGCAATACACAAGAGAGTGTTTGATAATCAACCTAATAACAAAAGTCGAATACTTAGTAATAATTGGAACTTCTGCCACTTTTCCTTCATCAACACTCCATCCAAAATATTAATTTAAAGTCCTTCATCAACACTCCATCCAAAATATTAATTTAAAGTGCTTGAGTTGTAGAAACAAGAAAGCTAGTAAAAAGTTGTGATGTTAAATTTCTTATAAAAAATTAAGATGCTATGTACAATATGTCTCTTTATATATAGAATGTATATATAAGTGTATACAGTATTTATATGTTTATTAGAATATGTGTTTGATAATCAACCTAATAACAAAAGTCCAATACTTAGTAATAATTGGAACTTCTACCACTTTTCCTTCATCGACACTCCATCCAAAATATTAATTTAAAGTGCTTGAGTTGTAAAAACATGTATAATAAGTTTTAATTAACAAAAAAGTTAGTTAAAAGTTGTGATGTTAAATTCCTTGTAAAAAGTTAAGCTGTTATGTACAATGTGTCTTTTTATATATAAAATGTATATATAAGTGTATAAAGTATTTATATGTTTATTAAAATATATATATATTTTTTACAAGGTTAAATTTTATTTTATAAATAAGAAAAAAACATTTATTTTTTAAATTATATATTTTTTTGTATATATGTATAAGTGTATAAAATATTTATGTATTTATTAGAATGTATGTTTCCATTATAAACGAGATATTTCCATACACCAATTTAAATATTATATCTATAAAAATATAAAGTCTCTATATTCTAACTTATAACCTCTTACAAGAAACCACATATTTTTAACTCATAAAACTATTATAAATATTAATATACACTCATTAATATCTATATATATTTTAACTATTACCTATATTATTACATCTGTTAGACTATATATATGAGTCAAATACAACTGGATAACGACAATTATAGATATATTTTAACTATTACCTATATTATTATATATATATATATATTATTATATATATATATATATATATATATATATATATATGAGAGACAAGTACAAGTGGATAAGGACAATTATAGTCGTTGATAATCAACCATATGTTAATCATAATTTTTTATTATGATAATCTGATATTTCACTCACAACACTATCTAACAGATTGCAAAACCCATAACAGATCAATTCGGTAAGCCTGTTCTTGACGTCGCTGTCGCGAATTTCCGTCAAACACCAAACCCACTAAATTTTGCATCATCCCTCAAGTTGTTGACTGACGGTTTACAATATTGATCGATTTTTGCCCGCTTAAGTCCAATAATTGTGCCCTCCGGATTCCTTTTCATCCTGGGTGAGTGGAAGAGGCACGGCTGCTGAGTAGAATTATTTGCCAATTGCCGAGTTTCACACTCTTTATATGTGCTTCTATTCAACTGATATGATAATATTCCCATTCTATGAATAGTTCTGCAGGAAACAATTCGATGAACGCTGTGATGGAACAGAGCTTCTGGTTATGTATTATATTTTTGCTTAATTTCGCATCAATTAAGGCAGAGACATTGAACATTTCATTTGAAGCTGGCGCTGGATCTTGTCCGCTGAACATAAGCAAAGAGTTTGACGCTCATCCATGGATGATTAGCCAATGTTCCGGGCAAGACAAATCTCACTGCTGCGAAAGCATCAGCGATTTAATAAAGATCCTTCACTTTTCATGGATGCACACCACCGGTTCCTTCGTCTTGCCCTCTAACTACACGGCGACTGTTTGTTTAAACGAATTTCATAGGCAGCTGGAAACCTGGACGGGTATAGGAGCCCAGCTGTTCAGCGGCTGCAATGTGAGCCCTCAAAGCCTGGTGTCGGATTCGAGCACCTGCCTCGGAATTGGGAATCTAAGCACCTTCGAGAGCAGGGTGGATTCGTCCGACATGAAGTTGAACTGCAACGCATCTCTCCCCGGGGATTTTCCATGCAATAAATGCTTGAGTGCCATGGCGACGGCGCTCCGTTCGCTGGATGGAGGAGACGGAGGAAAATCGAATTGCCCATTGTTTGTGATGATTTATGTGGAAGGAGGCATCAATTCTTATGATGGTCTTGGCACGAACGCTGCTTACTGCCTTCAGAGCGCACAGAATTTAACGTCATTGGCAGCCTATCCCGTACCCGTACAACGAAATAGAGTGAGCAAGATATATTTACTCGTCGCTGTTATATTATTTGTTGAAAAGGAAGAAGCTAATGCAGAGATACGAAGTGTTGAGTGCGAGCACGGGGCTGACGTTCTTCAGCCTGTCGGAGATCAAAGATTCGACTGGGAATTTTGCGGCGTCGAACGTGATCGGCAAAGGAGGTTTCAGCACTGTTTACCGAGGTACGCTGCCAAACGGGTCGTGGATAGCCGTAAAGAGATTAAAGTACTCCGCTAAGATCAAAGAAGCTGCGGATTTGAGTCACGAACTGCGTGTGATCAGCAGTATTAAGCACTGCAACCTCCTTCCTCTCAAAGGCTACTGCATCGAATTCAACGAAGATGGACAGATTAGCGAGCAGCTTCTGGTTTCTGATTATATGGAAAACGGCAGTCTGGCTGACTGCCTCTTCAATCCCAAAAGATCAGCATGCCTGTCATGGCCTGAACGTTACAAAATTGCAGTGGGCATAGCCAGGGGGTTAACTTATCTGCACGAATTCGCCAAGCCGGCCGTCATTCACAGGGACGTAAAGGCTGCGAATGTGCTGCTGGACGGCCATCTCAATGCTATTGTCACAGACTTTGGTCTGGCCAAGTTGAAGAAAGAAGAAGAAGAGAAAACCCACTACAGCACCCGGACTGTTGGGACTCTGGGTTATGTTGCCCCCGAATACGCTCTCTACGGCCATCTGACCGTCAAAAGCGATGTATTTAGCTTCGGCATCATACTGCTGGAGCTCATAACGGGGCGGAGAGCTCTGAATTCGAATTCGAGCTCTGGTGATGTTGAGCACTTTCTTTTATCGGACTGGGTGTTCGACATGACGCAGAATAACCGGACAGAAGAGGTTATCGACAAGAGGATGCAGGAGGATTCAGGATACAGGAAGAAAATAGAGAAAGTTTTAATTTTGGCACTGCGATGTGCCCACCCAAGAGTTGTGTCGAGGCCCTCAATGTCAGAGGTATTGCTGTCCCTTGAAGCAATAGATGGGAAATTGTCAGGTACCAAGGAAATCCAATCGGAACTGGAAGCTTCCTCCAACAGCAGAGGAGACTTCACTTGGTTTCTATCTCCTGGGATGCGTACGGACGAGAGCACGGTGCAGACGGAAGAGAGAACCGCTGATTGGAGTATTTCTTCGAGCTCAGTTAATGATTGAATGAGAAGCAGACATGGCCCAAGTTTCTGCCAAGGAAAGAAGAACAAAAAAATCAGCAGCAGAGTTGGGCAGAACTGTCATCAAGGAAGACTGTTGGGTAGAATGGGTTGTCAATGTTTGATAGAGACTACAAAAGAAAATGGAAGGCACCCAAAAATCCGAAGTTTGAATGTTAGTATTTATACTTAATTTTACCATAATCTTTCCAAATTTTCCATTATTTTTTTTTAGCTTAATCTATAAATTCTTTGGATTTAATATCAAGAAGATACCTATAAAGATTGCCACTTCCATAACGTCTTTCCTATAGTCTTTAGTGTGTTTGCCCGCCGCCATCGTTTTCCTCCTCCTCATTCTTTATTTGCTTGGTAAATATCAACGTCTTATGATAAACATGTATTTTTCTACATGTGATAAACTTGTATTTTATTACTTGTGCGTTTTACTGTTTAATATTTTCTCTTCTGTTCATAATTTTAGGCTATTAATATTTTCTGCAGGCTGTCCACAGAGTTCGATGAACCTGTACAGTTTATGTTCCATGCATGCATTGCAGAGTCGAGTATGCTCATTCTACTTAGAAAAGGTGCATTTTCTGGATATGAGGCTGTTCTTTATAAGAAAAATTAATCTTCTTGCTATTTGCAAGAATCGTGAATCGTTGAAAAATGTCATTACACAGGGAGCTCTCAATGAATTATAAATCATAGAAGAGTTATAAGTACACAACCAGCTCTAGGTGAATTATGTTATAAAGAGACTTGAATTTGGGTGAGGTGATTATTATTAAACCTTAGATTATTATAAAATTCTTTCAATGATTTGAGATATACTGAATTAACAGGTTGTGGTTGAAATTTAAATTTTTAACATAAACTAAGGTGTTTCAGTATTATAAGGATTTGAACTTTAAATTTCATTATTTACATAATAAAAATTTGAACTTGAATCTTATTGTTTACATTAATGTGAAACTTAATGCAGTTTCATTATTTACATAATAAACATTTGAACTTGAATCTTATTGTTTACATAAAACTTTATGCAATTAAAAAAAAAATTTGAAATTTAATACGAAAAAAAAATCAATATTAATTATAAATTTAGCTGCTTTTTTCCATCAAATTTCTAAAATATGCAATCGAAGTAAGAAATACAGATACTTTGAATTGGCCATTGCATGTAGATAGACAGTTTTGTTACATGATTCATGAGGAAACAGAATCTAAAACTTTTTGTCTTACAAAAATGTAGATGCACCGTTTTATTAGTGAATGTACAACTGCTAAATGGGTTTTGCCCTCTTAAGAAATTACATTGACCAGATGATCTGCCTTGTGTTTTTTGAATTGTTCTATGGTTTTCTCAGTGGCGTGGGATGTAGAGTATTCTTTTTTTTCCCTCACATATATCTTGACTATGGTCTCAACTACAAATTACAGTCTCACTTAACCACAAACCTTAAATCTAAAATAAGGATTTTCAATCGATCCAGTTTCAATCATATAACGATTTTACCAACGAAATACAGCTTGAATAATTTTAGGTTTTGGAAATTATTATACATATTGCGATTCTATCATCTGAAAATAGAATTTGAGCAATGCTGAAGTCGAGATGATAAGTGATCAAAGGCCATAGCTGAGCAGGAGCGTTCATGTTTGTGCACTCATGATTATTTTCTCCATTCTATATGGTTATAACTTTTTTCTGGGTTTGGATCTGACACTCGTCCGATCAAGGTTAAATTTTCTATGGTTATAAATCCATTCTATATGGTTATAACTTTTTGCTGGGTTTGGATCTGACACTCGTCCGATCAAGGTTAAATTTTCTATGATTATAAAATGTTAGAGAAAGTGGGGATAGTTGGTTTGGTGGTGGTCCTAGTAATCCGTAACGTTATAGTTTTAGTGCTTTGCTGTGGGAATCCGGAATCCTATGATTACGAAAATTGTGGTAAATTTTGATTGTGAGTATTGTTCTCAACTTATAAAGGAAGTAGTGTATCTACGTGAACCAGTCTTACTTGCCATTAGTGGAGCATCGGATATTTGTTGGCAGGAATGGGTGGGATGTGAATTTTTTGTTTTCAAAATCCTTGTGACAGTATTGTTCTCGACTTATAAAGAAAGTAGTGTATAGACATTAACAAATCTTACAAGAAATTGGGAAATTTTTCCTTTTCTTTCCGCACAATGGGGCAGAATGGAATGGAATGGAAATTTTCCTATATATATATATATATATATATATATTTGTAAATTCCGTAGTATCTAGCCATTTTATATTACAGGGGTAAGTTGCATCAAAATTTACATCCAAAATTGAGTGCCTCAACCTACCCGAAGGAAACCAAGTCTGTTGGCCATCTCAAGAAGTTATAAGCTAACCAGAACCTATATTGTCTCTTACGCTTAGTAGCAGCTAACTTAACACAACTATGTCCATAGAAACTACATATGACACTGAGAAGATATAATGTATCAAGAGTCATTCAAAATTGAAAGCAAAACATGAGGCTAATGAAAACATGAGATCAAATATCAATCGCTGGATCCTTGACAGGAAATCCTGAAGGCTTGGCATCCTATAGAAGACAGAGTTGTTGTTCAATATTGCTAATCCGGGCATTTCGCTGATGTTGGACCTTTGCCATTTCACACATCTCTTGCTTCAGAGATTGAAGTTCAAATAAAACTGATGAGTAGGATTGAATTTCTTTTTTCTGAAGGCTGTCTATGACTCTTGCCAACACACACTTCAATTTCCAGTATGTTTGAATAGATTGTTGAAATAAGGAGACTCTGCCCCTAGTATTACCCGGGTCCAAAATAAAATCCATTCTATCCTATTGCTCACTTATATCAGTTTATGCTTCCTCTTAATCTTGTTCCCATTCTGCAATTGTTACTTTGATATCCTCAGGGGTAGTAGACTCATATGTATCAGTTAAATTTTCCATAGTGTCCACATAAGATTTGCGCCCTCGTTTATGAGATGGAGGAGTTGTAGCAGCACTCTGCCCAGCACTTTGCCCAGATTTTGTCCTAGCCATGAAATCTGGAAACGGAGATTCAGATAGGACATGAAAACAAGTTCGATAGAGACTCTGTAAAGATGTGAACTGGGTGAAGGCCAGAATATGAAGAAGGTGAAGAGCTAACAGAGGATTAGCAGTAGAGCTATAGAGCCAGTATATAGAACAAAGGCTATAGGAGGAACTGAAAATATACAGCTGAATAGGAATCAAGTAGAAACAAAGAGAATTGAAACCCCATCGATTTAAGACTAAACTAGTTTCTGAAGGCTGAGAGCGCGAATTAGACAACTTAGACAAGTTTACAGTTTCGTTGAAGATTGAAGCATTAGAGACATATGAATTCAGATAATGAGAAAACAAGGACGCATAATAAGTAGATATGTTGGAACCCCCATTCTGAAAAGCATTCTTTCTATCATACTGAATAACAAAATATGCTTCAGGGCTTCTAAAACAAGGAATGACAGCTAGATTCGAAACAATGTCAATAAATTTGAGAAGATAAATAACCAGAAAATCCATCGCACAACTAGATTTCATTTGCTGGGCACATAATTCATATGTAAGAGAGCTCAGGTGAGAAGACTTAACATACCGGAGAATCCTATAGCACTGTAAGGAGCGCTAACCAGAGCCGACCATAGCCAAACACAACAACCAGAACAGGAGAGGAATAAGAAAATTAGTTCGGAGGTTACCTTTACATAGCAAAACCCGGTGCCAATAACCAAAATGACACTGCCTTTCAGAGTTAATGCATGGAGGACAGGTGACAAAAGTCATCATTCCCATTGGAGGTGGGAGAATACTACCATAACGAGAGATCTAACACGATATAAAAGCCAGGAGTATATGCATAAATGCAAAGTACAAGCTGTCCCGTTAGACTGACAGGCACCCCGATCAGAGAATTTTCCTATATTATATTAAATTAGTAGGTAAAATTAATACAATAGATATATAGATTTTTTTTTAAATGTATTTGAATAGAGAATCTATTAAAGTTATAAAGAGGTTTATTTTTATTAAATAAAATTTATGAATCTTAATCACAAAATGTTTTAATATGTTTTCTTAAATGTAGCTATAAGGTTAAATGGTCTTATTTTTAGTCAATCCTGTTTTTTTTAAGTTTTATTCTTTTTTTATTAAAGTCATTTCATTTTTCTTCTTTTTCTCATATTCTTATTCTTCTTCTCAATCATCTTTCTTTGTGAATTATGGGAAATTTCATCCTAGAAGTACTCATGAAATTTTCATATAATTTTCATGTCATAATATTTAAACCAATCAAAATCCTTTAAATTTAAAAAAAGATACATGTAAATATTTTAGAGGGAAAAGAAAAAAACAAACTTTTTTAATTATATTTTTTGCTTATCTCCTCATATGTTTACTCAAATTTCAAGTGTAAACACTCTAACGAATACCCCTCATGCATACTTATGATAAGACCCACATTGATAAAAATTGAAAATAAATTAAAAATGTGTGTTCAACACTTTTTTTAATGTATCTTCAAGTTTTATCAATGTGGGTATTCTCAGAAGTATGCATAATGGGTACTCATCGGATGTAGAATTTGATTTTGCATCCAACGAGTGTCTACACTTGAAATTTGAGTTAACCTATGAGGATATAAGCAAAATATACAATAAAAAAATTAGTTTTTTTCTTTTCCCTCTAGATAGCTCTTATTTTATTATTTTTCCTTGGGAGTTCACTTTTAGGCTAAAATTTCCTCTAATGCTCTTTGTTATCATATGCTTTCCTTTTATTATTTTCGTTTCTCACTCTTCTTTTTGTTCTCTTCTTGAAATCTTTATTTTTATTCTTTGGTTTTTTTATCTCTCTTGACTTCTATTTCCTTATTTCGTTTTTCCCTTTTCTTAAACTCTCTCTCTCTTCCCTATTGTGGCATCTATTTTCTTCTTCTTTTGGAGGATCCTCCTTTTTTGCTCCACTTTGGCACCTATGTCTATTGAGACTTGTTCCTTTGTTACATTTCCAACAATTTCCACAAATGTTGAAGGCCTAAGCCTCCTCAAAATTGCTACTTGGTTCCCATGTAGAAACCCAAAATGAATGCCAAAGGGAACATGTCTTTTCCATTTCAAGCTTATTTCCAAAACTTAATGGAATATAACTAGCATTGATGTGTGAATGTCAATCATGCACAACCCAACCATTTTGTATAGATCGATTCAATAATAGAAAGGACTTGTGTTAGAAAAAGAAATAAATTCACCCAAACTTCCCACAACTCTAAAGTGAATGAAGTCTATTAAATGAGGGAGGGTTATCCAACAAAACATGTGATTTCAAAGGCCAGAAGAGTGACCTAACCTAAGATTTTGACTACATGTAGCCTCTAATGAACTATTAATTCTATGGACATCTTCTTGCATTCTTTTTTAACAAAATTATGTCTATGCAAGTGTACTTTGTTTGCACTCTTATCTCTCACATGTATTTTTGGTTATGCTACCTTCTCTTAGCTTTACACTAACATATTTTTCAATAAAAATTCTAATCCCATTTTACTCTTATTATTTCTAATATATAATTAAGAAGACATGCTATCCTTAGCATTAGATGGCTAAAACTACCGTCTCCTATTTTCTTCTTTAATTATTGTTATAGAATTAATTTCTACCTTTTACTCATGTCTTGCACAAATAAACACATTATCATTATTCAAGAAATCATTAGAGCTTTGGGCTTCATTTTCCCATTCTATTGGTGAATTGATTGTCAAGTTTACATCTCCTTTTCCCACAACCTTAGGCTAGTTGTTTCACCTTCTTGTTATCACTTGAATCAACTTAATTTATTTTTCAATTTCAAACACATCTTTCTCCAAAAGTTCTTCTTCATCATATATTGTTTCTAGTTCAACAACTTCTATTGGTTCATCCATATCCTCACTCATGACATCAGTTGGATTGCTACATTCTTTTAATTTTGTAACTTGTATAATTTCCTTCCCCTCCTCCTATACTAATGTTGTTACTAGCCAAACAATGTCCTTATCTTCTCTAAATCTATTGATTTCTTCTTTTGTTAGAGAAAAATCTGCATCCACTTATTAAGCCATTTCTTTTTTTTCTTCAACTTCCAAAGACTTAATAGGATGATTTTTAATTTCTATATATTTACTCCCTCTAGAAAATGTGCATACTCATTGGTATTATCATCAATTTCTACACAAGGCTCAACAACATCATCACAACAAAACAATGGATGTATCATTTCCATTATTATCCTTTCTTTTGCAATTGACCACATTACAGCTACTTATTTTTTCTAATGCTTCCACCATAGAAACCCTTACAAGAATAAATTCATCCAATTCCTCTCCCTCTTTATTTTTTTTGTTAACATCAACATCTTCCTCACTAAATATATTTTAATGCATCTTCCTTGTCTATTGTTATTATTTTTCCTTTGTTTTTGTTATTCCAATGGAAACCTCAACATATTCATGATCATATTTTCCATGAACGCTCTCCTCTTTTCCATTTTAAGGCTTCATTTTTGCATTGGAGCATTCTTCCCAATCAAAACTAATATTCATAGCATCTCCATGGATGCTCTTTACTTTCGTAACCCTTGGGATTGTCTCCTCTTCAATTTAATTACTTTATTTTTCAACCTTTGATGGTATTGTACTTTCCTCAATTTCTTAAACGTTCACAACATCTTCATCAATTATATTGTCTTCTTATTTTAGAGTATATCCTTGGTTAACACCTCTCGCAAATTCTTTCTCAAATCCTACATAATTTTGACTATAGTATTTTCCTTAAAAATATTTTTCTACTTTTGTAGTTTTCAACATTACTACAAACTTCCTATCATCTACAAGTTTTACTACAATTTCAAACGTTGTAATCTACTTCTTTCTTACAATGCTTTATCATTGGTTTCTTTTTCAAAATTTGGTGCAATTCCCATAATAGTAGTATCATTTCCCTCTTCCTCTATTGCAATAACAACATGGTTGCTTATATTTTCCTTTACATTTTCACAATCATAATGAACAAATGTGTCAACTAGGCCAATTTCATTTAAAGACTTAATTTTAGCTCCATAATTTATGATTCCTACACCATCATCCCTATCAACATCTTCCAATTCTACTAGGAACTCATTGATCTATTGCTCACAATCTCCTCTCATCTCTATTTCGACTTTTTATTCGAGAAAAATTATCCTTAAAATCATGCATGTCATTCTCACTTGATAACTCAACATCCCGACCCACATATATAGGTTTTAAAACTTTTTTTCTAATGAAATGCACATATATTTTAGTAAAAATAAATAAAATAATGGAAATTGCATATTACAGAGAGATTTATCTTAGAAACCCAAACAAGGAAATCCAACAAACTCTTTAGAGTCACACCTCTAATATTTTTATCATTAATCAAAATTATTACTTTCAATACAATATATATGATGTAGTAGAATCCAAAACCACTAATGCATTGATTCATATTAGATTTCAAACTTAATTCTTTAACTGAAGTTAAAAAACCTTAGGCTAACCTTCCATGCACTAAAAAACCACCAAAAGAAAATTTCATGTGTTGAAAACTGGAAAAAACAGGTGCAATGACCTCCCAAAATTTTCCAGGGACTCCACCCTTGCCCACAACCCCCTAGATAGGGTGTATTTTGGCCCCTTGTGACACCCCATTGTACTCAACATAATAAATTTTGTGTGGAACTAATCATTCGAAGAATATAATACATACCCAACATTCTCCTACATGTTGTTTTCTTTGCATAGATTAGGTAATAAGAGTACATGTTCAAAAATCTGGGGAAACAATGCACATTGTTTCTTTACACCATGAGAAATTCTCAATGCTGACAAACTTTGTTAATGAATCTACAACATTATTCAAAGTATCCACATTTAATAGCAACACCTTCTTTTATTTAACCATGTATCTTACAAAGTGATACTAATAATCAATATGCTTAAGCTTAGAATGATAATTTTAGTTATTTTTTGGAAATATTTAACTTTCACTATCAAACCCTAACATTACAACTTGTTATAAAAACCCAATATATGAACACAATATTTGAAACCATACAACTTCTTTAATTGCATGTGAGGTTTCCCTATATACAACTTGTATAGTTTAGAGTGCCACTATACTTTGTCTCTTGCTCATCTAAGTAATTGTTCCTTCAAATAGGTTAAACACATAATCACTTGTAGAATGTCTATGATCTAGATATTAATCCAAATTAGTGTCAATAAAGCCATGTATTCCAATACTCTATCTTCTTCATGGCCTCCTTCATAGAAAATTTGATAATTTGTAGTGCCACACAAATATCTTATAACCATATGTAGAATTATCCAATTTATTCCTTGGTTTTGACATGTAACTAGTCAAATTTCCCACTCCATGTGCAATGTCTAGTCTTGTACAAACCATTACATATATCAAACTTCCAACAAGATTCACATATGGAACATGAGACATGTACTATTACTCTTCTTGTGTCTTAGGACACTGATATGTAGATAGATTTACACATAAATGAATAGGGACTTTTATTGGTTTATAATACTACATATTAAACTTCCACAATATTGTCTTGACATGCTTCTTTTGATTCGGTCAAAAATTCCTTTTTTATCGTTTCATTTTAATTTTCATCCTAAAAATAAATTTTACAACACCAAGATATTTCATCTCAAATTTAGAGAAGAAAACAAGTTTTCATATTTCCTTGAAAATTTTCATGTTTTTCCAACTAGCAACATAGGATCTACATACAAACCTACATAAATAAAATGATCACCTAGAAATTTCAAATACAAATAATAATCAAATTTTCTTCTTATGAAACTAAATCTCAATATATAAGCATCGAATTTTCAATACCACAACTCTAATATTTCTTTCCCATACATGGGATTTTTCAACTTGCAAAGAAGCTCTTTATTACCTTTTACCATAAAACTGTTGAGAATAATGCTTAAATCTCGCCATGTAATTGCCAACATTAGTCAGTAGATTTTGTGACTCTGTGTGGTTATAAATTAGTGCAGCAGATTATTAGGATGGCCAGTGGTCAAAATAATTTTTAGTGTCAGTAGATAATTATTAGTTGATAGATAATAATATTAGTAATAGATTTATTATATAACAATGTATTTACATACTTGATTCAATTTGAGATTTACAGGTTGAGCTCACTGATCTGTGTTTTATTTTCTTTCATCATTTTTTTTATATGTGCTATGGCCATTTCAAATTCTACAATTAGTATTAGAGAACGTAAAATTGTTTTGAATTAAAGTTTTATTGTTGGAATTTCGCCAAAGTTAAACATGTCGAATTCTAACATGCCTATTCCAGAATTTGATGGGAACGATTATGATTATTGGTGCATTAAGATGCTGACCTTTTTTATTGGAAAATATTTTTGGGATATTTTTGAATCATGTTATGATGACCCAGATGATTGGAATTCCCTTACAGCAAATGAAAGAAAAACAAGAAAGGAAGCAAGGAAGAAGAATGCTCAAGCTTTGTTTCACATTCAGATAACTCTTGATAAGAGATTATTTTCAAGAATATCAAGAGCAACAACTACCAAATATGCATGGAAGACTCTACAAAAAGCTTACCTAGGTAGTGATCAAGTTAAGGTGGTCAAGCTTCAGACATTGAAGCGAGATTTCGAGAATTTGAAGATACAAGAAGCTGAAAATATAAGTGACTATTCCGTGAGAGTCAAAGATGTGGTGAATAAAATGGCTACACTTGGGGAAATGGTAAGTAATGAAGTTTTAATAAAAAAAGGTATTGAGATCTTTAACACCTAGATGGAATCATGTTTCCATACTCATAGAATAAAGCAAGGATTTGACACAACTAAAGTTTGATCAATTGGATTGATCTCTCATGTCTCATGAAGAAAGATTGAAATACACTTTTGAAGTTGTTAAGAAATATGTTTCCTCTAAACTACAATTTACACATAATGAAGATGCAAGCAGCAACAGTGCCAAAAAAAATCAAGATTGAGGTAAATGGAAAAGCCAAAATTTTTCTAGAGGTGGAGGAAGAGGTGGTTCAAGAGGAAGAGGTAGAGGTAGATTTGATAAGAGAAATGTTCAATGTTACTATTGTAATAGGTATGGCCACTTGGAAAGAGAATGCAAATTGAAAGAATGTAAAAATGCTAACTATGCTCAAGAAAGTAATGAGTATCCTCCAGATCACTTATTTTGATCTTATGCCAAAGGTGAAAATACTAGTAAAGATGTTTGGTACATAGATTCTAGATGCTCTAACTATATGACAGGGAATGAGAAATCGTTTTCAACCAAGGATGGAAGTTTTAAATCCAAGGTCCAGCTTGGTGATGATAAACCATTGGAGGTTGCTGGTAAAGGAGCTATGGAGGTCCAAACAAAAGAAGGTATAAAGAGTATTCGTGATATTTATTATACTCCAAAATTGAAGCACAATTTGTTAAGTTTTGGGCAGCTATGTGAGAAAAATTATAAAGTAGTCTTTGAAAATAAGACATATACTATCTATGATAAGAATAAGGGAAATAGGGTGATCACTACTGTGCCTATGACAAGAAATAGGATGTTTCCCTTGAGGTTTGATGAACATAACAACAACCTTGCAAATATGGCTTATGAGGATTCAAAATGGTTATGCATCTCACAGATGGTCATTTAAATTTTCACAGTTTTAAGTTTCTAACTTCAAATGCATTTGTTTCTGTTTTTCCCAAGGTAGAGGAGCATAAGGAGGTTTGTGAAGGATGTGCTAAAGGAAAGCATGCAAGGGAAAGGTTCCCAAAGGGAAATTCATGTAGGGATCATCAACCACTTCAGCTTTTTCATTCAAACATGTGTGGTCCTATGTAGACTAAGTTTGGGTAATTCATCATATTTCATCACTTTTATTGATGATTACTCAAGAAATTGTTGGGTATATTTTTTGAAGGCCAAAAGTGAAGCCCCAGATACATTCAAGAAGTTCAAGGCACTTGTATAAAATGAGAAAGGGTGCAACATAAAATGTTTGACTGACCGTGGAGGAGAATTTTTCTCAAAAGCTTTCGAGAGTTATTTTGATATGAATGGCATCAGGAGGCAACATACTAGAACATACACACCCCGAAAGAACGACGTAGCTGAAAGGAAGAATCGTATTGTGGTTGAAATGGCAAGCTGCATCTTAAAAACTAAGGGATTGAGCAATTCTTATTGGGGAGATGCAGTTTCTACATTAGTGTACATTCTCAACCGTAGCCCCACCAGTGCACTAAAAAAGATGACTCCTTATGAATCTTGGTATGGAAAAAGGCCTAATGTTAATCATTTCAAAGTTTTTGGTTGTTTTCCTTATGTGCATGTAACTGGTCCAAATAGAAAAAGTTGGATGCAAAGAGTGAGTTATGCATTTTCATTAGGTATAGTAAGACAAGAAAGGCTTATAAATTATACAACCCCATCAATAATAAGCTTATTGTCTCAAGAGATGTAATTTTTTATGAAGGGGGAGTTTATGGTCATAAAAAAGGCCATATTTAGAAGACAAAATATGTTTTGAATGATGATATAATTGATGATATTGAGCAATAAACTAATGCTTTTGTATCTAGTGGTTTAACTCCACTAAGTAGTGCTTCATCAATTTCTTCAGTATCAAGTTCAAGTCTAACTTCTTCTCCAAGTTCTACAAGGAAGGTAAGGATATTGAGTGATATATATCAGAGGAGTGCAAATCAAGCACATGAAGAAAACCCAACAGGTGAGACAGTGAATTTTGCTTTATTAGCCAACGCTGATTTTTAACCATCATGTTTTGAAGATGCATGTACTAATGATGTTTGAGTGCAAGCCATGCAAGAAGAGATATATTCCATTCACGGGAATGAAACTTGGGAATTGACAGAGCTTCCACATGACAAGAAAAAGATTGGCACTAAATGGGTCTACAAGACCAAATTTAATAGTGATGGGGGTGTTGAAAGACAGAAGGGAAGATTAGTTGCCAAAGGATTCACATAGAAGTATGGAATTGATTATGAAGAGACATTTGCACCAATAGAAATATAGGAGACCATTAGAATGCCAATTTCATTAGCAACTCAGAAAATGTGGAGCATATAGCATATGGACGTGAAAGGTGCCTTCTTGAATGGGTACTTAGAAGAGGAAGTATATGTGGAGCAACCACAAGGTTTTGAAGTGGAAGGAAAAGAGAATAATGTCTACAAGTTGAAGAAGGATGTGTATGGTCTCAATCAAGCACCACAAGCGTGGTATGCTAGGATTGATGGATACTTTCAGGAAAATGGCTTCCAGAGAAGTAAGAGTGATCCTACCCTTTTCTACAAATTAGAAGGTATTGATATTTTGATCATAATTTTGTATGTTGATGATATATTTTATATGGGTAGTAGTTATTATATATCATAATAGATAATTAGTAGTTGATATATAATGATATTAATAATAGGTTTATTATATAACAATGTCTTTACATACTTGATTCAATATGAGATTTACAGATTGAACTCACTGATATGTGTTTTATTTTCTTTCATTATTTTTTTTATATGTGTCGGGTCCATTCTAAAAAAACTTGTGGGTGGTTTCATGTAAATATTTTCTATGGGTTTCAATAGAGTTCGATGAACCTCCACAATTTATGTCATTTGATTTCAAAATTATTTAGCAAAGGTAACTCGTTGCTGACATTGCATTTTCTGATATGACGTTGTTATTACAGAGTCCAGATATAAGATAATAAGTACATAAATGCATTGGATAAGTCCATAAATTCATAGTAAGTTTTCAATGCGGTATCATTTCAGAATGAGAACCTGGGTAAATAGCTTATCGTTAACTTTCAAATAATCACTTAAGAGATATTATATCAATCACATATATGTGATTGAATTTTTTAACAGCAACTTCAAAATAATTCTAGTATTTTTATTCTTTTTGACTTATTGATGGTGTCAACGAGTCTGGAATATATTGTTTTCAACTATATAACCATCTCAGAACCAAAGAGATTTGTGCATTGTTGCCAAAGAAATAAATACATGTTTACAAGTTTCCAACTAAGTTATTTAACAAAATATTTTAACACATATATGTAGCTATTGATTTTTTTAGTGGTTAATTGTATTTTTATTAATTGTTTAGTGGTTAATTGTATTTTTTTGGTTAGTTTAGTGAATAAAGATTTGAATTTTGAATCTCAATTGAGTATGATAATCAATTGAGTATGATAATTAATTGAGCTGTATGATAATTAAATTAAATGGAATTTGATTTCAAAAATATTTTAAATTTTAATTAAAAAAAATCAATATTAATGGTTAATTTAACTTTTATAATCTTCTATCCAAATAAGAAATTAAAGTGACCCTTGTTTAATAGTTTGAACCATAGTTACCAAATTCGGCAGTATCGGCAAAAAGAATTCAGAAATTCGTCAATACGGTTATGTTCATGTTCATGTACCGATACAGTTATTTTAATATAGTACATAGTTTTTTTTATGTATTCAATTTAACTTCTCATGTTCTTATTATCTTCATATGGCGTAGGGAACAACGCTTAAACCATTTTTGAATCTCCGCTCATCAATTACCACGTATTTAGGGTATATTTAGGGTAAATACGATACATAGAAATAACCATGCCACTTGGGTGATTGTACATAGCAATAGCCATGCCATGTGCGCAGTCAGCCTTGCACAGTCAGCCTTTCACAGCAACCTTACAATTTTTATTTTATCAAAAAGTTAAAAGTAGATGTAAAAAACAATTATTTTTATATTAAAACCATTTATAGAAATTTTGTATTCTGAAAATTTACTATTAAAAAGTTATATTTAAGTTTCATATTAAAAAATTTAAAAACTTTAAAATAATTTAAAAACTTTAAAATAATTTTTTTTATTCTTATTTAGATGAAAAAATATTTTCTCTAATATCACATAAAAATTAATCTAATAAATTTGGATTGAGTTTTTGTTATTCATATTAATATGTTTGGTTTACTTTCTAAATTTGCAATACTAATAAATTTGATGTTTATTTTTCTATTATTCTAAAATCATCATAAATAGACATAAAATGTTAGGTTGAGAATAAGTAACAAGTATTTAAGTATCTAGGTGAGGAAAAGTTAATTTAAATTTTTTAAATTTTGAAAAAAAATTAATTTATTAATATTTATAATATCTATATTCTAGAATTTTTTGCTTATTGAATTTTACATCATGGAATTCTTTTTTTATCAAATCGAATTCGTATTCGTATTCGAATTTGGTAACTTTTTTTTGAACTTGGAATTAGTCATTCATCACAGGTAGAGGAATGGTTTTATTATCGAAAATGTGTTGTATTATTCATAAACAAGTTAATAATCGTGGAAGATTTGCTCGCTAAGCCTGTATGCAAGCTACTTATAATAAAGGGCTTCACATATTGCAGGAAGATTTACTTTTTTTTCATGCACTTTCCCGCGTTATAACACGTATCAAAAAATTGCAGTCTGAGTGCACCAAATTAGTGACTATACGGTAGCTTCATGGGTTTTTGCGCTCATAAGAAATTACATTGACCAGATGATATGGCTTGTGTTTTTTTTATTGTTCTATTGTTTTCAATAGGGTACTCCCTTTTTTTTACTTCACATAGATCTGGACGATGGTCTCAACTACAAATTACATTCTCACTTAACCACAACCTGTAATTCTATAATAAGGGTTTTGAATCGAGTTTCATTCATATCACGATTTTACCAACGAAATATAGTTTCAATAGTTTGAATAATGTTAATTTTTGAAATTGCTCCTAATTATACATATTGTGATTCTAACAACCCAAAATAGAATTTCACCAATGTTGAAGTCAAGATGATAAGTGATCAAAGGCCATGGCTCAGCGGGAAGCTTATTCACTCATGATTATATTCTCCATTCTCTATGGTTATAATTTTTTTTTATAAAGTGGTGGTAGTTGGCTGGGTTTATATCGGACACTCGTACAATCAAAGTTAAATTTTCTATGGCTATAAAGTTTTAAAAGAGGGGATAGTTGGTTTGGTGGTGGTCCTACTAATCTTATCATTATTAGTTTTAGTGCTTTGCTGGGAAATCCCGAATCTTATCATTATTACGTTTACTCCAGTTTCAAATAAAAGCAATAACCACTAGACTTTCATGTGCAAGTAACTACTCTAACCACTCTAATCATATGCAAAGAAATAGACTTTCATATGCAAATAACCACTCTAACCATATGCAAATAAATAGACTTTCATATGGAAATAACCACTCTAATCCAAATAAAAGCACGCAAATTGTGGTAAATTTTGAACTTGCCATTTGTGGAGTCACTACTACACCAAGGGCATTTTAAGACATTTGTTTAAGACAAAAGAAATCTTTTGTCTTAAGTCACTTTTTATTTTAGCTATTTTATATTAAAATTTAATATCAGTTGAATTGTCTTAAATATAAAATTTAAGACAAAAATAGTGTGAGACAAAAATAATTTGAGACAAAATTTTCTATTTAAGACAAAAACAAATTGAGACAAAAATATTTAAGACAAAAACAATTTGAGACAAAAAATTTAAGACAAAAAAATTTAAGACAAAAGTATTTTAAGACAAAATTTTATATTTAAGACAAAACGAATTTGAGACAAAAATATTTTAAGACAAAACTTTATATTTAAGACAAAAGCAGTTTGAGACAAATATATTTTAAGACAAAAGCAGTTTGAGACAAATATATTTTAAGACAAAAGCAATTTGAGACAAAAATATTTTAAGACAAAAATTTAGATTTAAGACAAAAGCACTTTGAGACAAAAATATTTAAGACATAACTATATATTTAAGACAATGGCGACTTAAGACAATGACAATTAAGACAAAACCCATTTAAGATAGTAAGCAATTAAGACAAAATCATTAGCATTGGGAAGTTTGCATTGAAATATCATGAGTGGATAGTGGATAAAATTATATTTTTTATTTTTGAAAATCGATATTCAAACCACATGAAATTTAATCATGTCATATTTATTTCTTTTATATTATATTTTTATTATTTCATTAAACCACATTCTAAAAATTTAATAAATAAATAGATAAAAAAATATTATTTTTAGGTTGGCAACTCAAGGGGATTTGAACTTTGAATCTCGTGTTTTAACCATAACTGCTCCACACTAATATTCTTGGGCATATTATGTTTTTTCCTGCTAACTGCTCCAAAAACAACCTCTAAGAACTAGTAGGGTCCAAGAAAAAAAGCTACAAGTTCCCCAAATTCGATCTACATTTCATGGACAACCACATTTCCCCCAAATGTCCTCCACATATTTTCCTTGGTGTATTGGAGTTTGAAAAATACATAGGATGCCACAAGTAATCCTAATCATAAGACTCAACTTTCCTAATGACTAGGAGACCTTAAAAATAAGAAAACATCTTAATTTATGCCTAAAATTACTAAAATTTCCTATCCCAAACACGAAATTAGAAATTCTACAAAATTATAGGGCAACAAGGAAACCAACTTCCTCTTCCAAAAATCTCTAAGACCTTATGGAGGACAAATACAAATTTTGAAATAAATTGTTGAAATTATGCTCTTGCATCAACAACTACCAATGTATCCTTGTAGGCCACCCCCTTTAACAATAGATGTAATACCAATGTCCTTTACCAGCTAGAAGGAACTCCTTACATAATTCTCTCTTAGATCCCCTTAACCCATTGCAATGATTGTCTTTGATGTATACCTAGTTGCAAGCACATTAAGAAGCAATGTAGCATATTGTTGGTTGAGGATTTCGATAAGTATGTGATTTTGTTGACATCTTGTGACTATCTCATATGTGAATATCTAAAATCTTGGATGTATATTGTTGCCCTGACACTATAACATGACTTAGTATTGCCTATCATACCATGTCACTCCCTCCTCGAGACACCTAGAACTCGCTAACACTCCCTGTCACACACTCTTATTCATTCATTTATGAATTTTGACCTAGTGCGCCTTTGTCATGTTTTCCTGGCACTCCCTAACACTCCTTAGCACGCATTGGCACACCTAGGCACTTGGAAAAACTTTGTATGCTTCCCTAGCACTCTAACATGCCTTGGAACTTCCTATAATACCGTGTCACTCCCTTCTTAACACACCTGGAACTGGCTTATACTTCATTTCCATGCATTTTAAACTAGTGCTCCTTTGCGTTTCGCTGACACTTGGCCCTCACACTCCCTAGCATGTGTTCATGCCACACCCTGGCACCTGCCACATCTTGGCATGCCTATCATGCCTTGGAACTGCCTAACATGTGTTAGTACTTCTATGAATTCCCTGACACACCTTGGTATTCCTTAGCTTTCATGTCATCATAGATAACCTTGCTTTTTTTGTGACTTGGGAACCCAACCAAGTCATTGGAAAATCGATGTTGTGCCCAACCCAAAGTTTCCCTTTGTCTAAAACTACTTTTTCCAACCCTTTATGTAACCATAGGCTTACCTCCTACAAGTCTTATTCTGACCTTCTCCTAACACACTTTATCCTTGAGACACTTGGAATTCGTTGACACTACTTGGCACACACTCTTATTCGTTCATTTCCATGCATTTTGACCTAATTCTCCCTTGCAATGTCCTAGCACTCCCTAACAGTCCTCAACATCCATTGACACTTTCTGGCATGTGTTAGCATGCCTTTTCATTCCTTGGCACGCATTGACACTCCTTAGTTATCATGCCCTCACAATTACCCTTACTTTTTTTGAACTTGGGAACCCACCCAAGTCTTGCCTTGAATATAACAACTTGACCAAGTTACGGTTACTACAACTAGATTGTGCCTTGTTCACCTAAGAAATTACTATAACCCCTCACCCATTTAACCCCCTAAACACTAAACCCCTAACCCATTTAACCCCCTAAACCCTTAACCCCTAACCCCTTAAACCCTAATTCTTGACCCCTAACCCATTCAACCCCCTAAACCCCTAAAACCCTAACCCATTTAACCCCCAAACCCTAACCCCTAAAATACTTAACTGCTAAATCTCCTAACCCCCTAAACCTCTTAACCCCTAACCCATTTAACCCCCTAAACCTCTAACCCCTTCTTGTATTATATGGTTTCAAACCCTTCTTGTCTCCTTCCAGGGGGTTTCTGGAGGTCTTAAAAAAGACTTCCTTTTGCTAACCAAATGGATTTTTTCTTTCACACATGTATGGAAACGTACTTTCCAAATCATATTGTAATAGATTCATAAGGTGATGTTATTGGTATTAACTACACCTTATTTGGAGACATCATTTTTATTGTAGGGGTTGGTACCTTTCTATTGGATGTGGTTGGCGATGTGAAGACTACTCAACCTCTAGTAAAGATTCATACTAACTCTAACAAGCTTATGGATGCTTTTTTACAAAGGGAGACCCCTCTAAGCTTAACTCATTGGATTCTTTGTTTGTTCATGCTAATTATTGTTCTCAACTTTCCTTCTCCAAGGGGCTAAGACTATTTGCTTCATTTATTTTACATGGCCCGATGAAAGAAGAAGAATGGAGTTTGTCTCCACATCTTTTCCATTTCACTAAGTTACAAAAAAGAGTCAAATTCTATAGCCAATAGACTAATAGTCTCTTGATACACCTTTAGTGAGCTATGCATAGCTCTCACCTATCACTGTAGCTCAATGAAATGACATCTAATAGCTCCAAGACACCATTATAAATGGAGTAGTTGTGAATTTGTTGTTAAATGATTGCCTCTAAATGTTCAATTCTCATGAATTTTGGGGGAGGGGGGTCTTTTGGTGTATTGAGCGGGGCGAGGGGACATAAGGGTAGCATGGATGGGTAGAAGTGAGAGGTTCGAGCATGGTTTACTGAGATCTACAATCCTAACATTAGAGAATGAGAAGGAGCCTTAGGGCCTTATGGCATAGGGGCTAGGGAACCTATAGGTAAGGTACTGAGAGAAATTGATAGGGGAACCCCCAATAGTTGTGACAAGGGGATTAGGGGCCACATTATCACAACCCATACACACTTAACCCATAACCACTAAAGTCCCTATCCCTTTAACCTCGAAGCCACAATCCCTTAATCCATACACCCATAACTCATAACAAATTAACCCCTTGATCCCTTAAACCCAAAGCCATTAACCCCTTAACCCCTAACCACTAACTTAGAATCCTTGAACCCCATAAACCCTAATCCCATATCCTCTTAAAGCTTGACCCTTAACCCATAACCCCTAACCCCTAAATTCATTAACCCCTAACCCCTTAACCTTCTAACACCTAAATAACATAACCCTTAGGCACTTGACCCCTAAATCCCCTGACATGTAAGCCCTTGATGGTTAATATTAACCCCTAAATCCCTTAACCACTAATCCATTAACCTCTAACCCTTAAACCCCCTAACCTTCAAATCCCATAAGCCCTAACCCTTTACCCTTTACTGTTAACCCCTTGCTCCTAAACCCTTAAACCCATTAACTCCTAGAACCCCTTACACTTTATCCCAAACCATAGGTGCTCCAACGCTAATATTCTTGGGCATATTATGCTTTTATCTGCTAACCGCTCCAAATACAACCTCTAAGAACTAGTAGGGTCCAAGGAAAAGAGCTACAAGTTCCCCAAATCCGATCTACATTTGATGGACAATCACATTTCCCCCAAATTTCCTCCACATATTTGCCTTGGTGTATTGGAGTTTGAAAAATACATAGGATGCCACAAGTAATCCTAATCATAAGACTCAACTTTCCTAATTACTAGGAGGCCTTAAAAATAGAAATAAAAACATCTTAACTTATGCCTAAAATTACTAAAATTTCCTATCCCAAATATGAAGTTAGAAATTCTACAAAATTATAGGGCAACAAGGAAACCAACTTCCTCTTCTATAAATCTCTAAGACCTCATGGAGGACAAGTACAAATTTTGAAATAAATTGTTAAAATTATGCTCTTGCATCAGTAGCTACCAATGTATCCTTGTAGGCCACCCCCTTTAACGATAGTAATACCAATGGACTTTACCTAGAAGGAACTCCTTACATAATTCTCTCTTAGATCCCCTTAACCCATTGTAATGATTGTCATTGATGCCTACCTAGTTGAAAGTGCATTAAGAAGCAATGTAGCATATTCCTGGTTGAGGATTTCGATAAGTATGTGATTTTGCTGATATCTTGTGACTGTCCTGTATGTGAATATATAAAATCATTTTTTTTGTACCAGTTTAATGATTGATTTTCCATGAATTTTAAACTAGTGCTCCCTTGTGTTTCCTTGAAACTTGGCCCTCACACTCCCTAGCATGTATTCATGCCACACCCTAGCACCTGCCACATCTTGGCATGCCTATCATGCCTTGGAACTGCCTAACATGTGTTAGTACTTTTAGGAATTCCCTGACACACTTTGGTATTCCTTAGCTTTCATGCCATCATAGATAACCTTACTTTTTTTTGCGACTTGGGAACCCAACCAAGTCATTGGAAAATAAATGTTGTGCCCAACCCAAAGTTTCCCTTTGTTTGAAACTACTTTGTGCAACCCTTTATGTAACCATAGGCTTACCTCCTACAAGTCTTATTCTGGCCTTCCCCTAACACACTTTATACTTGAGACACTTGGATTTCATTGACACTACTTGGCACACACTCTTATTCGTTCATTTCCATGCATTTTGACCTAGTTCTCCCTTGCAATGTCCTGGCACTCCCTAACACTCCTCAGCATCCATTGACACTTTCTAGCATGTGTTAGCATGCCTTTTCATTCCTTGGCACACACTGACACTCCTTAGTTCTCATGCCCTCACAATTACCCTTACTTTTTTGGAACTTGGGATCCCAACCAAGTCTTGCCTTGACTATAACAACTTGACCAAGTTATTGTTACTACAACTATATTATGCCTTGTTTACCTAATAAATGGCTATAACCCCTCACCCATTTAACCCCCTAAACCCTAAACCCCTAACCCATTTAACCCCTTAAACCCTAAACCTCTAAACCTTTAACCCCTAACCCCTTAAACCCTAATTCCCGACCCTAACCCATTTAACCCCTTAAACCCCTAAAAACCTAACCCATTTAACCCCCAAACCCTAACCCCCAAAACCTAACCCCTAACCCCTTTAACCCCTAACTGCTAAAATCCTTAACTACTAAATCCCCTAACCCCCTAAACCTTTAAACCCCTAACCCATTTAACAACCTAAACATCTAACCCCTTAACCCCTTAACCCCTAACCCCTAAAATCCTTAACTGCTAAATCCCCTAACCCCCTAAACCTCTAAACCCCTAAACCCATTTAGCCTCGTAAACCCTAAACATCTAACCCTTAACCCCTTAAGCCCTAATTCCCAACCCCTAACCCATCTAACCCCCTAAACCCATAAAACCCTAACCCATTTAACTCCCAAAACCCTAAACCTCTAAACCCTTAAACCCCTAAACCACTAACACCTAAACCCCTAACCCCTTAACCCCTTAACCCCTAAATTGTTAACGCTTAACCATTAACCCATTAACCCCTCACCCCTAACCCCTAAAATCCTTAACTTCTAAATCCCCTAAGTCCCTAATCCCTAATCCCTTAACCACTAGCTCATTATTTACCTAACCCCTAACTGCACCTAAATCCCCTAACCCCTAAGCCCCCAATCCCTAATCCCTTAACCACTAACTCATTATTCTCCTAACCCCTAAATGCGCCTAAATTCCCTAACCCCTAACCCCCAATCCATAACCCCTTAACCACTAACTCATTATTCCCCTAACCTGAATCCCTAATCCCTTAAATACTAACTCATTATGCCCCTAACCCCTAAATGTGCCTAAATCCCCTAACCCTTAAGCCCCCAATCCCTAACCCCTTAACCACTAACACATTATTCCCCTAAACCCTAAACCTCTAACCCCTAAGCCCCTATTCCCCTAACCCCTTATTATACTAGGCTCGTGGTGCTTTCTTGAGGCCATACAAGGATTTTACCACTTACATGCTTTATTTTCCTAACCCTTCACAAAAAATCCTTCTGGTTGGGACATAAAAACATTCTCTTTCATATCTCCATTCAAGAAAGCAGTTTTTACATCCATTTGATGGAATTTCCAACTTTTTGAGTTTCTAGGGCAAAGAATGTCCATATGGTATCCCATTTTGCTATGGGGGAAAAAAATATTCTCATAATAGACCCCTTCTTTTTGTGTAAAAACTTTTGCCACAAGCCTAGATTTATTCTTTTCAAATGAGCCATCTGTTTTATAATTTTTTTTGAAAAATGTTAGCACTTAATTTAGCAAGGGTCGTAGAAGGGGTTCCAAAGGGACTACTACTAGATCAAGTGGAAACAATGGGACAAGGACCCATTGTCACCTCATTCAATTTCCCCTACTCTTTATGCACTTTCACTGATGGGAGGAGTCTCGGTACAGGGAAATTACTAGAATGATGAGACCAATAATGATGCACAATGTGATTTCCAATGCCCATTCAAAGAAGAGGATTAGATAATAGGTTCCCTACTTTAGAAGCAAAAGAAGGACTCTCAAAGAAAGGCTCGAGGGAAAGATGACCTCGGGTTTAGGAATATTAAAAAATGATGAATGCCTAAGATCAAAACTTCCAAAATCCCTCTCTTGTGATTGACGTGTTTACACCTCCTCAAGACACCTAGAACTCGCTAACGCTCCCTGTCACACACTCTTATTCATTCATTTATGCATTTTGACCTAGTGCTTTGTTATGTTTTCCTGGCACTCCCTAACACTCCTTAGCACACATTGGCACACCTTGGCACTTGGAACATCTTTGTCGGGGGGGGAAAATTTTAAGAACCCCCCTAAATTTATATATATAATAAATAGGCGAATCTCCATGATACATAGGAAAAATGGAAGGCGATTTTATTAATAATATAATATGTATATATAATTTTTTGGCGAATCTCTCACGAGATTATATTATCTTGTAAAAACATGGCGAATCACCAGTACAAATGGCGAATCACTACTACAAAATGGTGAATCGTTGTCTAGTGGAGTTCGGGTTGTTGGTTCCAATGAAGATATGGTAGTTGAACCAGGAGTAGAAGGAAGAGAACCACCGAGACCAAGCATGGCACATCGTGACTCATGAGGGAAGTAGTTCTCGTGCAGTTTGGAAAACGCGTTCTTCTAGTTCTGCTAAGCATAGTGTTGTTGCTCATGCTACTACTAGCACTGATATTGAGGCTGGAGAGGAGTTTCAACAAATTGGGATCTTTGCAGATCATTTTGTTTCAACAATCCTCCAACACAAAGGCCCATGCCTCTGCCGATTTCTTCAATGAGCAGAACAAGTCGAACAAAAATTAAAACGCCAATAACTAATGAACAAAGTCAATACGACAATCCCAACACACCTCCAAACCGACAGTTGTGCCTCACTGTCTGCTATGCACATCCAAACCGACTCAGCTCATGGCAGAATTTGCTCGTGGGAATGGATCGGGGAATTCAAGGGGGCAGTAAACCTGTGATCAAATCCATTTGAAACATCCTCTCAACGTTGACTTGGAATGGATAAAGGTTGTAACAGACCTGAGGTCTTAATTGTCTCAACTTTATTTTGTTGGCAAACCAAACATTCTGCCACAATCCTTTGAATATCAGATTTAAGGTCATCCCAAAAAAAATCCTTCTTAACCCTATGGTATGTTTTTAAAAATCCTAAGTGCCCTCCTAAGGGAGAGGTGTGCAATTCCAAAAGAATATTTTGTTTGCGTTGGGAATTCTTACAAAGATATAAGTGATCTTTGTAACATAATGAATCATTTTTCCAACTAGATGTATCAAATGTATTGGGATCTTGCTACAACTTTTGCACGAGTGCCACACTTCTTCGTTATTCTTCCAATCATCCCTTACTTCGGTTATCCAATCTCGTTGGATAATAGAAATGGCACAAAGCAATGCTTCCACATCCTCATCCTTTCTTGAGAGTGAATCTGCAACAACATTTTTCTTCCTTTTTTGTAGATGATATCAAATTCATAACCCAACATTTTTGTAACCAATTTTTGTTTCTCTTCTAAAGATAATATTTGTTCTAAACTCCCCGGATGCGGGTGTTTCAATGGAGAGTTAATGGGATGGGACGGAGGGGTGGCAAGCCCTGCCGACACCTGCCCAACTGGTACGCGGCATTAAATGGATAGCTGCGCAACGACATGTTTCATTTATACTCCCCTCCTTCCAATGCCATGGGCTCTGAAATCTTCAGCACTCGCTCGACTTCGACTGTGACGAACCATGCCTCCGCATGCTCCGGCGGGATTCTCACCATGGGAGCAGTTAAGGAGACTGATCTGCTTGGTATGGGAAGGACGGTCTTGGCGCAAGTTAAGGCCTATCGCATGGTGGGTGGGTACCATAAGCAACAGCTTAAATATCACCTAGTCTCAGCTTTCCTACAGAATTTCTTTGGCGTCGTTAGTTGTTGTGTGCATAGTTGGGAGAGGGTCTATCAGTGTTTGTTGCGCTCTATGCAGAGAGAGGCTCATCCTCCTGGGAAAGTTAAGCTGCTGCCGTGACCTCATCAGAGCTCGGGCCGCCCTTTGCTGGCTTTCACAGTTGTCGTTGACGCGTTCTGGACCCTGCTCCATTACACAATGCCGAGGATTCGACACCATTTGCGGAGCAGAAGAGGTAGCTCTCGGAGCCATCCCTCTCATGTTCTCTCCAGCCCATCTCCGAACTCTTCATCCTTTGGTAAAGGCTCGAGCCACTACCACAGAACCCGAAGCGGTCGGGGGCGCTCTCATGATTTCCGCCTGTTCTTGGGTCCCCATTCGCATCGCCCTCCAGCCTCCTCTGCTCCTACTACAGGCACTTCTCGGTTCACCTTCAACAGTACCCTCAACCGCCCTCGGATTACAGCCATTCTCTCGGTGGTTTTTCTTGAAGACAGCTTGCCAGAGCCGTCCAGCTCGCAGCCGATCGTTCCTGCGGCGAATGTTGCTGCTCCTAACACCCAGTTCTCGAATTTCAATCTGGGCAGTGGCAGTATCCCGACGCAGCCTCCGTCTTGCCTTGTAGATTTTGTTCCGGATGAAGACATGCTTTCTGCTGAACTTGGTCCCTCGGCTTCTCACGAAGGGCTTGCTCCTGACATGCATGCCACCGGCTGGTGCAGGATTGTGGAGGAGACTCTGGAAGACTAATGGGTTCGTTGCTTGGTTTTTTTCTCTGTTTGTGTCACCCAACTTTTTGGGTTTTTTTTGCTCTGGTAGCTATGAAGCTTTCTGGCCCCCTTTTGTTTCTTCTGGGTCAAAGCATCTCTTGGAAAATTCTAGCTCTGCACCCCTGCGTGGGTTTCGACAGTCTACTACTCTGTTTTTTCCTGAATTTTCTGCCTCCAAGGCAGTAGTCACCGACTTCGGTCTCAATGTAATTTTATCCACTTGTTAATAGATCAGTTTTACTTAGAAAAAAAAAAATATTTGTTCTAAACTTAAGACTATCATGATCCATTTTTACCTTGAATTGTCTTTCCATTGGGTAAGGTCTCCATTGCTTAAGTGCATGTAGTATTGCCAACATGTCCTTCTGATAAATAGGTTTTTGTAAATACTTTCCTTTGATTGGACGACTTTCAAAAGCAATGAACCTTCCTTCTTGCATTAAAAAAACACCAATTCCATTTCCTGAAGCATTGCATTCCACAATAAAGGTTAATACTTGTTCTAAAAGTATTTAAGGCTATCATGATCCATTTTTACTTTGAAGTGTCTTTCCATTAGGTAAGGTCTCCATTGCTTAAGTGCATGTAGTATTGCCAACATTTCCTTCTGATAAATAGGCTTTTGTAAATACTTTTTTTTATTGGACGACTTTCAAAAGCAATGGGCCTTCCTTCTTGCATTAAAACAACACCAATTCCATTTCCTGAGGCAAAGACTGAGAAATCCTATCCCATCTCAAATCATACCAAAAGCCCCAACTATAAAGCCAATTGACCTAATAATGCAAAAGCAGAGCAAGCCTCATCTCCCCCAAAAGAGAAAGATATATAAAAAGTATTTGAAAGCCATCAAAACTAATTATAACAAAGGCATAAAACATAATATAATTATAAGAACTAGAAATACAAAAACAAACAATACCATATCAAACTCAATAAAAAAAATTAGACAATAATTTCAAAAATAAAAATAGCAAATCTGATTACTAAATATATACATACATCACTTAGAATAAATATATACATGAAGAACCAGAAAAAAAAAACAAATAATACCATATCAAATTCAATAAAAAAATTAGACAATAATTTCAAAAATAAAAATAGCAAATCTCATTAATAGATATATACATACATCACTTAAACACTATTATCACAATTTATTTGATATTATATATATATTACTTTAAAAAATTACTTTATAACCATTTTGTAAAAAAAAAAAATTTCCTTACTACCTCAAAAATCCCCACCCCATTTTAAGGTGACAAGACCGAAATAATGACGAGATTCAAATTTTCTGTTGTTATATGGATAAAACTACGATCCTCCATTTCTATTGAAAAATAGAAATATATTTTAAAGCTTATTAAAAAGTCTATATACTAAAATATTCAAACACAAGCATAATGGAGACATCTTATTTTTCGTCCGTCCTTGTCTAAAACGTTGATCAATTACATATTTCAAGTTTGTAGAAAAGTAATGAATATTCAAATGATTATAAATATAAACTCATGATCACCCGGATTGTAATGGTTTGTATTGACAATGTATATGAGACCAACAAATAGCAAATGAGTTTGATAATAGTTAAAACTTCATATTGATGTGAATCTTTGGTTTTGGAATCAATATCCATCCATCCATCATTCCAAGAGATAAGGCCAAATCATTCCCAGAAATAAGGCCAAATCAAGTTGCAAGAAATTTATAACCAAAGGAATTTTGTTTTAAAATCAAAGAATTTGTGAAATTTAGCGTAGCTAAGACTAGTTTAACAAAAAAATGGGCCTTATCTTATGCAAATATTTTAGAAAAAAATCAGTATGTATAAAACAACAACCTGCACATTGGAGTCATAAATTATTATGTTTTTTACAGTGATTGACTTCACCAATTGGCCTACTTTATCTGGGGTTGTGAGGTCATCCCCTTCTCATCCATAGCACACTCCCACAATGCTTCCTCTTATTAGCTCTAAAAAAATGTAATAGCAACAATTCCACCCAAGTTGAAGGCTAAAAAACTAGCTCAACCTAATTAAAATCCATGCAAAAGAAAATCTCTGAAAGATGAAAAGATGAACAATACATATTTCTGAGATGCCTTGTCTCCAACAACATAGCGCCAAAAATAAGATAAGTTATGGCCAAAACTAAATACTTTTCAAACAAGTCATTAATGATGGAAATAAACAAAATAGGAAAATTATTAGCATGAGTAGCATATTTTATATAGCTTCAAAACAGAGAAGAAACCGGAGATTGTAATAATGTGCGATGTAACAACTGGATCACAGTGGACCTTTCAAATAAACAAAAAAATTTAAAGTGTTTGTAGGTAGTAACTTGGTAGTAGGCCCTGTCAGCTAGTATACCATGTTAGCCATTGATCTTGTTGGTACTAGAATAAACACCATAGACATACATTCCCCTAATATATTACAGACAGGAAATAAGAAGCAAAAAGGAACATACATACAAACAATAGAATAAATGCCGAAATCAAGAGGATAGAGAGAATGTTTCACAATAAATGCAAATAATGAAATTTACAGTAGGTACAGATAATTAAATTTGCCACTGAGAGCCAACCCTATCTCAGCTGATTGTCCATATATTACAATGTGTCCACTCTATATTCCTTTTATGCATTTCCTATGCCTTTACGTTAGTTACAACAGGAATTATTCATGTTACTAATTTGCATACTCTGTCACAATGTATCTATATTCCTTTTATGCATTTCTTATGCCTCTACATTAGAGACAATAGGAATCCTTTGGTTACAACTTTTCATATAAATGCCAATAATGAGTTTAAGAGCATCTTACAACAGCTCCTTTCCTACATCCTCTTTTCACTTGAAGGTGAGTGGTGAATGACTTGGTTGTTTATCTATCATCTTCATTTGTGTGCGCACAACCAATGACATCACTTGAGGTGAAGGAAATAGTCCATTAAATCACTAAACCAAAAAAAGTGATTTACAATAGCTAGAAAACTTATTGAATTATGTAATTTGGCATTTTGACTTAGAACCCACATCCACATATGATTGGTTTTGAGAACTCATCCAGTAAACTAGACAATTAGCTCATAATAGTATATAATAGTTTATACGCTGGATTTGTTGTAATTTCTGCATAGGTTTCTTGGGTAGACAAAAATATACATTTACAGAGAATACATTGCTAATAACTCATCCACACACTCTCTATGTTAAGTTCTCAGAAAACATAGTTAGTCTCAGTGGACAGTGATCATTGCAATGTTTAGTGGACAGGGATCATTTTCATAGTTCTTTTCTTTGTGTTTAGCTAAAACAGAGAGCAAGGAAGCCAAATCAAAGACATTTACTCACAGAAATATCAGTAAAGTCAAGTTTGAACTCACCCGGAAACTGAGCAAGCATCAGCAATAACACCCAGAAGAGCAGCAACAGCTTCTCCATTGTCCAAAACAGCATCCCCCTTATCTCTTTCAATGGGTTTTCATTACATCATTCAATTGCAATATCCATTAAAAAACACAGGCATAATATTGATTCCTTAATGTCTGGTAGGCCACAATGCCCATTACAGCGCCATGCTACTATTCTAATCTCAACCCCTCTGTTCAAAACACCCACGCGAGGCCCTACAACCAAAATCCTCAGAGCATGTGGAAGTAAAAGCACAAACAGGTGACTAAAATGACAATGGATCTATGCCAAACAATGAGCTCTAAAGTACATATCACGGTATTCCCACCGGATGAGTGGTCCAGTCTCAATTACAGTCCCCTTGTCTGCCAAATGTCTGAAATAACTGTTTTTTTATTGCCAAATCCAGGTAGGGTTCCACACAGAAATTAGGGTTTAAAAGTATAAAATGGAATAACAATTGGTTTCTTAGGGTTCCTTGTTGGACATACCCTAAATGCAACCTTACTGGAACTTTTTAAGTTTTAAATAAGACAACTTTTAGGGTACATCTCCAAATTTTCCCAAGTTATGGCAGGGTACGTGGATGTGTTCCAGACTACAACATTCTACTGGGTGTAGTGGATATGGGTACATATACATTTCTGGTACATGGGAATAGGTGCAAAAGATCCAAGAGCTGGGTATGCATACCCATGGTACTTAGAAACATACACAAACATATATGTACATATAGATGCACATATATACATAATATTAATGAGCCAACAATGCCACCACTAGAGCTCCACCCATGCCATTGCAGTGATTACTCTTCTCATCTGTGGCAGCAGTGAAAATTTTGACGAGAGTTGCAGTGATATTTCCATAGTGGTAAGATCCTTGTGGATTGGGATGAGCTGCACCAGCTGTCCAGTTCCATCTGCACAACAATTGCTATTCAAATTTGAGAACAAGAGTACATATATGGATGTAACTCCCACCAATCCTGCACTTGATGGATATTTTAGAATTCACCCCTGGTTTGTCTGTGAATCTTCTAGGAAATTAAATTTTCATAGCCATCCGCACTTTCCATGATTGTTCCTTTATCTATATTTCTCAACAATGCTAAAAACATTAAGAAATGAGCATATTCATGAATCTATCTATCTGTAATATATATACAAATATCCCTCTCCGGACACATGATGCTAGACCCAAACTAAAGCAAGCACCAACCCTGATGTATCTTGCCTGGTTCAGAGACCAACAATCTCAGTTGGGGCTCCTCGAATTGGTCCAGAAACCTTCTTCTGGGAATTGCTATAGTGGAAAGTGGCAATGCAAGTGAGAACAGAGCTAGTAAAACGAGTAGATGCAACCATGTAATAGTCCTGAGGTTGCTGATTTGCATTGATCAGAAGAGAATAGGTTTGGCTGATATGGATGTCAAGAGAATCATAGACATTTTGAACAGTGTGACATCCTTCCACCTCCACAAGCTTCAATTTATGACCCTGGATCCTGAAGTTCAAAGAGGATGACAATCCCACATTTGAAATCCGGAGGTGGTAGTTTTTCTTACAGATAAATAGATGGCTCATTTTAGATATATAAGTAAGCAAATTGAACGGGCAAGATATTCCATCAGATAATGTCAAAACAAAATGTATTTTGTGGATCATTGGGTACCTAGACGCATCCACAAAAAGTCTAGCAGTGTGCCTTGCTGTAGAGAATCGCAATATACCTTCATCCATTGTGATTATTGCATCACTTGCTGGCCGTTGACCATTAATAAGAACAACATAAGGTTTACCCAGCAATCTGCCCATGTCAAGTGTTCTCTTAAGGATTTGGCCAAAGCTAGAAAATTGTCAGAGATTGATGCAATGAGAGAACATTCTGGTGGGCACTGTGAAGTTGAACGTAGTCAATCTCTTCAAATTCAAAAGATGAATTTGTTTCCGGGACAGATTAATAACTTACTGTGTGATTGGTCTTGTACCAGTCACGTATGAGCAGAGTGATATCACCAATAGGAGCAGGGAACGGAACAGGGATGAGGAGCCTACTGGCAACAGTTAGCCCTCCAAATACCCCAGCTGCTTTGTGTATACACATTGATGGAAAGTAGTACTAGCTGTCTATTTGGTCATTCACCTAGAAATTGTATATTTAAGTTCTGTTTTGGTGTTATAGGTCAGTTTGTTCCCAAAACTCCATCTTGCCACGAAATCCTGGATACCATGCCAGTACCAGAATGTGTTAAAGATCTCAACGCATTAGAAATCAAGAAAGAACCCATGAATCTTAATAAGCCAATACACAAGAGACTGTCAATCTGGGCTAATCAAGATAATAAGAAAGGCTGATCCAGGCTGTTAAATACATTCACGATAATGTTATCACTGGTGACACTGTCAATCTGGGGGCTGGGAAATTGCCTATTTATTAGAATATCCTGCAACGACAACAATGGGTATCATTAGTAATGTACTGAATCCTGATGTAATTCCCAGACAAGAATAGAACAGAAACAGGTCTCATGGTTAGGTTTCTCTTAACATATTGCAGGTAGTACCCACATATAATTTACATTTAACATTTCTGTAATAGAATTTATAACATGTAATATGCACTTCACATTTCCTTATTATATTGAATTGATACTATCTAGCATGCACTTCAAGCATTTCCATATTACATGGAATTGAGGCTGAGGCCTCAAAAAGGTGTGTAAAGCCACCTCACCATTCATATGATTGTATATTGGAGCTAGAATATTGAATTTGTGTAGGCCACTTAACTCTCTGCAGAGATATCATGTCGGACAACATTCTTTAAGCACAAGATCATAGAACAAAACTGTAAAAGAAATACAAAATGTTCTAATAGACCCATAAGGCTCTAGCGGCTAAGAGACATAAGGCTCTAGCGGCTAAGAGACAGAATTGAGAGATCAGCAGATGAAATTTATCAAAATCTCCAAATAAACCTTCAACTCAATTCAGAGGACATCTCCCATTTTCCATTCTTGCCCTTGGATGTTGAAAGTGTCAAATGCATGTCCCAAGTCGATTCCCCACCGCCCCCCCACGTTGGAAGAAGCAAGTAATCTAGACAATAGGTGCTCTCAAAATCCGATGTCCCAGATCCTTCGCTTCTCAACCACTGAGACATTGTACTATCCAAATAGCATAAACTAATAACTAAGCTCATAGAAGGTAATTGTGAAACCATTTTAACATAGCCCAGCAGACACATAAGAGTTTAATGGATAAAAAAAGATAATTGAGGGGCCTGTAGGTCAAATTAGCCAAAATGGGCAGCTGAACCTTCCATTGAGTTCTGATATTGACATCTTTCAAGTTCTATTCCAAGGTCATAGAAGGTAATTGTGAAAGCATTGTAACATGGCCCAACAAACCCATAAGAGTTTAATGGATAAAAAATATAATTGAGGGCAGTAGATCAAATTAGCCGAAATGGGCAGCTCTTCCTTCAATTGAGTTCCGACATGTACATCTTTCAAGCTCTATTCTAGCTCCATGATGTTAAAAACATTATTTCATGTCCCATGTTGATTCTACCTTGAGATCCTTATTTGCTTTTCTTCTACTTCTACATGATATTGTAGACTAATGACTTTTTTACTTGTTTTGGAAATGAAGACTTATAAATGCCTGAACTATCGTAATGAAAAAATTTATAACCAGTTTGATATGGGTCGAATGTACGTCTAAACCTTTTTTGCCAGTTCAAAATCATAATGACTGCACAGAAAACATTCCAGCTCAAAATCATGATGAGCACACAGAAAACATTCAGCTCAAAATCATGATGAGCACACAGAAAACATTTCAGCTCAAAATTATAATGACCCCACAGAAAAAGCATTCAATTCAATTTCAAATGAAGCCTCAACCCAATACATCATGCATACAGTACAGTGAAAACAACATAACATGTCCTGCATAAAAAGGAAGCTGTAAATCATTGTAACATTGCCCAACATTCCCATAAAGGTTTAATGTATAAAAGATAGAATTTAGGGGGACAGTAAGATAAATAAGCCAAGCTGGGCAACTCAGCAAATATTGAAACGATAAGTGTATCACCCGGGGACTGCACCCAGTCTGGGTCACACTACCCTTAGACAGAGTAATTCTTTTGCTACAAGTTATTTACATACCTCTGATCTGAACCGTGTCAGTACCAGCATAGAGGCAACCAATCAATCTTCCTCAGTATGTCTGCATGAAACCCAAGTTTTTTAGGCCTGTACAGCAAGATTTTTTGGGTCTGTCCTGAGAGTATTTCTGGGCATAATCAGTGTATTTCCGGTCTGTTCTGGAAGGAGAAACTTGTTGTTGATGTGTGCATTCTCTGCCATGTAAATCTGGTTAGTACTATGCGTTATTCAATGTATGGTCAAGGAAGGAGAAGCTGCTACAGTTGTGAACATTTCCTATGGTGCAAACTCAAGTCTCAGAGCATAAACAGTAGACTGTTCAGAGGCCATTTCCAGCGTTTAAGGAGCAGAAATAAGAGGTCGAAAATTTCAGCTAGAGGGGGGGCAACCCAAAACCAGCATCATCACAGTAAATCTCCATTGCCCTGTAAATCTAGGGCATATACAACCCAAAACCAGCATCATCCAGCATCATTAGCATAAATCGTAAATCTGTACGCAACCCAGAACCAGCATCATCAACATAAATTAAGGCGAATGCAGATCGAAGTAAATCGGGGCGAATACAACCCGATAAAATCATAGACCAGTGAATCGAAGGCGAATCCAACATTTCATGTTTATCCGCACTTATTTTTTTTGGGCTAAACCATAATAATTATTTATTTTTAAAATAATTTTGGGGCTATTTATACAAAACTATACAAAATAGGTTCTATATAAAAAATTCGCCCCTCTAAAATCTGAAACCCCTTAAATTTCGCCTTTGGGCTAAAATTCGCCCCTAAAATTTTCCCTGATCATTACAACAACTGATTATTTTACTAAATGGGTAGAAGCAGTTCCTCTCAAGACTGCTAATGTCGAGTATATCATCGAGTTCATAGATCAGTTCATAATCACCAGGTTTGGTTTACCTTCTGCTTTAATGTTTGATAATGCATCGTATTTTTTTGGTAATTCTATGACTGAATTTGCACTCAAGAGAGTTTTCAAACTTAAATACTCGCCAATTATTATCCACGGGGGAATGGGTTAGTCGAATCTACAAATAAAAAACTTAATCGAATCATTAAGCGAACCATTGATCAAAATCATAAAAATTGGCATAAGTCTTTAATATATGCTTTATGGGCAGATCGAATAATGCAAAAAGCCTCCATTGGCACTTCTCCCTTTAATTTAGTTTATGGGAAAGAAGTGATTCTTCCAACTCATCTAGCAATTCCTTCTTTGGCCTTAGTTCATTATATTGATGAAGCACCAACTTCTTCCTTACAATTAAGACAACTGGAAATAATTAAGCTAGAAGAACAACGAGAACAGGCCAAAATAACTCATGCTCGTCACCAAGCATTAGTGAAAGCTTCTTTTGATTCAAATATGGTATCCAGAAAGGATTTTCAGGTCGGAAATCTAGTTTTAAAATGGGACAAGGCTCATGAGAAAAAAGGGAAACATAAAAAATTTCAACAAATGTGGCTTGGCCCTTTCCAAATCGCAGAGATCATAGGTCCATCTACTTTTATGTTACGGGATTTAACAGGAAAAAGAGTCTTTACCTGTTAATGGACAGATCCTTAAAAAATATTTTCCATAGGAGATCATTCTTCTATTTTGTATATTATTTTTCATAATAAAACCGTTGTTAATGGTTACATTTGGAATTCACAAAAAAAGATACAAATTCTCTTTTAGATTTTGTTTTTTCACTTGTATAAATATAATTCTTCTAAGAAAATTGATCATTATTATTGAAAGATACAGTTAAAAGCTTTAAACCTAGAAATGATACTAGTTTCAACTTTGAAAATTTTGATAAAAAACGACCTTTAGTAAGAAATTGTTTTATATCTTTCTAATGAAAGGTATCAATAATAAAATGAAGATTCTCTATAGAAAAGTTCTTTCCAAAAAACTCTACCATTTTCGTCCAGAGCTATCTTAAGGAAACAATGAATTCCTCCCCACCTAGAAAATTACAACATTCAGGGAATTATCCAATGATACACTTTAACTTAAAGAGTAAGAGGTCTCATCACAAGCTGACTTATCATGATCATAGATATTATAGCTTGCTGACTTTGCCAATACTGCATACCACAACAAGGCAATGACTCAATATTGTTGCAATCGAAAGGCAAGGGGTCTCATCACGAGCCAGACTTGTTCAGACAAAGTTATAAATCAAGTGAATGGCAATCGTCATAAATTGGCTACCAAACCAAGATATTGTTCTTTAAGAATAAAAAAATAAAATGAAAGTAATAAGTGTGGATATGGATTTCTCTTTGAAAATTGTATATTTCTCTAAGTAGGATACAGGGATCATTGCTAGGTAACAGTAACCCTCTGTCAAGGCTATAAACGCTCATCAGCAAGCAAGTGGCTCTACCTATGAAAAATGAGCATATTTAAAAATTGATTTACAGAGAAACCTTTGTTTTTATCCTTATAAAACTTAGTAGTGACTGATATAGATATAAGGACTAGCTTGAGGAAGTAAATAGTCAAAGTTGAATATAGAAGAAACGAAATATCATGGATAGATAAAAGCATAATGTACTTTGTCTTTCTATTATAAAATTTGATTTTCTAGAAAATTTTCTATTTTGAAAGTTCAGAAAATTCAAAAGAAAAGAAGAGATAACTGGTTCTTCCAAGTGAATCACCAATTTTTGTGGCCAGCAACAACCCCCCTTCTTATTTAGCATTATCACTAATACTAAATAAGTGGGGACCCTTAGTAAAAAAATTTAAAAATTGATTAGTGTTTGTATTTCCTTTTTCAATAAAACTTACTATCATAAAATTAGGAGAATATTCCTTGAAAAATCTAAAAAAAAAACTTAAGTTTTATGATAGCATAGAATAAAATCATTCTTTAAGGAATATCGCATTGCAAAAAGGTAATGAATGCCTCTTTATAAGCGGAATTCTAAAAATTGTGAGATCGTGATGCGAAACTACGCACTAAAAGAACATTCATCGCATCACATGCTTTAAATGTCATATATTACGATGAAAAACCTCAAATCACCGATGTGCGATAACATATATCGCAAATCGCGTTTTGCAGAAAAATACATTAACGGATGTTTGTCATATGTTATGTCTTGCGATTTTGAGATATTGCGATATAGCGATTTTGCGATGTTACGACATTGCCCTATTGTGATATTGCAATTCCACGAGATTGCGATCTGCGATATTGTGATTTTGCAATATTGCGAAGAAAATCGCAGATCACCTTATCACAGATATTTTAAGGCTCATTATATGAAAAAAATCTTTCCATAAATCGAGACCTGGTTATGCACTTTAATGTTAATCAATGAGTTGGTTGTCAATCATTAATGAAATATGGTTTTGTTCTGATCGAAGAGCTATTTCACGTAAGGTGGTATATTTTATATGTCTTCAGCATTTAAAACCTTCTCGTCACATTTTTCCTATCATTATTCTCACTTAATTCGTATACTGTAGGAGCGAAGAACAGAGAGCTATACAAAGTAGTATTCAGGGTATTATGGGAAAGAAAGACAAAGCTCTAAGTTCTGAAGATAAAGAAATGATGCCCTTGTATACAGACACCACCTGTAACAAAGACACTGGTATTACTACTTGGGACGGCATGTATAATCTACTTGAGGAAGAGAACCCCAGAGTAATGGAGGTTACAGCTACTGCAGGCTCACATGGATCTTCTGATGCGTCCATTACAAATCTCGCTTGTTCATTCTTACACTGGATAGCAGCGAGACCTAAAATTCTTCCATACATGGACATGGTTAAATGGGTACTCGACAAAGACCGATATTACAAACAGACAGGTTTAAGACTCGGGGACTAAGAACTCATTGGCTCATTTACTCCACAAGATTTGAGACTCATATATCATTTTTCGGAGCCACGTATCGACTTATAACAAACAGTTCATGGAGAATTTTGCCAAAGAAAATGAAAACTCGGTAGAATGCACCAAGGATTCGTCAAGGAGAGACGAACCACTAAAGAAGGATAAACACGGTATGTATAGTACCGGTTCTCTCACTTCTCCGTATTGCTTTCGTCGTTTGCTATGTTTTGTAGGCTTTTTTGGAAAGCCGTGACATTAATAAGTTTTCATCCGAATGACTACCATTATTGAATGCTATTTTTAATGCTACTATTGTGGATTGGGCTAAGATATTATCTCGACAACTTAGCCATGGCTATTTTTAATTACCGATCTAAAAGAACTGCTTTCTCGAGGATTTATCCCTCTTTTTTACTTATCTCGCATATGTAATGGATTCAATCGTTATATTTCCAAGTTTCCTTTAATGGGTTGGAAATGGACAACTTAAGATTCCCTACCCATTCATGTTTATCACAAAGAATTATGGGATTCAAAGTTAATTCCCTATTTTTACAAGATTTTCCATGGAATCATGTTGCCCCTCTGTACAAAATGTTATATGATAAATATGCTCCAAGGTTTTCTCCGCGAGCAGGTAGACATACTTCCGTTGCGAGATGGTTTGGAGAAGAATTATTTACATATGTTAGGGTATTTGGAAGTTTTTCTTCTCCTCATGTTTTACCTTTGTATGTTCCCTCGATAAACTCATGGCCCGAGAAATTGCTTATCAAACTCGCGGAGAAGGAGGTTTGACTAAAAATTTGAAGGACAAAAAAGAAGGCTATCTGGCCACAATTTCCTATGCCCCGTGGGGCCTTTTCAATATTTGATGTTGGCCATGCATTCAAAGAAATAAACAATATTACATGTTTACGTTTGTTCAAGTTTCCGAGAATACCATTCGACCCCTATGATATTGTTAAAAAATTTCACTACTCGTAGTCAAGATAAGAGTGTTTTCTAAAGAAGATTATCTTTTTTGATGACATGTTCCAAGAAAAAAGGCACACTTAAATATATTCTACATTCAGCCCAAATACGGTTCCCTCCGGAAAAAATTTCAAGAATTCAAGATATACAAGGAAAGGAGGTTAACTACTATCCCTTTGGATAAATTACGCTTGGAACCCGTAAGGGAACCAACTCCTAGTATCGGTCTCGGTGGAAGTTCAAGTACAGTACGAGTCTAAGTCAAAGTCCGGAAGAGAAAACTCTAAACACTCTAAGAGGTATGATAATGGCCATGATAAAAGTGAAGGGTCGGTAAGGGATACCGCCCAATCAAAGGAGCTTTCACAAGCAACAAGTTTTGACCTCTCCTCGACTAAATCTTCCCCCTCTCATTGTAAAAAAATCATCGATGAAAAAATGAGTTAGATAAGGAATGGGAGACATTCAATGATTTTATTAATATTAAAGGACAGAACATACGAGACACTTGTGAGTAATGTACGGACAACAAAAAAATATAGTCACGAGAATAACTACCAATGTCTTAGAAATGGAACATATTCCAATTACCCCATACTCCGAACTTATGCTCAAAATAGAGGAAATTACTCCTCTTGATGTATTTTAGAGTCCACAACACAAGGCGGTGGTAAGAAGACAAAGGAAGAAAAGGAAATTGGAAAATGTGCTCTCTCATGATGTAGAACAATTAGATGTCCTATGGCAAGATCCTACCACCGATCCAACCGAAAATCTCACCAAATTATCTCGGATCACGAGAGCATATTCCTCTGCAGCCCATTGATAAAGCATCCGAGGTACGACAATTACTGAATGAGAAATAAGATCAAGTATAGGTCTTGCAACAACAGTACCGCAACAATCCAATGCTAACAATGAAACACAGAAAAAAACTTGAAAAAATTACAAACGAAGACTTCTAACAAATGTAGATAGGATATCATAACGAGCTAGCTGAGCTACGGAGTTATGCAAGAGATGCACAAGGATGATCCCAAGCTCACAAAATTTATCACGAAGTCTATTTCCTTAAATGATCAACTACTGCAGCAACAGGAAATATTATGCCAAAGAATATCACAGTGGAACTCTTATTGTGAAGAAAGTGATAAAATCACTAATCATGTCGTAAAATTATGACATGATTATGATTTAACTGATAAAAGATTTACTGACTATTTGGCTTGGCAAGAAACAGAGGAGGGGAAAAAAGTAGGTGCACCAATAATCAATGGAAATCATAAAGAAATGCTCTTTAATAATTGGGATGGACAAATCAGGAAAGCAAAGCAAGCGGCAAAAGAAGCAGCTACAGCAGCAAGCAATATTATTGATTGTATAAATGAAAATTTGCACAAGGAAAAATCTGATCCCAGAAACTACTCCGTGGTACCTACCAAAAGCACAAGAATCAGCTGAGACAAACTGGAGACAGAAGGCTCAAGAAAAGGCAGAATTTATTAAAAGATTAACAAAGTTAAATTGGGATCCTTACTAGGTGTGTCTGGTAAAACCACATAGCCAGTGCATGACTCTCAAATGTATCATCAATTCTACCGAGAATATGACACCAGCTCTTGCCGATTTCGTTTTCACAGGACAGTTAAAGTCTGAAGTCGGCCAGCCTACTCTTCGCAAATCAATGCTGAACTCTTGCAATTTCAAAGAACAAATTCACATGTAGTTAGTTGTTAAGTTTTAATTTTAGATTTAATATTAGTTTTGCTTTATTTTTTTCCTAAAAAAAGGACGGTCATTTAAACCGTATCCTACATTTTTTGTAATAAATTATTTTTAGATTTAGTTAGTAGTATTTAAACCCTTCTCATGCATTTAGAGAAGGGTCCCGAAATTTGTCAAAAAACTTGTCCTTAGAACATGCACTTTTTGCACTCTCCCGAGGAGGTTTTGATGAATGAATGGAACAAGATTGATTGATATCTGCGTTTAATATCTACTATTGATGTTGCACTTTTGTACTCTTTGTGGATGTTGGATTAAGAAGAGATAAGTCATTATTGCTTGAAGCTCATGAGTAGAACTAGTTATAAATGGTACTTTTATCTCTTAACTATTTCTACCTTTGTGTTAAAGTGATATTTATGTTCGCTTGCTTATATATTAATGCTTGAATGTTTGAGTTATCATTTGGCACTTTTGTACAAGTGATAGCTATTTATTTATGCTTAATATATGAGTAACTTATTATGTGATATGGTCTTCACAAACTCGTTTCGCCTAACTTTTTATACGAAGTAGTTTATCTTTATTGAATTCTTTTCTTATAACAGTTGAATGATCTTTATTACCAATTGTTATTTGAAATCATTTTAGATCACATAACGGAAAGATTACATCCCGGGTTAGTTTAGAATTATATATTTCTGTTTAATTAGAATACAATTTTCATGTTATTATATTAGAAATAGAATAAAATCATTTCACTTAGGAACTTTTTGGAAAGGAAATATCAATTCTCAACACACACACACACATTGGGAAACTAGTCCCATTATCCCGAGTCGGACCCACTACACCAAACGGAAAAGGAACTGCCAACCAAGGTCCAGACCGGGTGGGTATCCCCCTTGTTATAGACCTGATTTTTGGGGCTTCAACAACACCCAACAGTGGGGACCTTCTCGAAGAAGAACGAGCACAACACTATACCAAAAGCATAGTCATGGTTCACTTGTTTCTTGCATAGTGACGACTATCATTTCAATGACGCCATCATCATCTAGGCCCACCCATAGTAGGTCCCACTCAATACACTCTCAACTAACATCATCTACCCCCCAGTGATGTGGTGGAATGCTTGGTTGCCCAAGATCTGAAGTATTTCTACAGTGACATCCCAACTCTCTAGCCTCTCTAGATCACCGATCGGTATAGCCATTCCCCCTTACATGGAAATCTAATCGATAGTGTAATTCTATGAACTATAATATGTTTCTCCCCCACAGTAATACTAGTTGGATATTTCCCACCACCCCCAAAGGCGGGAGAATGGTCGGGAAATATATCACTTGTATGGTCAACTCGATCCGGTGCCTCTCACACTACAAATACCTCCGTGTCCGGGTCCCAATACCTAACTATCTTAGATAGCAAGGGCTCCCCTGCCCTCATAAATGGGTTCTCAACCAACTTCAGAACCCCATATCTCGCAAGTGCGCCTCTAACCACTTGATCCCCCTGGATCTCAGAACAAAGTGCATCGAAATCTCTCTCTCTCTAGTTGATATTTAACTCTGTCATACCTACACAAACCTAGCATGTTTTTCAGTTAAGAGAAAGAAAAACTGCATCCAAACCATCAAGCCCTAGTTCCTAGCCAAAAATAGGTAAAAACCCACCTTTTTCACCAACTCGTAGTTTCCTCTACTTGTACCTCTGAGCTTGCAGTTTTCCCTCTGAAAACTGTGGGCCAACTAGCATAGAAGGGCCTCAAAAGTGTGAGTCAACCATGAGGGAGGGCAAGGTGTTTTTCTTGGGCTCTAGGCACCTAATATGAAAATTTAATTCGCCAAAAATGAAAAGTAAGTTTAGGCCACCTACCTAAAACTGACAGATCTTGATTCCAACAGCTGGTTTTTCCACTACGAACGCCACAAGATTTAGGGCCTTCTCCTCCTCTCCATGTTCACCATAGCTCCAATATCAAATGAACCGAATTGGAGGGAAATCACCCTATAAAAAGAAAAAACCTAATTTTTCTTTCGCGAATTGTGACCAAACCGTAGCATGGTTTAGCGAACCATCAACACCATTGGAAATCTCTCACTGAGCTCTAAAATGGGTATCATTTTGTTTTTTGTGATTTGATACTTCACCCAGAAGCCATTTTTCCAAGAAGGGTCACTTCACCACCTCTCAAAATTAGATTTCTTCACTTTCTCTACTTGTACTTGGGGCACCACTTTTCCTTCATAGTTGTCAATGCATGTGTCGATTTTAGTCATGAATAACCATATTTTTATCATGTTTTTATGGTCCCCACCGTGTCTTATTATGTGTGGCAACATCATCGAGTTGCCCTTGATCAAAGCATTCGAGTTTAGTCACCATCGCATTCATGGAGTCTGTCACAAGTCCCTTTGCCTCCTGTTATGAGTGTTCCATCCATTTATGCCTTGTCCCTCTCTCATGTATCCCATTTTGGCCTCCCAGTATACTCGTCCCCCCATATCCTCGTGAGTCGATTTAGTCTTTGCCAAGTCATCCATGCTTTTTATGCTCGACAAGGGAAGTCGTCCATTTGCTACTTAGTATCCCCCCATTCCATTATCATCCCTAGTGTCGATCCATCAATCGCTCTACTATAATCCCTTGTGCCTTAGTTGAGGATCCTCATTTCCTTACCTATGGTGGACCTCCTTTTGTCGACATTAGCACATTCATTCCAAAAGACAGGTCTAGAGGCGGTTTATCTTCGTTCCAACTTCCATTCTCGTTTAGTGTCTCAGATCAAGAAAAGGGACCCCTCATTGCCCTTTGACTTGATTGTTTCTCATCTAGCTCTTTATTGCACAATCAATATTTGTATGCTTGATAGTTTGGTGATCCGATGAGATTGTTCCAATGATTCTTGAATGTCTCGCGAGATGTTTCATACCTCATGAGGGGGTGGCCATTCGGTAGCCCTCCGCATACCTAGATGACCTCATTTTATGCTACGTACCTTAGATGCGACTCCACGTATTTGATGGGTTCGGCTCTAGCTACTTGCAGCACCTATAGCATGCATGTATTACTCATATGATCCATGCATATTTTCAAGGCCCTTTCCTTTTTATCGGTGCTTTTTTTTTATTATTATATCTCATGTACTCGGATATTACTCGTATTTAGTCTTGGTTGTTGTCCCGAGTGCAATGTGTATGTGGGATCCATTATATTTTTTGTCCGGCCCATTTTTATGCCCGGTAGGGTCATGTACCATTTATCATGTATTTTATAGCTCAATCCCCTTTTCTTGGGCGCACCATCATTCTTTGTACTTTGTCATCTCATCGGGCATAATTATGCCTCCCCTGCCTCACTAAGAACAGGTACCCAAACATTAAAGAAGACTTATATCATTTGTAGGTCTCGACCCCTTAGGTCATTTTCCTCTCTCAATTCACTTTGTCTATGTATCTCTCTCTCTCTCTTTGAATCCCCTTCAATTTCTAATTATTGTGTTCTTACAACGTACTTTCGATCATACAATTAGCGCCTAAGGTTCGCACATTGGGGGGAAATATGTTACACCAATTTTTGGTCATATAACCATTTACAATTATATGGATAGAAGTACACCATGTAAAACCAATTTTACCATAGTAAAATTTCTTTCACTATAAGAAATAATTTAAGTATGAGGGGTTTTCGCAATGCATTATATTAGATATCATTTTTGGGATTCAACTGCGTTAATTTAGTCATTCATCTATGACCATTTCCACAGTTAAGTGCGCTTGAGCCAGAGGAGTTACGGGGATGGGTGACCTCTCGGGAAATTTCCGGTTACTGGGGTGCAAGCCCCGAAGTGATGATTGACGATATGTGATTCATTTCACTAGTTTCAATCCCACTTCTTCACCCCCCGTGAGCATCACCCGATCCAATGAGTGCTAAGTGGACTATTCAAAAATCATGAGAAATTAGTCGCTATGACTACCTCTCATGAAAATGGTCATAGATGAATGACTAAATTAACGCGATTTGAATCCCAAAAAATGATATCTAAGAAATAATTTAATAAAACCCTATTTTATTAAGTCATTTACGGTTCAAATAGGAAACCCCATGAGGAATAATTAAATAAATCCTTATTTCTTTGATTTTCCTCTAGGAATAATTAGTTAAACCATTGTTTAAATAATATTCCTGGTCATATTTAACCCAATTAATGAGAAATAATTATATAAATAATTATTTATCTTATTATTCTCTAGGAATAATTAATTAAATCATTATTTAGTTATTATTCCTTGTTAAATTTGACTAAATCACCTAGAAATAATTAAACAAATCATTATTTGTTAAATTATTCCTTAACCCCATTCTTGAAATAATAAATAAATCATTTATTTGTTTATTATTTCTAAATAAAAGGATTCAACCAATTTAAATTCCTTCTCTCCAATAAAATATAATAAAATATTCCAAGCAGTTAGATCTAGATCTTGGTTAATAATATTTTATTATTCGCCATTATCAATGATAACTCAATATTTTGTTATAAATAGGAGGGTTTTCCATTCATTATCCACTTTGATCCTTTTTTTTCATTGCCATAATTTGATCACTTTCATTATCGCTCTTTGATCATTATCATTTCTACTACTATTTTCTTGCTTCTTGAGCTCCCATAGAGTTCAACACGTCTTGGGTTTTCTACACCATTGAGGGAGAGAAACTTCTGGATCTGAAGCATTGAGGACAACCAAGAACCCATACCATTTTTTTTTTGCTAAATTACGCTATTTCTATTATGAACATAAAATTACAAAGCTGCCACGGCTCAGCTGAAGAAGCCTGAGACCGGGCTTGATTGCTACTATCAGTCTAGATATGGAACTACCCATAAACGGGAAACCAGTTCGATAATAAGTAATAACACCGCCCGAGTGATTGGGAAACCGTGAAGAGTTAATTGTTTTGTGCATGTAAAAGCTAGAAAGATACCAAAGATACAAAAAAATACAAGCGACTATATCTCGCTATGAGCGATCATTGAGACACTAGTGCTAGCAAAACTGTTAAAACAGAGTTCATACATGAAACTTGTCACGGAAGTGAGTGAGCAGTTAATCTGAAGCTGAGTGCTCCTCCACAATTCTGCAGCCATACTGGTTGTTCGCAAGAACCCATACCATTAAGGGGGATTGGTAACATCATTATTTTTTCCCTTCCCAGGTGTTAATACATATGAAAATCTTATTTATTTTTATTGTTTAACTGCTTTTACTGCATAGATCTGGGTTTTTGTTACATTTGTTTCGACTATCTATTGTAGATATAAGGAAGTTAAGCAACCATCCTTTTTTGTTAATGATGTTTGTCACACACAGATAAAGTGATATTTTCTCGTACACTCGCATTAAGAATTTACACTAACACAAGGCCTTGAAGGTATGAAACCACTTGAATGCTCCATACTTCTTCTTCAATAAGTATATCCAAGCCTTGTGGGAAAATTCATCTATAAAATTTATGTAATATAAACATCCTCCCAAGGATGTTATGGCATCATACCAGATAGATCAGAATGGTCCCCTTGTATGCTTTCCTTCAACAAAATATACCAATTGCAAAATATCAAATGCCTTTGTGGCACTTAAGGGGAATGGTCCCCTTTTATGCTTTCCTTCAACAAAACCCTAACAAACACCTTTATGATCATCTTTGAACTTGAGCCTCCCTATCAGCACCTTCCTTGCTTCAGGAAGGGCCTTGTAATGAATGTGTGCAAACCTCTAGTGCCATAGCTCATTTTTAAGAGTTGTGTCACATGTCATGGTCCCCAATGGACTTCCTCTAACTTGATAAAGCATATCAACTCTAAAACCGATAGTAATAGCTTCAATGAATTTCTTCTTCCAAATGCGTACCTTTCCATTGATGAATGCCACTTGTTATCACTTTATAATTTAGAAGATTGGAAAGACTAAAATATAAAGCACAACATCAAAACCTCTTGAAGCCTAGGATCTAGCCCTCCTAGATTCAGAGAGGGATCTCTCTATTAGATTTATAATTATTTAAGTTTACTAATGTTAGGCTAGTTAAATTGATTGTAAGAGTTGTTTGTTTGATTTTTCTTGGTTGGATAGAAGGGGTTTTTTTCTAAATGAGTTTCCTTTGGGCTATGGAGTTAAAATAGGTACGAGTGTACACATGAAATACTAAAGTGAATGCAAGGCAAGATAGATGCGAATAATGGTGTTTATAGCTAAGTGGAATTATGGGATGGATAAAAGTGCTTTTAGTAATGACTTAAGAGAAACTAAGAATTATTAAATCGTACATCAAAGGAAAACATTGGAATTGTAAAGACATTTAGAATTAAGGTACTCTAAAACAACAAATATTAATCTTACCTTCATACTTTACAAGTAGAATTATAAATGAAACACATGAAGAGATTACGAGTGGGAAAAAACATTAAACATGAATAAGGAAAAAACATCACCGGGACACACAACATATGAATCTTCGAGAATGATTTCTTTATTGATGCTCCATCTTGAGAAGTATGAATACTTGCAATGAAAAGTGCTTTACAAAACCATGGTCCAACCCACGTTACTTTCGAATGAAAACTTATATTTAAACTATTTTCACCGCTTCCCATTATCAAAAGGGAAATATTTTTCGTTTACTATAGTAGTAACCGAAAATGGATCTGCGTGTCTCATGCATGGACTCGTTGTGATTTTTTTCTAGATAGATGTTGGAAGTATAAGTGGAAGTGCCTTCATTATAATGGCTCTCTCCGACAGTGCTCGACATCCTTGTGGAGATGTTATCTAACGTTGTGAGCGATCTCTTGTGTTGGCGAGATATGATACACTCGGATGTGCTAATACCGACAATTCACCACCGAAATGAGTTTTCATCCTTCCGGGAGTTTGCATAGATTTTCCCAACTCTGCGGAGTTGGGATATTGGTCCTTTTCAACTTCTCGTATACTTCATCGGTCTCAATATACTTCACGAACGTTGGTTTCCATTTGGAAAAATGTGCTTCACCTCATGTTGTATGAGGACATCATTGTTAATGACTTCATGGAATGCCTTCCCGATCATGGTGTTCTTTAAATTTGTGAGCTTGTTTGTGTCTTCGGATATCTCTCGTGAGCCTCTTTACATAATCAATCCCGGACATCGGTTTATCGTTGACGAAAAACAAGGAAGGAAACCCTCTTTTTGTTCGAGTGGCTCAATCTCGTTGAAAAAATCTACTCACCCCGATATCTAGCTGATGGCATCTCTCTTCTAGCTATGTGACCAGAATCTTCTTATTCAACACCCTTTTAACCTCAAGAACACAGGTTGTTCTGTTAGCCACTTCTAGTTTCTCCAATTCATGGATTTTCTTGGAATTCAAGAATCTGATGATCTTGTTGGCATTTTGGGAATTATCTCCAAGTTCCTCATTTGTTTTCTCAATGGCCACCTTCACTACCTCAATTATATCCCTTTTTTCAAAAAAATTATCTGAATTGAGGGCCATAAATCATTTAAAGACTCAATTATATCCAACCATATAATTTTCTTCACCCTTCCCATCATGCAGACCCAATTGAGGACTCTGAAGGGACTTCACAAGCTCTCATTTAGATTTGCTAATATGCAACTTTGTGGCATGTGCAAAATTCTTTCCCTTTGAGGTACTCTAGTAGGTCATGGAGTTGATTACTGTTATCACTCCAGTAATTCTCAAAGTTGTGAGATTTTGATTTATAGTTGTAAGAACTCTAGGGGTAACCACAAACCTACTTTTAAACTCTAAGATCTAGCCTTCCTAGGGTTCATAAAGGGCTCTCTCTATAAGATTTAACTTTTTTTATATTTTAAGATATTATGCTAGTTATGATTGTGAAAATTGGTTTTGATTTGGTTGGTTTGGTGGGGAAAATCACTTAATGAGATGGATAGTGGAAAAATCGATTGTCCATTGGGCTAAGGAGTCAAAAGTCAAGCAGACGGAACTAGGATCAAGGTCAAAAAGTCAAATGTTTTCGGGGAAATATAGATAAGCCTTTGAAGATATTGGAAGGTTGTTTGGTGAAGTGGTATGATCGGGATAAAGAACAATGAAGGGTTCTTTGATTCGTAAAAAAGGAAGTAGTAGGTAGAGGTCAAACAAAAGAGGGAGAAATTAAGGGTTTCCTACTCGGGAAATTAGCGAAAAACATAGAAATGATAAACAAATGAAAGGCATGGTGCTTTTAACAAATCCCCGAAGTAATACTCTTGTTTATTCATTCAAATTTGGAACACATATATGGATGCATGAAACAAATAAGATAAACAATTACAAGTAGAAAATACTTCACTTCAATAGCTCATCACATGAATCCTGAAATATGATGCTAATTGATCTAATCCAGTTTGCTACTCGAAATTTGCAACACAAAAGCCTTCAAGTCTAACAAAAATGACTATAGAAATCTTCAACAATTTATTCCACCATAATACTTCTAAAGATGATTTATTTATACAATATTGTTTACCAAATATCCTAGAATGCTTCTAGGAATTATCTAAGGAAAATGGAAATATCTTTACAACAAAATAGAGACAGACTACTTAACAAATCGAAAGCTATCTTATTTATCCAAATAAAATAGAAACTAATTGTGGATTAGGTGCAACTAGTTGCCTTGGTGCCCTCTTTGTCAGGCCAAGATATTTCAAATCTGTTTTTGAAATTTTATCTTCAATATCTTATACTCTTTCACTCGATCCCCCTTTTAATTGATACTCTTTAATATCCGATACTCTTTAATCTCCGTAAAATTCTTTTTACTGCAGTAATAAATCCGTTTTGATTGAAAAATCAACAAACATTTTTCTTCATCTTATCCGATTTTTACTTTCACAGTAAATCACGTAAGTGATTTCCAAGCTTCCTCATTACGAATTTGAATCTTTTTTCAACTTTTAATCTCACTTGCTTGTAATAACATTTCTTCCATGGCCTTTACTAATTTACTCGGCCTCATTTGAAGGTTGAGCGAAACCGTAGTAGATGACTCTATAGCTGAAGTTGTCGATGATGTCTACTGGAGCTGCAGTAGAGCTAGTGGTTCTTTGGGTGCCAACTCTTCTGCTAGAGTTGAAGGCACAACAGTAGTAACCATGGGAATTACTAAAGGGACTTCTTGTTCTTTTGTAGTTTCCTTTTCATGGACAAGCTTGTCCATCTGAATTTCCATTTTTTTTTATTTTCTTATTAGCTGAAAGATCAAGTTCATCATGTCATCCTTTTGAGTATGTTATTGTATTATTTCTTTAGCTTGAGGATGTTCGATTGATGGTGAGTTTAAGTTGTTTCCTCAATGTTTCAATGTCTTCATTATTTTTTTCTTCACTATTTGTTCTCTATCGCTCTAACATTTGCAAGATCATATCCTACTTGGAGAACCAACTCTTCTAAAGACTTAATCTTTAGGTCCTTAGCATATAATGAGGCTTTGTCAACCTTCATTTGATATTTGATATTTATGATTGTGTTCTAATTTTTTTGAACACTCATAGCTTTGGTTGTAATAGTAGAATACAACATCTCTGAACTCTATCTATGAAATTCTATTTGATCAAGTGCATGAATTTTCTCTGTTTTTACTTCTAGATCAACCTTTTTGTAGTTTGCAACTATCTTTCGAGTCTTCACTGTAGGGATCGTAACACCGATATGATCAAATTTTTATTTGAGTAATCAAAAGGCGAGATAAAATTTTGTTTTGTAAACTTGGTGTTTGCTTCAAATATTGAGATTAAATCTCATTTTTTTTATCTCTTCATTCTTTGTCTTGATTTTCTTGTATTTTTCTCTTATATCGAGATCCTTTTCCTCTCGTTGTCCCTGTGAAGATGATGCTTCTAAATTCTATTTTTTTCTCTATCATCCGTGTATTTGAATTATCAATATGTTCTTCATTCGGATTCTCCCCGTAAGCTGACTCATTTCGATGACTTTGTATGCAAAGCATCTCGTTTTTTTTACTGGGACATCTGTGTCTTCAACCTCAATAGCCACTTTCTCTTTACCCACTGGATATGTTTTAGGCTTTTTATTATATCTTAACTTGAACCTATTCTTAGTTATGGTCTCTACAATGTAAGTTCCTTCTTCTTTGACCCTTTTGGTGGCTTTATCTGCTTGATTTGCAGCTTGTAAAGTGTGTTTAGTATCACCTTGCTTTATTGCATCTATCAAAGTGTTTTTTATACACTCAGTCTGATTGACATACTTCTTAATATCTGGTTTTTCATCATGAATGTAGGGTGTTAGTTTACACTTAGCCTTCATTTTACTTAGTATTCTCGTGGATCATAGTTCCGTGGGAGAAACTCTCTTCAAATTTGTATTCTAATAACTCGTTTGGCTTCTTTCTGTCTTTTGCATCTCCATGATTACAAATAAATGGCCCCACTTGATTCTTTAGCTTGAATTGTGTTTTCTTCTTTCTTTCGCTAGAAATTTAATAGAATTAGAATTCAAGATTTTCCTGATATATTCCAAGGAAAAACCCTCATTGGTACAAATTTGGGTAGTTTGTAGGGTAGAATATTAGAGCTGAAAACTCTAATTTCTATGTGTTTCTCATACAAATACCAATCTCTAGTCCTTGTCTATTCAGATACCCGTAGGATTTTCTTCATTTTATCATTGATCCTTGGGTCGTTCGGTGTTGGTCAACATATTGATCAATGGATGGACAAATTATCGATAGAACTCTGTCAAAGTGAATTACGAGGACTCTTTTCTAATCAATGAAGTCCGTAAGGTGACTAAAAGTGTTTTTTATTCTATATCAAGCTTTTGTAGAGTTATAGGGAACTTATCCGTTTGAAAATATAAAAACATATGGAAGAGAAAAGATGTGTATCTAAACACTCCTTCGGTTGGTAACTCGATCGAGCTGATCATGGATATTGTCAAGCAATATACTCAGCATAATTAAAAATTACAGAGGGAGGTTTTCCTGATGTAAAATTAGATAGGAACCCTAGGATGGACTCATCAGTATGCTCATTTGTAAAGTATCCTAGGATGAATGACAACATAGAAATTACATGCCTTGAAAATTCTAGAAATTTTGAAGTGGAATATGGAGGATTGATTTGAGGAATTTCCACATGTAAGGGCATGAATATTTGAAAGATATGGATTTTTTTGGGAAAATCAAGGCCAATGTACATCTTGGTAAGTGCTTCATGGACAAAGGAACTCGCTTGATGATCGGGTGTTTGAGTCGTAACATTTGATTTATGGACTCAGTAGTAATTTTAAAAAGTACTTCTTTGTTTGCATTCACTATTGCTCTTTGTTCGGGGAACATAATAATTACGACACAACTTAATCAGCTCCGGGCATGAATAAGTGATCTGGAACAACATATTTGGGCAAGTTTGATTCCCAAATTTGGACTTCTTCCACCGATCTAAAGATTTTTCATAGCTCAGAGTAGGAGGTCTAACAAATTGAATTCAACAACACGATCTGTTATTTTATAGTCAATATATGCTAAAGGGATGTGCTCAATGTCTACAACAAGAGGTTGTAGAGGATTCACAATGATAGCAGTCTTGGAGGATGCAACTGGAGTAGATTTAGGCATTTTTAAGCTTTTAGGACTACAAAAACTATGTTTTTAGGCTTTTTGATTACTTCTATAAGTTTAATCGATTTACAGAAGTATTTTTGGATTTTGACAGAGGTTCTTGGATTTAAAATAGGTAGAGTATGGTTCTCTTCTTTTATTTTTCCTTCAATTTTTGACTTTCATATGTATTTCGAGACTCTCACTAGTTTGAAAACAAGAAACAAGGGTTTCTTGGGATTTTTCAATGGATAATTGGACTAAAAATCATTTGAAATAAAGCACGAGAGGTTCAAGCTACCTTCATAATATTTACGGGCTTTAATTAGAGTTTTATACGATCTATAAAAACTAGATAAACTCAATATTTTCCATTAAAACTGTGCCCTAGTCTAAAACAGGGTTTTGTAAAAAAATTGACGAGGTTTAGCCTATTTTTTTAGACCTTTTTTTTATAGGATTTATTGGATAAATTTAAGTTCGATCGTATTTATTTCTCTATCAAGGTTCTTTCAAACTAATAATAGGCTCGATTTCTGAAAAATACTTATTTTATGCGTATATAGGTATTTGAAAAATGGCTCGAGGCGTTTTAACGAAAGTTCTCGGTATCTTCGGGAAGTAATTTAGGGACTTACATCAATCTTCAAAGGTAAATGGTGGGATTTTCATTAGTTCGGGCATATAAAGCGTATATAGGCTTCTGCTTTTTCCGAGTTGGAATAGCAAATATGGTCGATAAGTGCGAGAATAAGGGAATAACGATGTTTTTTCGGGGTTTATTAGGCATTTTAGGGTTAAATTGGCTCGCAATAAATGGTAGTAAAGTCGAGAAATGGGCATTTTTTGGGCTTCACTGAGTGCTATAAACGACGAGTGGTTATCGCGCTCGTTTGAGTGGTAAGTGGTTTTCAATCGAATTGAATGTGATCCAATTGAAATGAGCCACGTGGAGGAGGGAGGAAAAGGCTAAACAACCTATTTCGCATGGAAAGGGAATGTGTTGATCTCGCGCGCGCTTTATTTGCGATATGGGTTTTCAATCGTTGGATCGGGGAAGCTCGAGTGCGAACGGTGTAGATTTAATCGTGAAGCTACATTAGGATTCGCAGTGGGGTCCAGGGTTTTTGATATGCAACAGGGATGGATTGTATAGTGCTAAATCAAAATATTTAACATATATTTCAATGATATGGCGCAACTATGTTAATTATATGTGTATATAAACCTTTTCGACAAATGTTTTAATACCATAGGGGTTGGGATTTTTTTTTATTGATACGTTTAAACCCATGGGAATAAAGGGTGGGTTTATTTCATCACATGTGGGTGAAGCGGCGCACGAAAACGCGAAAGGCGCTGAAGGGATAAAATGCGAAACGGCGAAACACCCGTACCGTGCGTAATCGAACGGGGCAACAGCAGATTTTATTTTATTTTATTTTTAAAAAAAAAATTATTTTATTTTATTTTTATTTTATTTTATTTTATTTTATTTTATATTTTTTTTTTTTTTTTTTTTTTTTTTTTTTTTTTTTTTTTTTTTTTTTTTTTTTTTTTTTTTTTTTTTTTTTTTTTTTTTTTTTTTTTTTTTATTTTGATTTTGATTTTGATTTTGATTTTGATTTTGATTTTGATTTTGATTTTGATTTTGATTTTGATTTAATACTGCTTTCACGACATCAATTCAACCTATTAAACACCAACCTAATTTAATAATATTAATCGCTAGTTAGTTTATGTTTTAAATGGTTGTATAAAATATTTAATACAGTTTTATTCTTTATATATGTATCTGTGTTTGAGATATCCTTGTGTGTTACGTTACTTGTGTGTTTTTTTAAATTTTTGCAATGATATGTTGCAATATTTTTATTATATCTTTGGTTTGTGAAACATTTTCATTGAATATCTTCCATCATAACATCATTGTGTTTGATATTCGATTTATGTTTTCAATTGTATTCATACGTTTTGTCATTTTGTAAGTAAAGTATTTTTATGCCTATATTAGTTCTCTTTACACAACCATATAAGCTAAGCCATGATATAATCTTTTTTCTCCTTCCACATAGTGATAATTTGAAAATTGATTGTCTCCAGTTCATGCTTTCATGTTACTATAAACCTGGATTGGAAAGTAGAAAATAGAGGCGTAAATGTAAGAAATATAAAACATAATGAACACAACATAAGAAATAGAGAACATAATTAAACACGACATACATATCTCTAGACAATCAACACAATTATTTTCCTCTTAGGAAATCCCCAGGGAGAGACAAGTAACTCAAAAAGTAATGATGTTTCTGGAATTTTTTCTGTAAAGTCCTTATGGGAGAAAACAACATTAAAATGTAAACACGTTTACTTTCTTTTCTTCTGTATGGAAACATAAGCACAAAAAGAGTGTAATTCCTCTAGAGCTAGCTAAGACTTTCACATGCAAGGTCATACAAAAACTTAAATTCATACATTTTCTTCAATCAGAATATTAACTTAGTTGTATTTTCAACTATGAACAAAACACAATAATGCACAATCCCGATTCTCCTATGAAGCAATATTTAACATAGCGTGACAGCCAACTAGGTGTGAGATTTGGATTTCGGCCAACTGTCAATTCCAGGTTTACATTTTAGACCTTTAGAGTCTCTATAAAATTCCACATGTAGCTAGCTTGCTATGCATGAGTAATGGGGCCAAAGACATTCTTCTTAGCTCATGGTGCTTCTGCATGATAAGCCCAACTCGCTAAAGGCACAAATCTTGGAACATGAAATAATTCTGATGTTTTTTTCTTCACCATTGGATATGTTCTTGGCGTGTAGAATAACAAGATTTTTGCAATATGATAATCGTTTGACCTCATAGTTGGTTTATACCTCAAATGACTTAAAGGTTTTAGACCCTAATTTTCTGCATCATTAAAATGACCTCAAGGTTGATTTTCAGTTTTTTCACTCTATAAGCATTAAATATATGACAAATAATATAATTATCTGACCTTAGACTATTAGCGAATAATTTAATAAAACTATGATAAGATATACATCATGGAATTTAAATAAACAGTTAATTCATTTAACACCGTACATTCTTTGTTGATACTTTTGAAATTAATAATGCTTTTGAAAAATCATTTGCTTTTGGATTCTGTGCAGATTATGTAACTTTTCAACCAAAGTACTATAAATTCTATTTATTTTTTACTACTGCTCAGTTGCTAAAAGTGGAAGACATCAATGTTGGTAAACAATTAATTAGAAGTCTATTTGAAATCATTTACCACTTTTGGGATTCTTTTTTTCGTGGTTTCATTCATAATTTCACTTTTTTGCAAATTGTCAATTTCAATTTTTCACACCACATGTGCACAATCAAAGGACCTAAGGTCTTTCCCCTACCAATGTATTTTATTTTAAAACATGTTTTCTTGGTGATATGGGTGATTTAGAAATGATTGGGAGAGTGAAATTCCTCATTTAATACACAATATGTTTGGTTCATGCCACTAAGCCAAGAATAAGGATGCACTCCCATTTGATTCTCATGATTAGGTTGTAATCATGGGGCTCTCGCTCAAGAGTGTACCTTCCTAAAATCTTGTGACATCTTGTCACAAACAAAACCATCAAACTGAAAAACACATCATGCAAGAAACATAGCTTGATGACATATCATTTTTCTCCTTCAAAGAAAAAAAATTCACATCATGTGAATATATCCATGTACTCTTACATATTGGTGTACAAAACCATCAACCAAACACAAATCGACAAAACATGCCTCTTCAAACAACCGACTCTCAAGTCAAATAATAGAGCTCAGGTACAAATTTCCATATTTGTTGCATTTAAGTGTGTCAACATAACTCTACTTTCAACATCTTGCTTCATGCAACATGCACCATACTTTGAATTTGCAAAGAAATTCATGAAACATCAAAATACATGCAAGGCCTTAATTGGATAAGAAATCTAACCATCCGTTACCCAACCATTTCAATGGCGCTTCTTTTAGCTGCACTTCATCATCATGTGAATCATCCTGACCCTCATCGATTATGGAATCCTCTTTTCCATTCTTGTCATTATCTCTTTCCACCTTCTTCAAATTTTTTGGATGACTTGTTGGATACAAAGTCCAACACTTTTCTACGAGGTGACCTTTCTTATGGCAACGAGTAATAAAAAATTGCAACTTGTTTTCAAAATCATTTTCCTTGTCCAATGGGCCTTTGACTTTTTGCCTCATTTATTTAGAAAGTTTCATGTGCATGGATATCTTCTTCCAAAATCTATAAACATTATGATTATTCAAACCACAAAAGGAACAAATACCCTTCTGTTTGCAAGATTGATTTATCTTTTAAGATTTTTCATTTGTGTGTTGTATGTATCAAAGATTTCTATTCCCATTTTTTCTATGCACATCAATTCAACTACACAAACAATTAAATCTATTTTAATATTATTGTTTGCTAGAAGTTAGTTTATGTTTTAAAAATGTATAGTGTTGTATGTAGCAAAATATTCTACAAGGTGACCTTTCTTATGGCAATGAGTAATAAACAATTTCAAATTATTTTCAACAACATTTTCCTTGTCCAATGGGCCTTTGAATTTTTGCCTCATTTATTTAGAAAGTTTCATGTGCATGGATATCTTCTTCCAAAATCTATAAACATTATGATTATTCAAACCACAAAAGGAACATGCAAGTTCTTTTCTAAATCTTATGTGAATATTTACCATGTTTATCATAATCAAAAGCAATTTGAATAGAGGCAAATTTATACCTTGAACATTCACTGTTGTCACCTTCTTGAGGAGGTGAATTTGATGAGGTAGTGGCTCTCCTCTGAATACTAGCAATGAATTCACCGACTCTAGAGCTTTCAACATCCTTTTCTTTTACATTCTCATTAGCTACATGATTATTAACATCTTCTTGCAAAGTGGGTGTCAAACTTTTCCATTCATCATGAACACAAACTTCACAAGCATGAGGTAATGAACACGAAATAAAATTCCTTCTTGGAACAGCTTCATGTGCCTCCTTGGATTTGGAGCATTCTCCATGTTTTCCATAACCAAGACCCAAATAATTAGGACCTTCTTGAAGAACATTTGGCTCAACTATGCCTTGTACTCAACTATGCCTTGTACATGCTTGCCTTTAAAACCCTTTACATTCATAGCACATTTTCATCAAAAATTTGGACCTTATTCCTCTAGTGTGTCTCTCAAAAGCACGTACACATTCATTTTGAGAGGAAATTGAATACATAAACCAATAGCTAATTCTTATAACTAACCAAGTGACTAAAATGAGCTAAATTGTACTTTGATACCAACTTGATTTGAATATGGACAAACTAGTTTTGTTGGGCTATCTCCCTCATTAGTTAAATAAAAATGTGTTTAGGATCGTCTAAAGTTAGCCAATTGGGAAGGGGTTTATGCGTCAAGCTTTAAGTGTATTTTGTGAGAAATTTATGAGTTAATTAGCTTTTAAAAACTCATGTTTACAACAAATAAAATGCAAAATTTTAATTTCTAGGAAAATCTTTTCCCTCAATCCAGATTCCGATCATTGGACATGTAAGAGGAAGAAAGAGGGAATTCACTTTTCAAATTCTAGACCTTGTCTAAACCAAAATAAACTAGAGGTTTGGTTTTCAAATACATTCACTTATTTGGAAAATTTCTAGCTACCAAAAGTCCATATGCCAATATACCTCCCAAGAAATCCATTTATTACACCACTGGTTAGTTTTTTGTCTTCCTATATTCTTTATCAACCTCTTCTAGTGATTCTTGAAAGGTGGATACTTAAATCCTTCCTAAAAATTTGAGCTCTAAAACGAGAAGACATACAAGGTCATTTTGAGTCATTCTTCTATCCAATTATAAAAAACAAGTGAATATTTCTACATATTTATTTCTGTCCCATAAACTGTACAATATATGTGGAGTTGCCTCGCCTTAAGCGAGATGTTTAACAAACATAATAATAGAGAAACAATTAGTGATGTCACCAAAAGATGTAGCCTCTTCAAGGTATCATATCCTCTCATCAAGGTCAAGAATCTATTCACCAAAAATGTCCTATAGAAATGATGGTTTAAGAAACAAAACTAGACAAAAACCTTCAGTGAGAACAACAAAATCTAAAACCTCTTCAAGGTCTTCAATTTGCTCGTAAAGTTAAATTGTGTCTTAATCAAGTCCAACAACAAAGAAACATTTAGTGACAACACCAAAATCTAAAAATTCTTCAACATCTTCTAAACCATCTTCAAATTCAATATTGTGTGCATCAAATTCCTCAGCAAGGTCATCAATGGAGTCATCAAAACTACTTTCTCAAACTTCAATGCCAAAAATAATTCAAAAGAATTCAATTTCTCCTCCAAAACCTTCTTCTCTGAGCAAAGCTAGCATGACGTCGTCGAGAAATTCAGTAATTCCACGAGGAAATTCTATCAAAGTTAAAACAAATCCTTTTCATCCATATTTAATGACTACTTTTTCAGGTGGAACACCTCCAAATTTAAGGACCACAATGCCATAAAATATGTAACTTTACCTAAGAGGTGTAGACCTAGAACACCCAAATTTGTGTGACATGTACAATTGAAGATCTTATATGGTAAGCAGTGTGAGAAGAGAGTCATGGTCACTGAGTTGAGCAAGAGAAATAGTTTGGTATGACAACCTTACTTGTGATAGGTCTAGCTAGCAGACTACCAAATTACATGGTAATGGCATTCAAAATGTGAAAATTCCCATTTCACTTGAAAATAAGATGGTAGAGAAAAGTATAGATGAAAGGAGATATCCATCTATGGTAAAGAAATCAAATAGTTCTATCAATTCCACCTTGCAACTCTAAGAGACATTGAATTAAATTTCATCTCAAGACATGGCTTTGAGAGGACACTCTCAAAGCCAACATTTGTTATGGCTTTGAAACACATGGTAAGTATTAAGACTTAGCAACCTTATTTGCATAATTTTTTCTAGCATGGACCTTAATGTCATAGCCTTATTTTGCCTAAAATGAATGCAAATTTCCTTGCAATTTGGCTTGCGACATTCATAATTCGTGCTCATGGAACCTGATTGTGTTGCAATTGTGATAACATCTGCTGTATGCAGAAGCTAATAAAAAATGATCGAAATGACATTTTTTCTCTGTTTTTTTAAGATTTAAGGAAAATTACACCAAGTAGCTTCCAACCTCATATGACCATCATGTCAAACTCATCTCAAGATATTTTCCAAGTAAGAGCCACTTAAGCAAGCAATCTAGTATACATGACTCCAATTTCAATTAGTAGCAATGACAGTTCTAAGTATGGTGCAAACATTGTTCCAGATCCTCAATGGAGCATGTTTCATGACAATAATTTGGGGAGTGAGAGAGGGAGATGGTAGTAGAAAAAATTCAAGGAATCCACGGGAAATTGAAAAATATATAACTAATAAGGTGGAAGACATTTGTAACCTAAGAGAGAAACCTGTTAGGAAATGGGTGAAGTTGGTATTACACACCCAATTCGATAACCTCGAGGAGAAAACATTTCTCCCACTTTATTTGTTGGCATAACCTAGTAAGTGTTATTCACTAGCATGTATTTTGTAAAGGCCTTGACCTAGTTCCCATTCAACTCCATCCACCAGGTTGTAGAGGATTCCAAGCATAATTTCATGAAAAGTAAGTTGGGGATGATCACATTGACCTGCTTGATGACGTGTCTATGAAGATTAACTACCTTGAACTATTTTTTTGCGTAGGGAAAGAGACACATTCCCATGTCTGAGCATGAAAACGTTCTTTGATATTGGTAATGCCTCTAGTGTTTACTTCTACAAGTTCTATAGGCAGAGTCTGTAAAGGGCCAGGTAGCCTCTGGATCTCATCTTTTATGAAAGGTGACATATCTAGTAAATGCCCCTACAGTCAATCTCTGGAATGGATCTAAATAGAAGTTCTTCATTTTAATATCCATAAAACACAACAAATTTAAGGTAAACTATGTACATGTGTCATTTCTCCCACAACCTAAAGTGTATAAGTGGTAAATTTTATACCAAGTGTGCTCCCACCATGTAAAGCGCAATTTGGTGAACTTATCATTTTTATAATTTCTTTTTCGATTAAATTTAGTTTCACACATAATCAATTATTGCTTTGAAAGTTGCGTTCTACATAATTTGTGTACACTAAATTACAAATTGATTTTTTGAAATCTATTTTGTGTAAATGTCGACCAATAGATATATATCATGGAGGATGAATGACAAAGATCAGTCGAATCCCATATGGAGGTTCACGGATCGGGGGATGTTCAAGGTATTTAAATATATAATCTTAAATCTCCATACATGTGTGTACATATGGAATTGATTTTTTATTAACTTTGTGAGTTAAATTAGTTGTTAATAATTTTGATATTTTAATTTTTAGGAGGTAAGAGGAGA